>JAPDEZ010000022.1:0-379672 GCA_027569385.1 Penicillium decumbens
ATGGAGACCGGCCGTGGCCAGAATCATGAAGGTTGAAAAAATCGGGCGTCACGTGTTCTGTCATTGTGTTGGCGAACTGGCGGGAAATATGGCGGCAGGCCAAATTCGGGGATTCATGACTGGCCATGGCCGTCATGGCCGTCATGTCATGGGGGGCCCAATGGACGCCCGAACGATGAGATGGTTAGGCATCATAACCGCCCAGAACGACGAGGGTTGGGGGGGTCATACAGGCCAGGATGGGCAGTGTTTGGGGGGGTGGTTAGGCATGGTCATGGAGACCGGCCGTGGCCAGAATCATGAAGGTTGAAAAAATCGGGCGTCACGTGATCCGAGCCCATGTTTTGGCGAATTTGGGGGTGGTCATGGCGATTCGGGAAATGCAGAAATGGCGGCGGCCGGCCGCCATGGCCGGGGGGGGGCCCAATGGACGCCCGAACGACGAGATGGTTAGGCATCATGACCGCCCAGAACGACGAGGGTTGGGGGGGTCATATAGGCCAGGATGGGTGGTGTTGGGGGGGGTGGTTAGGCATGGTCATGGAGACCGGCCGTGGCCAGAATCATGAAGGTTGGAAAAATCGGCCGTCACGTGATCCGAGCCCAGGAGTGGTCATGGCGATTCGGGAAATGCAGAAATGGCGGCGGCCGGCCGCCATGGCCGGGGGGGCCCAAGGGACGCCCGAACGATGACGAAGTTAGGCATCATGAACGCCCAGAGCGACGAGCATCGGGGGGGTCATACAGGCCGAGATGGGTAGTGTTGGGGGGGATGGTCATGGAGACCGGCCGTGGCCAGAATCATGAAGGTTGGAAAAATCGGCCGTCACGTGATCCGAGCCCAGGGGTGGTCATGGTGATTCGGGATATGCAGAAATGGCGGCGGCCGGCCATGGCGGTCGGGGGGGCCCGATGGACGCCTAAAACGAGGACAAAGTTAGGCATCATGAACGCCCAGAGCGACGAGCATCGGGGGGGTCATACAGGCCGAGATGGGTAGTGTTGGGGGGGGATGGTCATGGAGACCGGCCGTGGCCAGAATCATGAAGGTGGAAAAATCGGCCGTCACGTGATCCGAGCCCAGGGGTGGTCATGGCGATTCGGGATATGCAGAAATGGCGGCGGCCGGCCATGGCGGTCGGGGGGGCCCGATGGACGCCTAAAACGAGGACAAAGTTAGGCATCATGAACGCCTAGAGCGACGAGCATCGGGGGGGGTCATACAGGCCGAGATGGGTGGTGTTGGGGGGGGGGATGGTCATGGAGACCGGCCGTAGGCAGAATCTTGATGTTTGGGAGAACCGGTCACGTGACCAACGCGGAAACGCGAAAGGGAGGGAAGCCTCGCGGCAGATGGCGGCAGGCGAAATAGGAGGATTCACTGCGGCCACGGGGGGCGCGATACACGCCGCGAATCATGGCCTTGATAGGCATCGTGAACGCCCAGAGCGACGAGTATTAGGGGGTTCATATAGGCCCAGATGCATGGTGTTGGGGGCAGTGATGGCGGGTGGTCATGGAGACCGACCGTAGGCAGAATCATGAAGGTTGGGGATGGATGGCATCGCTAGCATCTATATTACTAATATTATTAGTATTATTAGGGTATGTATTCGGGTTTTGTGGGTAATACTACCGCATTATTGATGAGTTGGGATGAAAGCTCCAAGAATCATCGGATGAAAAGAAAAGAAAAGTATTAAACAAAGAAAAGGAGAATAGTAATATGCAAATCGATAATAAAATGCTATTATTGGCTAGTTATAATTTAGGGGGGCCTACATCTCTTATATCATTCGTCGTACCGAGTTTAGGACCATTTTTCGGCTCCACTTTCATCGCACACAGCCGTCCCCCCCCAAAATACTGAAAATTTTTTCACCCTAGCTGTCCTACTATCCTAATATTATACTACTACTAAAGATGGGATGAATCACTACAATTAAATCAAAAAAATCATCAGAATTTCTGTAATCCTAGCCTAATGCGCCTCATAGTCATCCCATGTTTTTGGAGCCTTCTTCGCCCTACTAGAAGCCCGTCTTTGGTTCTCTACCCCGGTCGCATCACCATCATCACTATCATCACTATCATCATCACTGTATAAAACATTCCTTGGTCTCTTACTAGCCCTAGTAGAACTAGAAGCCCTCGGAATATTATTATCAGCCGTATCAATCCCCTCCTCATCCTCGTCATCCTTCTCATCCTCACTGATTGGTTCAATGCCGTTCAGATTGAGAAATAGATGGTCCTTTTCACTAGGTCGATGCAAGGATAGATCCCGTATCAAACCAAGCTCCACATCTTCAATCTCAAACCTATTGGTACAGGTAAACAGCATTATATCCCTAACCGTCCAAGGACTAAGACGGCCTCTACGATAATGACATATATCGCGGGCCGTATTAAATAATCTCTCTACACCCGCACCACTGGCGGGTATAGAGAGAATATCTCTAGCGATACGAGCGAGTATTGGGAACCGATACTCGTTCTCTCGCCAGAAATCCTGGGGCTTGGTAGATGATGGCGGACCTAATAATTAGAGATTAGACCAAAAGGGAAGCAAAAGGGAATATTAGCCTACTAGAACCAAGATACTGGGTAAGTTCATCCTCTTCGGAGATAGGCTGGGGGCGGTTCGATAGGAGGAAATCAAGACTGTTGATATCAGGCTCATAATTATAAGCCTGAGGCCTTGGGACCTCTTTGTCTGAATCCGTTTGATATGATTTCATCCGATCTCGAAGGCTTTCAAGATATATCGCACCCCAATCTTTATCCGACCATTCTTCTGTCTGAAAAAGCTGCAATTTAATCTTCGGGGCTAGAATAGTCCCATGGGCATAGATATCCCCAAGCCCTAGTTCAGTCGTCTCTCTATAATAGTCTCTGAGTTTGTCCCGGGCTATTTCAAGAGCTTCGAGTATCTGCCGTTTCCATGGAACCTAAGGATAGAAGATATAAGAGATATAATATCGTAAAGGATATATCATATAGGTATATACTAACCTTCTTTCCGCTAAGCTTATCCATAGAACCTTCTAGATGTCCAAAAAGGCCCTGGTATAAACTGAAAACCATCTGGATTGTCGCTTCCTTTGATTTGGAAAGAGCAATAGTGCATTGATAGAACGGTCTAGTTAGATTAAGTAAATAATCAACCTGACGCCATTCCTTAGCACTAAGGCCCGGACGGTTAAACCTCTGACAGTATGTAGATAGATAAGGCCGAAGTAGTTTTGCCCGTATAAGCATTAGGAATGTTGAATTCCATCGAGTCTGAACATCCTGTACTGGGCCTAATGTAGGCCCTTTTGTAGCCGTATCCTCTTGCATCCGAAAGAAGGCCCTTCGTCGTTGTGCGCTAGCATTGATATGGATAGTTAGAGACCGGACCTTATTAAGCGTATTGGCGATGCTTATAGGCCCGGTTCTCCTAACTACTCGATTGACTAGGAGATCATCAGACCAAACCGTATCAATCTTCTCATTCGTAGGCTCAGCTTTAATGTAACTCAGTAAGCCCTTTAGGCTAAGCTGAATCACATGCACAATACAAGGAACCCGGATAACTTCGATATTAGTTAACTCTGTAAGGCTAGGGATCATCGAACGGTTATTCGAGGCATTATCCGATGTAATAGCCATAATTCGGTCCGAAATATTATGCTCTGTTAAGACAGAAAACACAGTATTGGCGAGATTCGGTCCGGTATGCGAGTCTTCAAGAGGTTCAAACCCAAGTAAAACCTCCCGGTAATTCCATGATTGATCTAGAAAATAGCCTGTTATAGCCATAAAGTCCTGTTGAAAAGGTGACGTCCAACAGTCTAGCGCGATCGAGAGTTTCGCATCGGATGGAAGCTTCTCAAGGATGTCTTTCTGCTGTACTTGAACTGATCGTTTAAGACTAGCCCGTACGGTCGGCCCGGTTGGGAAATATGGGACCGAAGGAGCATAGTGAGCCTCTAGGATCATGTCTCGAAACTCTGGGCTTTCGATACTCCGGACTGAGATACGTTGGCTAGTAAGATAGGCTAGAACCTTCTGTATCCAACGTTCTTTCGAGTAGGGCGGACGGGGTTGGGACGGCTGGGTCGACTTAGTCTAGATAGGATAATAAATAGTTAGTTTAGTTAATTACTTTAACTATTAAAGGATAAGGTTATTACCGTTTTGTGTAAATAGGCCTGAATACTTCTAGATTTTCCTTTGCTTCTCTGACATCTACCCCCTTGTAGATGACGGCGTAAAGGAGATGTGCCATTCATTTTCGGATGGCCTAGCATTGTATTGCAGTTTTTGCAAATAACCATAGGCTTTCCGGATTGAACATGGGCAAGCTGGTCGAATTCGGCCCATATTGGGGATAGATGAGTCTTTTCATCCCAATGTAAGTCTTTCAGATCAGGCTTCGACGCAAACTCGGTTTTCTGCCACCAATAAAGGAATACGTCCCTTGTCGAATTAGCCCAAACGGCGTATTCTTTCCGATGCCCAATACGTCGAATCGAGGTAGGCAATTGGCCAACAACTAGGCTAGTCTGGCTAGTAGTAGGTTGGGATTCCGAGGCGTAAGTAAGGGCTTCAGACGGAGTAAGGGCTTCAGACGGAGTAAGGGCTTCAGACGGAGTAAGGGCTTCAGACGGAGTAAGGGCTTCAGACGGAGTAAGGGCTTGAGACAGAGTAGGGGCTTCAGACGGAGTAGGGGCTTCGGGCTGGGTAGTAGATGGTTGGTCAAACTCATCACTATACAGGTCGATAAGATCGGACAATTCGGGCATTTTGGGGTAGGTAATAAGATGTTAAACCTCAAGATTCAGATATACCTAAGGATATAGAAGGCAAAAAGGGGGAGGGAAAGCAAGGGTAGAACCGCGAGTTAAGTAACGAGTTATTATTGGTTAATAATAACTATATAGGTCTAATACTCGTATATGATTAGCTAGATAAATAATAATAGACCCACGTTATCGCACAAAGCTACTCCCCCGCCCCCCCCCCCTAAAAAATTTTCACCAAGGAAAAAAAGAATGCAGACGCCTAGGTTCGAACCTAGGCCTAGCAAAACTATAAAGCTATAGTAGCCAACTCGACCACCTATGCTTTTACTAGTAGATTAGGCTCGTAAGTAGCCTATATCCCAATACTAAGCCTAGTCGCAAAGTCGTACTACAAGACAACCTTTCTTTCTCAACCGTACGCCCTACACTATATAATAGGCCTAGAGATAGTAGTATATAGATAGTATAAGTCGTATAAATTTATTCCAATAAAAAATAGCCCTTTTTATTATAGTTTAGTAGTAGTTTAAAGTAGAGAGTAAAGTAGGTGAGGATACGTACGGTCGTACGGAAGCAAGATATATCTTCATACACCCGCAACAGAATATCTATACCCTAATTTCTAGCCATTTTTACCGCCAGAAAACATAACGCGACCGATAAATATTAAGTCAAAAAGTACGTAATCAATATTGCTCCTATAATTACGTAGTAAATAGTCAAAAACATAATAATAGTAAGTGTGTTAACGTATGGCATGTTAAGCCATACTGATGCCTCAGGGTTGAGGCATCCTTCGGGTCGGCATATCACGCACTCCGACCCTCCCGTGTCTCTGGTCCTATTCATGACCAGTCTAGATCAATGTGGTTACGCGTATCTGACTCAAAGCGGTTGAGTACATTCCTATGAGGTACCGTCGGGAGGACCTAAGACCGGATAGCGGTTAAGTTTGTTTCAGTACTGCGTTACTTAGAAAATGACTTAAGAGAGTCGGGGATAAATATCCCTATCTTGTCACTAGAAGGAATTATCCGAATTCACTTAAGTCAAGCTACGTATAGTTTTTCTTAGTATTTCTGATCCTACTTCTCTTAATCATTCTATCTTTAGGCCTATTTTCTTAATAGGTTATAAGCCCGGCTATTATTACTAGCCGGAGTTTTACCTAGTCTATCTTCCCCGTCGTCGCCGTCTATATCAATATAGTACCGCCATCGACCCGTCGTAACCCTAGAGATGAACCTACTAAACTAGGTAAACCTAAGGGACCCCCTCCCTAGCCCGCGTTAAGACCGGCTAAGGATGTCTAGCCTAAAGAAGGCGAAGCTTCTAAAGTAGCTAGTACGCCCTAAGGGCGCGAAAACCCGCCGCCGCTAGTAGTAGCGATATATTTCGATATATAATAGCATTAGTACAACGCGTACGATCCTCCGAGGCGTTATAATACGCCGCCTAATAAAGAGCCGGTTAGGCCTACCCTAACCCTTCGGTATAGCCTCAACGATAGCGATAGACTCAATATCGGTTAGGGTAACGACCCTTACGACCGAGCCGTACGAAGCATAACCCTCTTTAGCTCTTCGCGGAACTTTATCTTATCCCTCGGCACTATCAACGGCGAAATCTCCGAGGATAGCCGTATACGTATCGACTACGTATTTAAGCGTATAAAAAACGTAAGCAAAACTAGTATAGTAAAGAAGCTTACTAGACCCTCTAACTACCGTTAGTAGAAGGAGAATATCATCGGCCTTCTTTAGGAGGACGGTTTATTAGGCCTACTTAATAGGTCTATCTAAATCCCCCCTAAAGGCTATCTAGATAGATACCGCTTTATATAGGAAGCTATTACCGTCCGATATAGGTAAGTCCTCGTCGAGACTATATCCGACGAAATCAATAAGGAGATAGCGCGTTTCTTCGAAGATCCCCTATTCTTATAGGACTAAATTAATACGTAATATTCTATCTCTAACGTCCTTCTATAAAAGGAAGCTTAGGACGATATCGACCGTTATTGTATTAGCTAATTTAATAGCGTCTAAGACTATATACGCTATATTTAGCGTATATAGTAAGATATTAATATAATGTTTCTATATTCTAGATAGACGGAATATATTAAATATTAGGCCCTACTACGGGGCCTCGATACCCTAGCTTAGAAGGACTAGAAGACTAAGTTCTATAATAACGTCGAGAAGAATCCCTAGCGACTATAGGATTTTCGTAGCATTAGCCGCGAAATATAGCTCGCCGAAGAAAAGAAAGGGGCTAGGGCCCTATCTACGAGGGTCTTCGCTATAAATACGAACGACTAAAGCCGCAATAAGCAAAGCGCGCTAAGATCGGGCCTAAAATACGACTACTATAGCAGAATTAGGTATACCCTAGAAGAATATTAGTTAAATGTTACAAACTAGTTGGCAGGATAGTAAGCCTATCGATTAGGTAAGGTACGACTGTCTGAATGCTAGAGGTAACTCTTGAGAGGAGGCGGAGACAATGTATTATAATAAGAATAGAGACTAATTCTTAAAGAGAATTAGGGCAAATAGATAGGATACCTTTTCTTATAGAAGAGGCTAATATAATACTTATACGGTAGAGGAGGAATTATAAGCGAAACGAGACCGGATCGGAAGCGGATCGCTAGTGGCCTAACGCGTATAACGAAGAATCCGGGAATAGCTTTAAAGAAGCCTATCCCGTAATAATTATGCTTCCTCTCTCTAACGCCTAACCCTAGGCGTTGTAGGTTATATAATAATTTTGTAAATAAAGAAATTAAAATATATACCCTAAAATTAGTAGGCATAATACGCGTTCTTTTACTTCTCTCCTTTATCCTTTTTCTATCTATTATTATATTACTTATCCCTACGTACTATCATTATTTCGTATATCTATCTATCTTACGTCGATCCCTAATCGTTATCGTTTCGCCCGCTAGGATAAGTACTAAGACTAGAGAAGCTATTGTCTCTCTTAACGAGACTAAAGAAGTTAAGGATAGGGAGGAGACTAAGGGTTCTATATCTAATAACGCCCCTAAGGAGGAGGAGTTTCCTAAGGTAATCGGGGTTGTCTCGCTTAAAGGTCGCCGCCCCCGTTATACTAATCCGCTAGCCTACGTCTTCTTCTAGTATATAGCCTATATCTAGTCTACTACGGCTAGCTTCGACCCTATAGAGGGTCTACCCCTTAAGGTCTAGTGCGTCCTAGATGCCGTAAAATCGGTCCTATATTAATAGTATTCCGATAGAAAGGATAAATATTATCTAGTATATTTCGCTAGCCCTTCTTTAGCTCTTTCTTATACTAATATAGTATAGGCTCCTACTAAGGTCCTTAGAGACCTCTATAACGTTAGTAAACTATTACGTTAGACTACTAAAAAGTTTTAGTAGGAGGATATAGAGAATATATCCCTAGGGTAGGTTAAATCCTACTAGATTTAGGTAGCCTTCGCGTAGGCCGCCCTCGTCGGTATATTCGATGCCTTTATAAAGGCTTACTATAGTGCCTATTCCTTTAGTAAATCTAAGTTAGCTAAGAAGGTATCCGTAAGTAATAAGGCTATAATTCGGCTAGGCTTCGTTAATATTTCTTATAGAACGCTACTTAGATATATAAAGAGTTCTACTCCTAGCGCCGCCGCGAGCTATCTAGCGTTGTTGCGCCTTCGGTTTAGGACCGTTCTAAGGCCTAGGACGACTACCGTAGTAATTGTCTACTACGTATATTACCTAGAGACCCTAGCTAGTAGTCGTAGGCTAGGGCTAAGTACGTCTTTATAGCCTCTATTAAGGCGATTATCTCGACCTATATAGCTAGGTATACCTAGTTAGGGGAACTAGTCGTAGAGGATATAGTTATACCGTAGGATAGTCTTATATAGGCTATATTAGAAGAGGTTATAGATAATACTTCTATCGGTCTTATTAAGCGTATTTAATACGTAGTTTTAGGGGTAAATCTAGGGTATATCGGCGGTTAGTTCTAGTTTATAGACTTAATTTAGGATAATTTTTTGCTTTTTAATACTTTTAGAAACCGCTAAATTATATTTTATATATTCGCTATATCGTAATAGGGTACCTATTAATTGTATTCTAAGGGCTACCCCTTCTATTTAATTAGGTAATAACGTTTATTATTAAAGAGTTTTTCGCCCTATATTTCTTTAACTTTATATTCGTTATCGTCGTTAAGTTCTAGCATCGGTATTAAATCGGTACCGTTTCTAGGGCGTTCTTTCTATAGCTCTAAAAGGGAGATATAGAAGATATTATAAATTCGATTATATTAATTTAGTAGGTTTAACCGATATACCTATTTTCTAATTATATTAAGTACCCTAAATAGTCTAATAAAACGAGGGCTAAGTTTTCGCGTTATTTTAAGCTTTAGGTTCTTAGTTAATAATCCAATAAGGTCCCTACGTTTAAGGGTAAGCGGTTTATAGTAGAGGTTATAATATTTCGCCTACGATTCGGTAACGCTACGTTAGTAATTCGTAAGTCTTTTACGAATTTCTTATAACTTTTCGATTCTTACTATTATAGCTAGGATACTTCCTTCTAAAGGATCGACCTCGATCCTATAGTAAAAGTCTAGCGAATAGCCTAAGAGAGCTTTAAAAGGAGAATAGCCTATTGTTATATTAACGGTATTATTATATATAAATTCTACTATCTAGAGTAGTTACGGCTAGGTAAGTTATTTAGTATTAATAAAATAGCGAAGGTAATATTCGAGGACTTAGTTTATCCGTTCTATTTAGCCGTCGGTTTAGGGGTAAAACGCTATCGAAAGCCTTATTTTAACCCTAGAGATATAGTATAGTTCCGACTAAAATCTACTAGTAAAAAGCGATCTATAGTCAGTAATAATACCTTCTAGTAGGCTATATCGGAGGTTAATATTGTTATAGAATAATTATATAAGGTCTACGGCCGTTATCGTCGTCGATATAGGGAAGAAAAGGGACTATTTCGTAAATCTATCGATAATAACTAAAATTCTATTAATAGTTTAATCTAAATAGATTAATAGGGGTAGGCCTATAATAAAGTCTATAGATAACTCCGCGAATAGCTATTTTAGAATTAGAAGTATATCTATCCTTTTATAAGGCTTATATCGCGGCGCCGTAGCACCTTAGTAGATAGGGTATATCTAGATATATTCGTTAACGTCTCGGTTAAGATTTACCTAATAGTATTTTCTCTTAAGGAGCTCGGCCGTTCGGTTACGCCCGAAATAGCTAGTAAGAGGGTTATTATAATAGATATTTATTAATTTTATTCTTAAATTGTTCCCTATTAGGATATAAAGACGGTACTTATATCGAATAAGCCCTTTTAAATTAATTAACTAGTCCTTAGTCCTAGGTTTTGCTTCTCTAACGGTATACTTTCGCCGCTAAGTCTCTAGGTCTTTGCCCTAGAGTCGCCTAATAAGGTTCTTTAATTCGTCTCCGGATTCTTCCTAGTAGACGTTTTTAACAATATAGGCGTTATATAACTTATTAATAAGGATTAGCTATACCTAACCTACTTCCTAGTTACTATTTAATGCTAATTCGGCGGCGGTCCCTCTTAGAAACGTAGCTAGGACGTATATATCTATAGTAAGGGCCTTACTATTATCGTAGGTCTTAGCTAATATTAAGTCTTTTATAGTTAATTCTTCGACTCTTACGTACCGCTAATTAGATAGCCGTAATTTATTTATTATTCGGTCCTAAAGCGGGCCTAATAACTCGATACTAAGAGTGTCCTTATAGTTTAAGCCCTATCGTCGTAATAGGCCGTCTATAGGGTTCGTCCTCCTAGAGCGGTATTTAATTTAGAAATTAAAAGTAGATAGAAGTAGGCACTACCTAGCTTATCTTCTATTAAGTTTCGGTTATTTTATAAAGGCCTAGAGATTAGAATAATTAGATAAAACCTTAATAGGGTACGTACTTCCTTCGAGGTAGTAACGCTAGTGTTTAAAGGACTAAACGATAGCGAAAAGCTCCTAATCCGATATACTATAGTTAATCTCTATACTATTAAACTTCTTTAACTAAAATACGATAGGATACTAGATACCTCCGTCGTTAGGCTAAGAGAGGATTCTAGCTATAGCCTAATTAGATATATTAGTCTTAATCCTCCTAGGTCTCTCTAGATCAAAATATTAGAGTAATAGTATAGTCTTAAAGGCGTCGAGGATACGGTAAAACGCCGCCGTTTCTCTAGGTATAAGCTCTAAGGTCCTAAGCTTCTTACTATTCTTACTCTCTTTTATTAAGGATATTAGTAGGAATATAATCTCGAAGTAATTCCGGATAAAGCGCTAATAGAAGTTATAGAATCCTAGGAATACCTAAATATCCTAGAAGGTATAGAGAATTGGCTATAAAAGGATATCGGATACCTATTACGGATCTATCGAGACGCCTTCTAAGGAGATAATAAAACTAAGAAATTCGATCTAATCTTAATAGAAGGTATATTTACTAGGTTTTATATATAAACCTATAGACCTTATCCGTTCGAGGACTTAGCGGATATAATCGGTATACGTATTACGGTCTAGTAAGAAGATAAGGACGTTATCTAGATACGCTACCGTAAAGATATCGAGAAGGCTATAAAGTACTATATAAATATATAATTAGAAGGTAGCTAGTATATTAGTAAGACCGAATAATATAACTATATATTTAAAGTAGCTATAATACGTATAGAAGGCTATCTTCTATTCGTTACCTTCTCGGATACGAATCTAGTAATATATATCCTTAATATCGATTTTACTAAACTATCTTATACCTAAGAGATAGTTAAGAATCTCCGAAATAAGAGGGAGAGAGTAGCGATTCTTAACCAAAATACGGTTAAGTCTATAGTAATTAATATATAATTAGAGTCCGCTATCCTTTTTAGGGGTAAAGAGGATAGGAGTACCTACTAGGCTCTTAGATAGTCGGATATACCTATTCTTAAGGTTTTCGTCGATATATCGGTATAATTCTAATAGTTTTTTCTATAAAAGAGGGTAGATTAGACTAAAGGGTAGAGTTTAGTTTACGACTAGTTTAATTATATAATCAGTATCCTTAAATAGGGGTAGAGTTGTTACGTTTTCGTAAGAGAAAATATTATAAAACCTTTATAATTCGGTAGGGATCCTAGATAGGTCCTAAGGAGATTAATAGTCGTTATCGTCCTTAGGGATCTAGATTTCCTTAGGTAGTTTAATAGCTACGAAGACGTAGGCTAGATTGCGGGAGTACCTAGCGAAGGTATAAGGTTTTTTAATTATAATAGATAATATTTTATACTACTAGAGGCAAGACGCTAGCGTAAGATAGACGTTTAGGTATTAAAGCGTCGTTATAGAGAGAAGGATAGGGCTACCTTATAGGTTAGGATCGTAGTCGATAGCGATATATAGGCGTTCGAAGGATTTTACTATTCTATAGGAATTAGTTATAGTAATTAGGACTTTCTATACACTATAAGTAGGTATTAAGAATATATTAACGGCTTTAATAAGAGGTCCGGAAAGCTTAGCTAACTAAAGTTTATATATCTTAATAAACTAAAAACTAACAATATTAATCTTAGTATAGCTATCGAGGTCTATATATATTTCGATTATATTTCGAATATAAATTAGTATATAAAGATAGTAGGCGGTCTCTACTTAAAGATAAAAAGTCGGAGACATAGAGTCTACTCTAACTCGTTAGCGTTTCCCTAAAAGATTTCGTTTATATAGGTACGTCCCTAAAAATAAGCGGATTATATATAGCTATTACTACTATAGTTAAAGTACGTAAGGCGTCGTCTATCTCGTCCGAAAAGATTCTTCTCTCGAGGTTAAGATAGGTTATTACGGTTTCGGACCGATTTTTTATTCGGATTATTAGGGTAGCGTCGGTCCCTATTCTAGTTACGGTAAGGCTAACGCTAGCCTTAGTTCGGTCCGCGAGAGTATTTAGGGTTACGTAGGTAGTTAGTTTTAGGTTTAGGATAGAAGTAGAAACCGTAGGACGGTTCCTAGAAGCGGCGCTTAGAGAATCCTTAGTTCGACGCCCTATTATTGGCTTTACGCTTCTATTTCTCCTTCGACTATAAAATCTCCTAATAGTAGTAGGCGATATTAATTATCTCGTCCTAAGTCCTTAGAAGGTTAAGGATATAGAGATTAATAAGATTCTAGAGCGAATACTAAAGCTTCGCGAAGAATAAGAGGCTTTTTTCCGTTTCTAAAGGGCGAAGAAAGTATTATTTAAGGATATCGAGATAAGTATAAAACTCCCTCGGATCCTCGTTAGGTCGCTAGATAATCTTTTCGAGTTAGACTCGAACTTTAGTTTAGAGGTTAGCGGTATTTTTAATAAAGGTAAGAGTAAAATCCTTAAAATAAGACTACGCCTTTTTAGCGTAACGCTTATCCTTCGGCGCTAATTCGCTAACGTATCGGTACTATCTTATCTAATAGGTTTTATCTATAAAAAAGACGCTAAAAAGGATTTTTCTACTATCGTAGCGGTATTTTCGTAGTACGCTTATAAAGGCGGTTATAAGGTCTAGTAGCTAGTTTTATCGTTGTTAAAGATTAAACGTAACTTTAAACCGTAAAATATCTTTAAACTTAATTTTAAACTTATCTTTACGGTTAAATTTAGGATCGTTGTAGTTTCGGGAGCGATTCGCTTAGCTATCGAGTATAGCTTCTTCGGTACGGAGTTTTACGATACGTCGCTTTAGAGCGACTTATTATTTAAGCTTTTAGATAGTCTCTTAGGTAAGCCTAAGATATTTATCTAACTAGTCGATGTCGACTAAGTCCTCGTTAGTAAGGATTAGACTTATATTATAAGGGGTCTCGATAGCTAGCTATAATTCGATAGTACTTTAGCTTTAAGACTAGGCCTTTTTAGCTATAGATTAGGTTTAAGGAGACATCGTAACCTTAGGTAATCGAAAACGAAGAATTAGAATTATTATAAACTAGTTAGTAGGATAGTAAGCCTATCGATTAGGTAAGGTACGACTATCTAAATGCTAGAGGTAACTCTTAAGAGAAGGCGGAGACAATATATTGTAATAAGAATAGAGACTAATTCTTAAAGAGAATTAGGGTAAATAGATAGAATACCTTTTCTTATAGAAGAGGCTAACATAATGCTTATACGGTAGGGGAGGAATTATAAGCGAAACGAGACCGGATCGGAAGCGGATCGCTAGTGGCCTGACGCGTACAACGAAGAATCCGGGAATAGCTTCAAAGAAGCCTATCCCGTAACATTAAAGAACCCTAGAAAGATACTAGACTACGTTAAGCAACGATAGGTAGCTAGGGCTAAAGTATCTTAAGCTAAGTAGGATAGCCTACGATAGCCCTCTTAGCCCGAAACTAAGGGCCGCGTATTAGTCGCCTATATTAGTACTAAGGCGCTAATAACGAAGGCAATACCGCTAGATATACTACGATAGCTAGTAGATACTAGATATAATTAGTATATAATTATATCCCCCGACTATTTCGTTCTAGGGACTACTAAGACTATCTAGAAAACCCTAACGATAGTATTTAGAGAAGAACTAAAAGACTACATCGTTAGCGACGTTAATATCGTCCTCGATAATAGAACCGAAGAGGGCGTATCTATATATCTCTATAACGTTATATATATCTCTAGCATTATATTTAACCTTATTAGTAGGTTATAACTAACGATAAAAGGTTACGAAGTACGCTTTAAAGGAGACTAGTTTACGTTATTATTCGGCGACGAATTCGTCGTAGCCGGTAGATATAAGGACGAGAGCTTTATACTAAACCTAAAAGAGGTAAAGCGTTATTCTACTAAAGTACTAAATACTATAGTATCCGAGCTTAGGGACCTCCGAGACGCTATCCCTTATATTATTACCGATGCCGAAAGGGACGAAAGCCTTACTACTAAGCTAGACCGATCCTAGGTTAATATCGATATATAGCATCGGCGTTTATACTATCCTAGTATATAAATTATTAAGTAGG
This sequence comes from Penicillium decumbens, assembly GCA_027569385.1. NCBI lineage: Eukaryota > Fungi > Ascomycota > Eurotiomycetes > Eurotiales > Aspergillaceae > Penicillium > Penicillium decumbens. The sequence goes on from JAPDEZ010000022.1 coordinate 14,847, forward strand.
TAGCTAAAACGGCTAGCATCGGAATTAATATCGAGGGTCTTTTAACACTAAAAAGACCCTATAAATTATACGCCGTTAGGAAAGCGATATAGTATATTAGAAAAAATATACTAACTATCCTACGATCTACTAAGATCGGAGAACTAATTTACGTCGACGTTAGGGGTAGTAGTAAGCTCGTAAAAGGCCTTAACGGCGAACGGTATTAGATAGCCTTTATCGACGATATAGATAGATAGGGTACGGTAAAGTTTATCCGCTATAAAAACGATACGAAATACGTAGTATAGTAGTATATCCGGGAGTATAAGAGGGACCGCGAAACTACCGTCTAGACCTTATATTTATTTACGGATATCGTTTCGATGCTAGGTTAGCCAAAATATACCCTACCGCGAAGAGATAGTATCGTAGGCTTCTAGAGCGACTATAGAGGCGAATTCATCGACGGTTAGCTCTAGGAATAGGCGAAGAACTATAATATCGTATAGTATTTTAGCGCCTTATATATCTACTAATAAAACGGTAAAATCGAGCGTTTAATACGTATTCTAGGCGAAAGGACTTAAGCTATACTTTACGATAGCGGCCTACCTATATTTCTATAGGTAGAAGTAATAAGAAGCGTTATACTTACCTATAACCTCCTACTATACTAAGGGCGCCGTATTAAGGGACTACAATCCCTATACGAACTCCGATATAGTATAAAACCTAATCTTAGTTTCCTAAAAATCATCGGTAGCGACGTCTACGTCGTTATAGCCAAAGAATAAGCGAGAGCGAACCCTCTTAGACGATATCTCGCCCTATATATATAGAAAGGGAAGCTCGTCGGATATAACTTATTATATAGGAGCGGCTATAGAATATACCGCCTATATAGTACCGAGATAGAAAGAGGGACCCTCTACGACGTTAGGGACGTTGTAATAGACGAGGGTAGCGACTTCGTCCTATTTAGCAACCTAGACCTACCTAATTCCGATCCCTAGCCTAAGATATAGCCTACTCCTAATCCCGAAATACTAGATATATTAAACTACGACGGTCTAGGGATATAGGACGAAAATAATAACGATATCATTATCATCGACGATAAAAACGATATAACCGACGATTTATCTAGCGAAGAATTCGACATAGAAACGGCTAAAACGCCTAAATCCGAAGCTTTTAAAGAATTAGTATCTCCTTCCTCTTCGGGCCTAGTGCCCCTAGACCGGCTAATTATAATTCTGCTATTAAAAGATATCCGACGAACTATACAAAACCTCGCACTCGCTACGAAGGTTAGTCTCGGTAGCTAGCCTATCGAGGGGCTCCCTAACCTACTATTATCCGATATATTTAGTACTATTAACCCTAAATAGTTAAACTTGCCTAGTAGCTTCGTAGAAGCCTAAAAGTTACCCCTCTAGCCCTAGTAGAAGAGGGCTATATACGCCGAAAAGAGACAACTAGAGCTCCTTAATATATAGGAGACTATTATTCTACCTAAAAATGCCCGTATTCTATCGGGTAAGTAGGCCTATAAGCTTAAGCTAAATGCCGACGGCGCCCTAGCCCGTTTCAAAGCACGATAGGTCGCCTACGGCTTCCTCTAGGAAGAAGGCATCGATTACGACGAGACCTTCGCTAGCACTAGCCGATACGAAACCCTCCGAGTACTACTAGCTACCATCACAACGATGAAGCTATTTACGGCCTATATGGACGTCAATCTAGCGTATCTCAACGCTAAACTACCAAAGCGCCTATAACTAGGCAGAATTACTCGGTGAATTGCTTCTGTTAAAAGGCTTTAAACGTTTAACGGCGGACCCCTATCTATATGTCTGCCGCGACTATTAGGGGGTGATCTTTATCTTCGTCTACGTCGATGATATACTAATCGCGGCATCTACCCCCGACCTAGTTAAACGTACGAAGCGTTATATCTTAGCGAAATAGTCTATTACTAACATAGGCACTATCTCGCATTATTTAGGTATAAAAATCAATTACTAAAGGGAAGAAGGTATCCTTACTATCTCCCAACGGGCCTATATCGACCGTATAACGTTAGCAATATCAATTGATCTCGCCGGCATTAACCGTAGAAAACCGTTATCCCTAATGCTAATAGAACTAAAGTAGTTACTACCTAAACACTAGGCTTCAAAATAAGAGATTAAAGCCTACTAAAGCGGCGTCGGGTCCTATATATATACGATAAATATGACTAGACCCGATATTGTCTATCATTTATCTATCGTCTCCCGATTCCTACTAAATCCCGATGACGAACACCGTACGGCGGTGTAAAGAATCAACGACTACCTACGTTACTCTAGAGACCTATAGATTACCTTTCGGGTACCTAACACCGATCCTAAGGTCCCTAACAACATCCCTAGCATCACTAGTAATACTAGCATTAGCGATAGCATTATACGAGGTTACGTCGACGTATCCTTCGTATCCTACCCCGATACTCGTAAGAGCCGTACTAGCTACGTCTTCTTTCTCGCCGGCGGCCTAATCGTATAGTGCTTACGCCGCTAGAGCTATATAGCCAAATCTTCGGCCGAAGCCGAATATATAGGACTATCCGAAGCCGGTAGCGAAGCTATTTAGCTACAAAGCCTAATGATTGACATTATAGGACCCTCTTTATCTTCACCTTTATCCTCTTTACTATCTCCTACCATCGGGGGTTCGGGGGTAGTAAAAACGCCTACTAATGCCCCTACTCTCATCGCAACTAATAGCATGTTAGCTATAGCGATAGCGGAGAAGCGTAAGACGCATAGCCGGTCTAAGCACATTGATATATATTACTATTGGATTAAAGAATAGGTAGAGATAAACAAGATTATCCTACAATACGTGCCTAGGAGAGACCTCGTCGCCGATGGGCTCACTAAGGCCCTACTAGGACTAGCCTTCCAGAAATTCATTAGCCTTATGTAGCTAACCAAGCCTAACATCACTAATAGAGATAGAACCCTATCGGGGGGTACGGCGAAACTGCTATGACTACCCCTATCGGGGGGTACGGCGAAACTGCTATGACTACCCCTAGTTGGGGGGCGTATAGCATCGATACTCCTAGTTAGATACCATTCTGGTTTGACCAATCAGGACGCTATATTTCTTTCTATCATTTCCTTCTATTTTTTATGTTGTTACGCTCATTTTTATACGTTTATTTCGGGTCCGGCCCGCGCGAAATCCCGAGGGGGTATGTTAACGTATGGCATATTGAGCTATACTAATGCCTTAGGGTTAAGGCATCCTTCGGGTCGGCATATCACGCACTCCGACCCTCCTATGTCTCTGGTCCTATTCATGACCAGTCTAGATCAATGTGGTTGCGCGTATCTAACTCAAAGCGGTTGAGCACATTCCTATGAGGTACCGTCGGGAGGACCTAAGACCGGATAGCGGTCAAGTTTGTTTCAGTGCTACGTTACTCAGAAAATGACTTAAGAGAGTCGGGGATAAATATCCCTATCTTGTCACTAGAAGGAATTATCCGAATTCACTTAAGTCAAGCTACGTATAGTTTTTCTCAGTATTTCTGATCCTGCTTCTCTCAATCATTCCATCTTTAGGCCTATTTTCTTAACAAAGTGTTGGGACCGTATGCCTACTAGACCTTACTTTTGTAGCTATTTTTATCCCTCAAAAACGTAATACGACCGACAAATATTAGGCCCCAAAGTATGTCAACAAGCATCTTTCTTATAATTACGTAGTAAAGTAGTTAAAAAGATGGTGTTGGGGAGTGTTCAGACCAAAACGTACGTAAAAAACCGAGATAAATCAGTAGGTTTTGCATAAGGAAAATAAAGGATTTCAACCTAATTATATAATAGGTCTAACCCGATTAGGCGAAATTAGGCAAAACTAGGCATCAATAGGGTAATTAGGAGGGTAGGGTAGGGTAGGGCAGCGGGGTAGCAAAAAATTTTTGCCCTAAGGGTAGAGGGCAGCAAAATTTTTCTACCCTAAGGACCGAGGGTAGGAGGTCCTACCCTACCCTACCCTATTTTACAGTCTAAGTACGCCTTAAAGGCGCGAAAACCCGCCGCCGCTAGTAGTAGCGGTATATTTCGATACTTAATAGTATTAGTACAACGCGTACGATCCTCCGAGGCGTTACAATACGCTACCTAATAAAGAGCCGGTTAGGCCTACCCCAACCCTTCGGTATAGCCTTAACGATAGCGATAGACTTAATATTAGTTAAGGTAACGACCCTTACGACCGAGCCGTATAAAGTATAACCCTCTTTAGCTCTTCGCGGAACTTTATCTTATCCCCTAGCACTATTAATAGCGAAATCTCCGAGGATAGCCGTATACGTATTGACTACGTATTTAAGCGTATAAAGAGCGTAAGCAAAACTAATATAGTAAAGAAGCTTACTAGACCCTCTAACTACCGTTAGTAGAAGGAGAATATCATCGGTCTTCTTTAGGAGGACGGTTTATTAGGCCTACTTAATAGGTCTATCTAAATCCCCCCTAAAGGCTATCTAGATAGATACTACTTTATATAGGAAGCTATTATCGTCCGATATAGGCGAGTCTTCGTCGAGACTATATCCGACGAAATTAATAAAAAGATAGTACGTTTCTTCGAAGATCCCCTATTCTTATAGGACTAAATTAATACGTAATATTCTATCTCCGACGTCCTTCTATAAAAAGAAGCTTAGGACGATATCGATCGCTATCGTATTAGCTAATTTAATAATGTCTAGGACTATATACGCTATATTTAGCGTATATAGTAAGATATTAATATAATATTTCTATATTCTAGATAGATAGAATATATTAAATATTAGGCCCTACTATAGGGCCTCGATACCCTAGCTTAGAAGGACTAAAAGACTAAGTTCTATAATAACATCGAGAAGAATCCCTAGCGACTATAGGATTTTTGTAGTATTAGCTACGAAATATAGCTCGCCGAAGAAAAGAAAGGGGCTAAGGCCCTATCTACGAGGGTCTTCGCTACTAATACGAACAACTAAAATCGTAACCGTAATATATAAAGCGCGACAAAATTGGGCCTAAAATACGACTACTATAATAGAATTAGATATATCCTAGAAGAATATTAGTTAAAGAACCCTAGAAAGATACTAGACTACGTTAAGTAACGATAGGTAGCTAGGGCTAAAGTATCCTAAGCTAAATAAGATAGCCTATAATAGCCTTTTTAGCCTAAAACTAAGGGCTACGTATTAGTTACCTATATTAATACTAAGGCGCTAATAACTAAAGTAATACCGCTAGATATACTACGATAGCTAGTAGATACTAGATATAATTAGTATATAATTATATCCCCTAACTATTTCGTTCTAAGGACTACTAAGACTATCTAGAAAACCCTAACGATAATATTTAGAGAAGAACTAAAGGACTATATCGTTAGCGACGTTAATATCGTCCTCGATAACGGAACTAAAGAGGGCGTATCTATACGCCTCTATAACGTTATATATATCCCTAGTATTATATTTAACCTTATTAGTAGGTTATAACTAACGATAAAAGATTACGAAATATATTTTAAAGAAGACTAATTTACGCTACTATTTAGCGACGAATTCGTCGTAGCTAGTAGATATAAAGACGAGAGCTTTATACTAAATCTAAAAGAGATAAAACGTTATTCTACTAAGGTACTAAATATTATAGTATCCGAGCCTAAGGACCTCCGAGACGCTATCCCCTATATTATTACCGATACCGAAAGGGACAAAAGCCTTACTACTAAGCTAGACCGATCTTAGGTTAATATCGATATATAGTATTAGCGTTTATACTATCTTAGTATATAAATTATCGAGTAGGTAGCTAAAATAGCCTATATCGGAATTAATATCGAGGGTCTTTTAATACTAAAAAGACCCTACGAATTATACGCCGTCGGAAAGGCGACGTAGTATATTAGAAGAAATATACTAACTATCCTATAGTCTACTAAGATCGGAGAACTAATTTACGTCGACGTCGGGGGTAGTAGTAAGCTCGTAAAAAACCTTAATAGCGAATAGTATTAGATAGCCTTTATCGACGATATAGATAGATAGAGTATAGTAAAGTTTATCCGCTATAAAAGCGATACGAAATACGTAGTATAGTAGTATATCTAGGAGTATAAGAGGGACCGCGAAACTACCGTCTAGACCTTATATTTATTTACGGATATCGTTTCGATGCTAGGTTAGCTAAAATATACCCTACCGCGAAGAGATAGTATCGTAGGCTTCTAGAGCGACTATAGAGGCGAATTTATCGATAGTTAGCTCTAGGAATAGGCGAAGAACTATAATATCGTATAGTATTTTAGCGCCTTATATATCTACTAATAGAATAACAAAATCGAGTATTTAATACGTATTCTAGGCGAAAGGACTTAGGCCGTACTTTATAATAGCGGCCTACCTATATTCCTATAGGTAGAAGTAATAAGAAGTGTTATACTTATCTATAACCTTCTACTATACTAAGGGCGCTATATTAAGGGACTATAATCCCTATACGAACTCCGATATAGTATAAAGCCCGACCTTAGTTTCCTAAAAATCATCGGTAGCGACGTCTACGTCGTTATAGCTAAAGAATAAGCGAGAGCGAACCCTCTCGGACGATATCTCGCCTTATATATATAGAAAGGGAAGCTCGTCGGATATAACTTATTATATAGGAGTAGCTATAGAATATATCGCCTATATAGCACTAAGATAGAAAGAGAGACCCTTTATAACGTTAGGGACGTCGTAGTAGACGAGGGTAGCGACTTCGTCCTATTTAGTAACCTAGACCTACCTAATCCCGATCCTTAGCCTAAGATATAGCCTATTCCTAATCCTATACTAGACGTATTAAACTACGACGATCTAGGGATATAGGACGAAAATAATAACGATATCATTATTATCGACGATAAAAACGATATAACCGACGATTTATCCGGCGAAGAATTCGATATAGAAATAGCTAAAATACCTAAATCCGAAGCTTTTAAAGAATTAGTATCTCTTTCCTCTTTAGGCCTAGTGCCCCTAGACTAGCTAATTATAATTCCGCTATTAAAGGATATCCGACAAACTATATAAAACCTCGTACTCGCTACGAAGATTAGTCTCGGTAGCTAGCCTATCGAGGGGCTCCCTAACCTACTATTATCCGATATATTTAGTACTATTAACCCTAAATAGTTAAACTCGCTTAGTAGCTTCGCAGAAACCTAAAAGTTACCCCTCTAGCCCTAGTAGAAGAGGGCTATATACGCCGAAAAAAGATAACTAGAGCTCCTTAATATATAGAAGATTATTATTCTACCTAAAAACGCCTATATCTTATTAGGTAAGTAGGTCTATAAGCTTAAGCTAAATACCGACGGCGCCCTAGCCTATTTCAAAATATAATAGGTCGCCTATAGCTTCCTCTAGGAAGAAGATATCGATTACGACGAGACCTTCGCTAATACCGGCCGATACGAAACCCTCTAAGTACTACTAGCTACTATTACAACGATAAAACTATTTATAGCTTATATAGACGTTAATCTAGCGTATCTTAACGCTAAACTACGCGAGTATATCCTTATCGACTACCTATATAGCTTCGAAGACGAAGCCTCCGGATATATCTATTATTTACTATAAAGCTTATACGGCCTTAAGTAAAGCGCCTATAACTAGGTAGAATTACTCGGTAAATTGCTTCTCTCGAAAGGCTTTAAACGTTTAACGGCGGACCTCTATCTATATATCTACCGCGACTATTAGAGGGTAATCTTTATCTTCGTCTACGTCGATAATATACTAATCGCGGTATCTACCCCTAACCTAGTTAAACGTACGAAGCGTTATATCTTAGCGAAATAGTCTATTACCGATATAGGTACTATCTCGTATTATTTAGGTATAAAAATCAATTACTAAAGGGAAGAAAGTATTCTTACTATCTCCTAACGGGCCTACATCGACTATATAACGTTAGCGATATTAACTAATCTCGTCGGTATTAACTATAGAAAACCGTTATCCCTAATACTAATAGAACTAAAGTAGTTACTACCTAAATATTAGGCTTTAAAATAAGAGATTAAAGCCTACTAAAGCGGCGTTAGGTCCTATATATATACGATAAATATAACTAGACCTAATATTGTCTATTATTTATCCGTTGTCTCCTAATTCCTACTAAATCCTAATAACGAATACCGTACGGCGGTATAAAGAATTAACGACTACCTACGTTACTCTAGAGACCTATAGATTATCTTTTAGGTACCTAACGCCGATCTTAAGGTCTCTAATAATATCCCTAATATTACTAGTAATACTAGTATTAGCGATAGCATTATATAAGGTTACGTCGACGTATCTTTTATATCCTACCCTAATACTCGTAAAAGCCGTACTAGCTACGTCTTCTTTCTCGCCGGAGGCCTAATCGTATAATACTTACGCCGCTAAAGCTATATAGCTAAATCTTCGGCCAAAGCCGAATATATAGGACTATCCGAAGCTAGTAGCGAAGCTATTTAGCTATAAAGCCTAATAGTTAATATTATAGGATCCCCTTTACTATCTCCTACTAAAACCCCTACTCTTATCGTAACTAATAGTATATTAGCTATAGCGATAGCGGAGAAACATAAGACGTATAGCCGGTCTAAGTATATTAATATATATTACTATTAGATCAAAGAATAGGTAGAGATAAACAAGATTATCCTATAATATATGCCTAGGAGAGACCTCGTCGCCGATAGGCTTACTAAGGCCCTACTAGGACTAGCCTTCTAGAAATTTATTAGCCTTATATAGCTAACTAAGCCTAATATCACTAATAGAGATAGAACCCTATTAGGGGGTATAGCGAAACTACTATAACTACCCTAGTTAGGGGGTATATAGCATCGATACTCCTAGTTAGATACTATTCTAGTTTAACTAATTAGGACGCTATATTTCTTCCTATTATTTCCTTCTATTTTTTATATTGTTACGCTTATTTTTATACGTTTATTTCGGGTCCGGCCTACGCGAAATCCTAAGGGGGTATATTAACGTATAGCATATTAAGCTATACTAATACCTTAGGGTTAAGGTATCCTTCGGGTCGGTATATCACGTACTCCGAACCTCCTATGTCTCTAGTCCTATTCATGACTAGTCTAGATCAATATAGTTGCGCGTATCTAACTTAAAGCGGTTAAGCATATTCCTATAAGGTACCGTCGGGAGGACCTAAGACCGGATAGCGGTTAAGTTTGTTTTAGTGCTGCGTTACTCAGAAAATGACTTAAGAGAGTCGGGGATAAATATCCCTATCTTGTCACTAGAAGGAATTATCCGAATTCACTTAAGTCAAGCTACGTATAGTTTTTCTCAGTATTTCTGATCCTGCTTCTCTCAATCATTCCATCTTTAGGCCTGTTTTCTCAACAGACATATAGTAGGAAGGCGTTAGTGAAATATCTGTTGGTGTATGAACCTGAATGGTCATACTTATGCCTTAGGGATAAGGCATCAATTGGGTCAGTCTATCTGTATATAGGGCGGCAGCTATCCGGTCTCAATTTTGAGACCGGTTCGACTTATCGTTATCACACGACTACCTGCAGATGACTGACAAGGGATCGAAGGATACCAAACAAACAGAGGTCACATTGATGGCGTGTTACATGGGACTCTAAGTTCAAGGGGATAAATATCCCCTGGGAGTCACGAAGAAGTAGTACCTCAATTCATTCGAGTTCACCTTTCAATACGTTTCCATCAAGCTTCATTGATAAATCCTTCATCATTTCTTCTTCTAGCCTGTCTTCCCAACAATATCTAGGGTAGCGAAAAATCTTTGCTCTCTGTCGCCTACCGTAGTACGGTGAATAATTATAGAGAAAAATAAATATAACGCTTTAACACCTATTGCCTGCCTTCGTACATTGAGTTCATGACTCAAGGGCGAAATAAATGTGATATAGATATTTGATGGATATCTACGCCTGAGTCATCAATTTATCCCCTGCAATCTAAGGCATCCATGCATCTCTTCCTTTCCCATGCTTAGCTACTCCTACTACTTCAATGGTATACCATTCGTTGCTACATCTTTCTATGACTCTGGTCCTGACCTCGTAGCTGAGCTATGACAATAATTGATAGGCTTCGGCCAAACTTTGCACCAAAAGACCCTTGGATGCCCCAGTCCTCTTCGACTTCCTTCCTTCGTCCCAAAATGAGAGCCTTTTCGAGATCTTTTAGTCGATCATATAAGTCCTTGCTGGTGAAAATGCGTCCTTGGAGCGTTAGTGATGATCTGTTTGAGTACACTTCTGGGCGCTTTTTGTGAGTTGTGCTTGTGAGCCTACTCTTAACATGAACCTGACATGACGTGTCTCACCAGATTCAATGAAGAGCTTCGGCGCGCTGAACGCCGCATCGAATTTGATGTGATTGCTCTTGCAAGGACGGTGTGTCATTCTGTCGACCGACGACTTAATAGCGTGGCTTCAATCACCAAACTCGCGGAAGGGGGTTTTAACCGCGTTTTGCAAATCACCTTCGATGATGGCTATGCCGTGCTTGCAAGGATACCATACAGTTCAACTGTCCCGAAGCACTACGCAGTGGCGAGTGAGGCTGCGACCCTCGCCTTTCTGCGTTCCCATGGTGTCCCAGTCCCGAAAGTCCTTGCGTATTCTGCGGATCACGCGAACGCCGTTGGAACCGAATACATTTTGCTCGAAAGGATCGACGGGAAGCCTTTAAGTGACCAGTGGTTTTCCATGGATACAAAGACCCGGGTCAAAATCATGAAGCAGATTGTCGAGGTGGAGAAACAGTTCATGAGCATCCGCTTCCCCGCAAATGGGAGTCTTTACTACCGACGTGACCTCGACTGCTCTCAAAGAGCTATTCCCGTCTCTCAACATTCTGATCTATCCTCACCAGACCAAATTGTTATCGGCCCGACTGCACAGCATGAATGGTGGTACCAGGAGCGGGCTTTATTGGAGATTGACCGTGGCCCATGTATGTGTCGTCTCACATCCCGCTTGCAAATTCTGACTGGGGACCAGGGGATACCTTTACTGCTTGCTTCGAAGCACCTGCCAGGCGTGAGATGGAATTCTGTGAACGATTCGGCAAACCGCGCCTTCATGTTGAAAGATATCTCCGAGAATTACACCAGTTCCAGAAGCGATCTCCTGTTCAGCACCTCCTTCTCCTTTCCAACTATTTGCAGTTAGCACGCTATCTCGAAGTCCCACCAGACCACCCCCTGTCTCGCCCAACGCTCCGCCATCCGGATTTTTCGCCCAACAACATATTAGTAAATGCGTCCAGCGACGTGGTGGGCATCATCGATTGGCAACATGCGGTAGTCCTGCCACTCTGCCTGTGTGCTGGCATACCCGATCATTTTCAGAATTGGGGCGATCCATTATCCGAAACCCTGGCCAAACCAGAGGTCAAGTTGCCGGAAAATTTCGATCATCTGAGTCAGGAAGAGCAAGCAATGACCCAGGAGACGATGCGAAGGCGGCTTGTCCATTTTTACTATGCCGCATTGACTATGACGCGCTTGCCAGATCATTTCGACGCTTTCCGAAATGAGAACTCCATGCTTCGAGCAAAGCTATTCCGTCTTGCCGGGGCCCCTTGGGAAGGTGACTCTACTTCATTGAAGTACGCTCTTATACAGGCATATCGGAATTGGCCGATGCATCTTGATGAAAAAGGGACACTTGCAGAATCCGCCGAGTCTCCGGTCCACTACTCCGAGGAAGAGATTCAGCAGTGCTTAGACGAGTATAGCCAGGAGCAGGAGAAGTTGCAAGAATTGACGGAGATGAGGGATCTCATAGGCACGGACGCCCTTGGTTGGGTTCCAAATGAGAACGAGCTTGAAAAATCGATGGAGGTCGTCCAGGCCATTAAAGCGGGCTTGATGGAGCATTCGAGCACCGAAATGGAGAAAACTGCGCTCCGGGATCACTTTCCTTTTGACGATCATGAAGAACATGGATGAGATTTGCTCTTAGTCCCCGTCTGGCTAAAAGCACCACGGGGTTTCTCGATATAGAGACAGAGACGACGCCCCGTCATCTCATTGGACGTCGTTCATTCACACCGCATAGTATTTTTGCTCTCATACATAGAATATAGTCACCTAGGTACTGTAAACCCCCATAAACACAAGAGTGGCGGTGACAAAAGACAGGGCTAGCAACAAACAAAATCAGTTTGTTTTTACTGAATCTATGTGTGCTTCCCCATAAGTATCGTAGCCTTACCTGACTGATAGGGCTTTCTATCCTGCAAGTAGATCTCTAGCACTTCCAAGTTTGGGGACTAACGCATATTTTTAGAGCACTAGATCCGAGTTCGTATTCCTAGAGAGCGAGGCACAGCCACTTTTATATCAAATAGCAGATCAGGGTGAGAATGTACATTGGTATGGTCTTATCAACTTCTATGAGTATCCCATGAATACTCGCAATGGCCCACCCGCCATGCAGACCTAAGAATGATGATCGCGATATGTACATGCACGTCCCAAACTATGTCCCAGAGAGGTCCTCTCCAGCACAGCCTGCTGGACTGGAATAGGCCCGTAATGCGGTCAGGTTGAAGGTGAAGGAAACGGGACAACTCCGTCATGCAGCTAGTAAGGAACGCCGAGCCCGAGCATTTCGAATACAGGAGGCGCCCCGTTGATGACCACCCATGGAATACCTGCATATACAACCAGCTTGGTCACGACTTCCACATCGTAACGCACGCGAGGCTTCTTGATCTGCGAGAACAGTTCCTTTTCGTCCGCCCGGGTTGTCGCCCGGTTTGTGTCATATGCGGGCGACGGGAGTGGCGATGGGCAAGAAATGTTGGCATTCAGCTCAGACGTCCCAAATTGCGGGCTGCCTCTGCCCATCATGTGCTCGTAATCGTCCAGCTTGGTTGTCTTTCGCGACAGCCCATAGTTGCCATTGGCTCTGTTCTCTCCGTCGGCAGGAGACTCGCGGCTACCGCCAGATTGGCTCTCGCGGCGGCGCTTCTCCCGGTATGCCAGAGTCTCGTACGCATCGGCTTCTGACTGAGGACCGACGGAAATGGCCCGTCGCCGAGGGTGCCGGATCGTGGTGAGGATGGAAGGAATGTCGGAGAAACTGGGGAAAACTTCGTCGTCCTTCAGGTTAGAGGGAACGGTGGTATAACTCCTGTAAGGATAGTTAGAAGGGGTTCCAGAAGTCACAAGGTTGAGAAACTTACGAAGCCGTGGTGAAGAATCGACGGGGCAAGAGAAGACCGAGTTTTTCGAGGCTACGGAAAATGGGCGGGAGAATGCGCAGCAGAGTCGGCTTGGTAATCTCTCTCCATGCAAAAACACACAGTACTCCCACCACAAGACGAATAACGGTTTTGAACAGGCCGATAGTTTCGTAGTCGTACGGAATGCTGCCCGGGACGAGTTCAGGCCAGGCAAGGCCGGAACGGCTGAAGTACCATGATCCCACGTCCACCCCAAGCGTCACACCCGCGAAAGCGACACTGTCATCGAAACAAGGACAATCATCCGCCGGCTCTGGATGAATGCGTACCAGGACCAGGATGGCAATGGGGATGATCAAGATCTCTTTCAACGAGGCGTGCAGGATGTAATCATCAAAAGCGGGGCCCCAGCTGAACTGTGCAAGGCCGATCAATGCACCCAACACGCAGCCAACGACGCAGTCTAGCATCCCATGCATGCCGCAGTATAACCGACCCAACACGATCGATGTCACATAGAGATAGGTGACGAGCTGGAGGAAGAGGTTGGTTTGCGGGCTGAGGCTCGAGTGGGGCGCATTGAGGACAAGCAGCGCATAGACAGCCACCGAAACGGCGTTGGTAGAATGCGTTGAGGGGAAGCCGTACTCTAGGGCAGCGGAGCCGGAGTGGGTGATTCGCTGAAGAGGGGGAGACAAGGGCCGAGGCAGACAGAGCAAGTCTTTAATAAAACCGCTGAAAAAGACACCGGCCGCCAGAATGTGTACCAGCCTATAGAACGAGACATTAACCATCGCGAGCAGATATCGCCGTCCTCTTATCTGGAAACACATACCCGCGGCCTAAGCTGGTATTGCCACACCAGAACAGGAAGGGCAAGAAGACCATAAAAAACGTGTGGGTGCCGAGATTAGCCGTGAAGGCAAAGTATGAGTCCAGGGTCGGAGTGCGGACTTTCTCCTGCATCCAGGCAAGATATGGTGTCTCATAACGGATTAGAGGGAGGAGTTTCTGTCGAGGCCAGTAGCGCCAGAGGGGTAGCCGGTTGGAGTCTATTCCGGGGCGCGAACGAAGCAGGATCAGCGATTGATACAGTCACAAGGCTTCGAGACTGGAGATGCGCGGAGGGAGCGGATACAGGGCTACATACAGTGGTTAAGACTCTTGAGCCCAGCATCGGGCTGATCCTTTACATCCTTTCCCATTTTGTGGAGTTATCGATTCAAATGCGATTGAAAGTCGGAGGACCTTGGACATGGACAGGCCGGTGCCTGCCACTCGATTCGGGACGTGGGGTGTCAGTGCGAGAACATAAGGAGCGAATAGAAGTTGGATGAGAAAAATATGACTGTCGTGTCGGATTCAAAGATTCGATGCATCGAGGAAGCGCGCGGCATCCACGGCTCCGGCCCCTGGACCATGTGTGTGCTTAGTCACCAGGAACAACATTGGACGATGAACGCGTAGTTTAAAATGGGGACGACGGTGAATGTAGATTTAGATTTTTCAAGGACTTTTGACTGTAGGTGGTTAAAATGTAGTGCCTGGTTATTGGATGTTGGAAAGTCACATTCCAGGTTGTAGGTTTTTGCCTTGCTGGTGTGCTACCCACAGTTAGTAGTCCTGAGTAACAACTACATAGTTATACAATTCACCCAAACACACCTGCCAACTCCAGACTTGGAATGTCTCAACCTTGGAAAGTGGGCTATGGATACTGACGGCTGTCAAGTTAGCAACTAGGAGTACCCACAGTCCATATATGATTACACGAGCTCGGCCTCTAGGAGTTCCCGTCAATCAACAAAACATTGTCAAAGCTCCATTTATAGTTCATAGTAGAAAATTGCAGGTCCGTGTTGAGATCGCCTATCTCCGATCTATGTTCATCAGATGACCCGAGCCCAATATTGGAACCGGTCTACGTCACGGTTCATGGAGAGCTGAATGGTGGGGAAGGAGGGGCTCAGGGGAAAGACGAAAAAAGAAACAGAATCGGAAAAGATCGAATCAATCAAGATGAAACTAGAGACGCTACCAAGGTGAATCGTACGAAGCGGAGCCCTGGCGTCATTGTGGGCGGACGTTGCCATGGCAGCCTCAGTGTAAGTCAGTGTAAGTCAGTGTAAACACGGGTCTCGCCCCGACTAAGAACAAAGACCCTCCTCATCGTCGATGATCGAGATCTTCTATTAGATCGTCTCTTATTTCTTCACACTCTCACACTCTGACATTCTCCATTCTCGTCATCTTTTCCCTGCCCATCCCCTTTCGACAGCTGTCATATCACCCCTCGACTTTGGCAACAAAGGGCTACATTCCAATATGAGCCAGATGCATGATGGAGACTACTATGCCGCTTCACGACGCCGCTCACTCGCTACACCTCCACCCTCCATGTCCCCGCGTCACAACAGAACCCGCACCAACAGCGTCCGTGTAAGCAACGGCACCGCTAGCACCCATACCAGCTTCTCCAGTGGACGGATGTCTGAGGCAACCAATGTCACGCAGCCACCTTCGTTCTCAAAAAAGTTCGTGGTGGTTGGCGATGGCGGATGTGGCAAGACGTGCTTGTTGATTAGCTACTCCCAGGGCTATTTCCCCGAGGTATGTCTACACGATCTAGGATTGATGAGAGCTGCTACTGACTGTGACAGAAATACGTGCCCACCGTTTTCGAGAACTACATTACACAGACAATTCACCGAGCATCCGGTAAGGGCGTCGAATTAGCACTCTGGGATACCGCCGGACAGGAGGAATATGATCGTTTACGCCCACTGTCCTATCCCGAGACGGATCTTCTGTTTGTCTGCTTCGCTATCGACTGCCCCGCGTCTCTGGAAAATGTCATGGATAAGGTGAGTCTTTCCACAACCTGTCTCTGAATCGTACTAACCTTTAATCAGTGGTACCCCGAGGTCCTGCACTTCTGCCCCACAACACCCATTATCCTCGTCGGGTTGAAGTCAGATCTCCGCAACAAGCGCACCTGCATTGAACTCCTCAAGACCCAGGGCCTGACCCCCATAACCCCAGAGCAAGGCCACGGCGTAGCCCAGCGAATGGGCGCAACCTACGTCGAGTGCAGCAGCAAGGAGATGCGCGGTGTGGACGAAGTCTTTGCAAGCGCGGTCGACATGGTATGCTCAATTGAGGAGCAGGGCTACGCCTACCAGCCATCCCATAATCGCACCACAAGCAAAGCCTCTGCAAGTGGGGTTCCGAGCAGACCAGGCAAGAAGGTCAAGAAGCGGTCCTGCAAGATCCTGTAACCCAATCCGCTTCTGCTCCCATTCTCTTCTTGCCCATCTCTTGATTATTTTCTCCTCGGTCCGAACACAAGCCTGGTTGCTTTGTCGGCTTGCTTGCCTGCCCCTGTGTATGAGCCATGTCGCCGCAAGCTGGACATGAACTGCTAAATTTTCTTCGATCTGGGGTCGCTGTGCGCCCTGGACTATTTGTCTTGCCGGAGGCGGTCTGTCTGGATTGGATTTTTGCTTTTTGAAAGTCGACCTATTGTTCTTTTGTTTGCTTTTTCATGACCTCTGTGCCGTTACGGTACTCATGTACTCATGACTCGGGTCTTTGCCACTTTCATGCATGGAACTGGTGTTCTCGTTTATGTTATCTGATCTGTTATGTTGGCGAAAGCGACCTCTTCTGTGTTACTACTGAAACAATACATGCGTTTTTGATGTTTCACTTGAATCCCTCATAGATGTATAATCTAGAACCAAGTTTAGAATAATTTCAATATATGTAAATGGTATCTCCAAATCCAGCAACAAGCACCAACGCCAATCCAATGATCCAAACATCAATACGATCTTCACTATCCAGCCACCGAGTCACCTTCCCCCTCATGCAGTGTCCCCGACTTCTGCCCCTCACCCTCACCACTAACATGCCTCTTTCCCTGAACCTCTCCAACCTCTTCCTCAGATTGACCCATGAAATTCTCAAATTGCGACCAAAGAGCCTCTACAGAACCAAACTCGTTCCCAACCTACCCTTATTAGCACAATTCACAATCCGAAACAAAATAAAAACCCACCGTGATAATGCTTTCCAGGTTCCGGTTCAGTCGATTCATATTCTGCAGAACCTGCTCCATACCCTAAGACGTATTAACTTCGATGTAGTCGTGCTATGGGGAGTTGATCACGAACCACTGCAATTTCCCGCACTATTTCCTCGCGCTGTTGTTCGAAGACGGTGGGTGTGCTTGCACGGCCGCCGGAGCCTGGGGTGGATTGGAGCCAAGCCATTTAGAACGTATGGGGGATGAAGCAATGGGAGGGTTTGAGGATGGATGGGGTCGAGCGCGGGACGAGGGTGGATGTCCCCTGTAGGATTAGCAGGGCTGTGTGTGTCCGATGCGGGGATTGATTGCGAATACGGCGGCGTCTTGATTTGATTTTGTAGAGAGATGGAGCAGATTGGACGCGTCCGCGAGAGTCGGTAACGGAGCTTGGGGAGAAGTTGTGGTGGGGCAGAGATAAGGGTGATAAACAAACATCGTTCTTCTTCCCACTTGCATATGGCAGTACCTCTCTCGGAAATGCTACTATGAAGAGAATAATTTTGACGTGGTAATAGGAATTAGGTTTGTTTCAGTAAGGTCGGACGCCCTTTACACAACGAGAATAAAGTCTTGAAGCTCTCGAGAGAGTACCAAGAACTAATCTATGAAAACTGCCAAACTGTAATCCCATCCCCAGGTCCAGTGTGTTAGCACGTATTTAGAGGCATTAAACATAAGCAAGACACCAACCCCACCAAATGATCAGATCAGATCATCCCTTGGAATACTTCCATCCCTTCTTCTTCTCCGCCCGAAAGGCAAGCAAAGTGCCATCACGCCCCTGCTTCCGAGCAATCTCAACAACAAAGAAGCGTACGAAATCAGTCAACGTCCAGTAACTACTATGCGCACTCAGCATATTGAGGTACTGGATATTCAACGGACCACCGCCACCGGAGAGGTAGTAGTCGATCTGGCCATTGTCGTTTAACAGGAGCATGCGTTTCTCGGCAATCTCCTCGCGGGTGAAGTCGTGTGTTTCCATTTCGACGTTGGATGGGAGTTTGGCGATTGCTGCTGGGCGGGTTGGAGTTTTGGGTGGGACGAAGGAGGGTGTTGAATTCCAGCGGAAGACGCTGCCGAATGAGGACCAGAAAGTTGAGCTGGAGCTTGGGATCGAGGCTGTTTTAAGCGAATGAGACAGGTCGTGGTCGACTGTGGCGTTGACTCGGTAGGCAATTGCTTGGGTATGTTAATATGGGAGTCCACAAGAGTGTGGGCTTTGAAGCTGGGGGATACGTACGGTCTGTGGTATGCATGATGTTGTAGAGATTGTCCACTGCGAGACAGCCGTAGTTGCCAGCCTCGCCGGCGACACCCGGAAGCCGGTCATCGCCTTCACTCCCGGGCTTATCTCTACCTTTTCGTGGAAGGAGACTCGCTAAGCAAAGGCGCGTTAGTACCGAAGTGCAGGGCGAGTTAATGGAACCAGATTACCTTTATTGAGCAGCAAGAAGAATCCAACAGGGCTGCCACACAAAAACAGATGTCGGGTATCGAACTCGAAGATACCATTGTGCAAGGGTGTCTCCGAAAAATTAAAGCGAGGAACATGGGTTGGCTGGTGACTCAAAATATCGAGAGCCATGACACTTCCCAGGGAATGAGCAAGGAGATGCACACGGCCGTTTTCTTGGAAACCAGCATTGTTCTTACACCAGAGTCGAAAAATGCGATTGGCTTCTCTCACAACTGCCCTGATCATTTTCGGCTTGTGATGTGAAAGATAATATGGTATGTCGAGCATGACATCGCTGATCAGAGATCGCACGGCAGGAAGAGTCTGGGGTGTGATGTCGTCGAGGGAGAAGTGGTTGGCCATTTGGTCTTCTGTATCTGGCGATTCAAGGGACGCATCATCTAAAGATAGCGTTGTTCGCCAGTTCACAGGTAGAACCATGATCCCACCGTGTTCTTGATCGACATGCGGCCAGACGGGCTCATTGTTCAACTCCATATTGACTTGGCGACGGAAAGCGTTGATTGCGTGTGTGAAGTGGAAGCTTTCCATTCTCTCCGATAACTTCTGTCCGATGCCATGAATGACGAGTACCAGGTCTGTCGGACTTGGGCGCTGCTCTTCCATCTTGCATGCGTAGCAAATCTGTTCCCCAGGAGTGGGAGCGGTTTCTTGAGCCCGGGCCCTCCGGATGTAGTGCCGTACGTCGACGGGATTAGGCTTTGAAGGGTGCAATGCATCCCAGAGCTTTCGGCTAAAACCACGAACCACGGGGATACCGATTTGTCGCTCTTTTCGGATTGCACTAAGCGGGCGTCTTCCTCTAGACGCAGAAGGAAGCAAGCTGGGTCGTAAGATCTGAGCGTTCCTTGCATCCACGTAAATGACACTGGAGGTGAGATGCGACTTGGTAGCCTCGGAACGAGCCGCTGTTCCACCGGCAGCCTGGTTTTTATCAAATGCAGGACTCTCATCGCCTGCGCCGGCCGTTAATTCATTGCTTTTAGAGCCCTGCGCTGTCCCAGGTGGTCCAGCAGACCCCGGCTCGTCCTTCGGCCATAGTCGATAGGTAACCTTGATCTCCGCGTCGGCGCCATTCTCCACACAGCTGTTCAGCTCGTCCTGCCAGGTATCGGTCCATGGCTTCAAGTAGGCATATCCTTCTTCAAGCCTGTTCGCGAGCTCCGTCTCCACGGGTAACATGGTGTTCTTGTAGAACCAGGTGGCACGAACCACGCCCGAAATGTCATGTAGAGGACTCCAGTAGATAGGTTTCATCTAAGTAAATGGTTAGCACTATCTTTTATAGCGCAAAGATGTATATGCCTTCAGGTTTGGTAGTTCAACTAAGTGAAGACGCGAAGCACCGACGGGAACCTTGATCTGTGACTCCTCAGGGTTAGTCTCATCGCGCGAGCTATCCTGGGTTAGCTCATCCAAGCTGACGGTCGTTCGCAGATTCGAGAGTTTCGGTGCAGTCCGGCTAGGTGCGCCGCTGCGCCACTCCGTTTGCCCTTCCTGTGCCACGTCTTTCGATGGGAGCGACTCGATTGAGCGACCGAGGGGACTGTGTGACTGGGAAATAGGTGCCCTGATGAAAGGGGAACCGCTGATGCTCGCATCCCTAGACCGATTCGCACGCAAGCTGCCAGCCTCATCCTGCCCTTCTAGAGGGTCGTCTTCTTCGACTGAAGTTCTTCTTTTGGCCGAAGGGGACTCATTCAGGGAGGAAGAGCGCTCTCTCTTCATGTAGGCAACACTGCTTCTAAAATGCCCATCGTTGAAGCCGTCTTCCATAGACGAGGATGGATGGCGGTCTGTGTAGTTCTCTGTTCGACTATCGGAGCTACTGGCCAAGTAGCCCGAGCGGCTCTTGAGATTCCGCGGCGGATCATCTGGAGATGAGGCCGGAGTGCCCCTGCTGCTACCCACGCTCGCATCCTCTACATTTCCAGTCCTGCGACGTATTTGCACCTCAAGACTCGGCCCGTGTCCAGGCACGGCTATCCCGGAGCGCCCTTGTGACGTCTCCGGCCGAGAGTGGCCTGTGGGAGCAGCTTTGGCCTGGCGAGTTTTCCCAAGCTCGCGCCACGCTGTCTCCAGAGCAAGATTATCTCTAGCAGAGAATGGTTTAGGTGGAACTCTTTCATGGCCAGTAGATTGCCCGGTTGCTGAGGGCAGAGGGGCCAAAGGATCGTCAATTGACAGGGATGATATGTAAAAGAACTGCGACCGGACGTCTGGCGGTGTAGGAAGCGAGTACAAGCTCGACGGATCCGGCTCTTCGTCTGCCAAAAGGCACGAGGAGCTGTAGGTATGGAAAGGGCCCGTCATAGTGAGCAGTGTCCCACTTTTATCGAGGGTCCAAATCTCGGGATCGAGATACCGAGCGCTACACGACGGTCATGGCCCGAATTCTGTGACTGATCGGCATTGGCCGTTCGGAAACATCCGACCAGGCAGAAATGAATGGGAGTTGCATGAGAGGGGTAAGAAAACAAAATTGGAAAAGGCAATCTCATATCTCACTGGCTGTGAAGCTTCCCCAAATTGACTGATGACGTCGTTGCACGTGCCTCTATCTTTGCCGTGTCCATCGCGTCCATCGATCCTTGTTTTTCTTACGTATACGGAAAGTGGGCTCCAAATGAGATATGTACATAGATTATTGTTGGCTACATGAGTATTTTATCTCATGACCCCGGATTCTTTTGTTTTATTACTTCCTGTTTCTAAGTTCCTTTTCCGAGTGCCCAACAACTTCCCAGGTGCTATCACGGTTTCTTTGCCTATAGACCTAGAAAACGAGGTCTCGAGTGAGTGGAAATCCCGAAGGGCGTAACGGACGCGGGAATTGTAGACAGATTGTTACAGAAAGAAGCAAAGTGCGCAAATCATAATTCATGGCAAAAATAAGAGTAACTGATAATAAGGTGATGTTCAGTCAGGTGACCAAGTAACTAATAATAAGATGATTCAGTCAGTCACCTGACTGCACGCGTTGTTCGAGGGCTCAGGATCTGAGCGAAGAGGAAGAATTGCGGCCGTTCATGTGCCGAAGGATGAGGGCACGCAGCTCATCAAAATCCTGGAGAGTTGCGATGGGAGCATTAAGCATGCTGAGAATTTGTTCGATTTCCCATAGATGCTTGCTGATGACACTGTCGCGCAGACAGAAAGTTCGGTGGTTCATATCCTGGATAATGGATTTCCAGCTTCGAAGATTTGCATTCAACTGGATTGGGTTGGTCGAGCAGGAACCAGTGAACTCCATGGTGCGACGGTTAGCGTTGATGAGATCACGCTGTGTGGCCTGGTCGAAGCGGAACTCGGGGACTTGAGGCAGGTTCTTAGCAGTCCAGTCATTGACGACCCGGTTGATGGTATTCTGATTCATGCGGCCATCGCAGTATTGCTGAACCAGGTACGCATTAGCGGTCTGGCAGATCAAAAACTCCAATTTGGAGTAGAGCAGGGCCTGTTCGCCCGGTGCCAGAGAAACCGGAGAGGGTTTGGGAGGCGTGATGAGGCGGTCCTTGGGCGGCAAAGGAGGCGGGCTGCCATTGTCATTCACGACCAGCTGGTCCGAGATGTCCTGCTTCAGAAACTTCTTCCCCAGTTCCTTGAGAAAGATTGTCGATCGTCGAATGGTCGGCACAGGGCCCTTGGAATTCTGCTCGTTGCCAAGCCATCCGTCGATGTTCTTGCTCTTGTAGGATCGCAAGGGGATGTCGGCTTCAATGATCGTGTCGGCAATGGCCATCTCAATATCCTCGTTCGTGACCATTCCCATGGCGCCATCATCCTTGGGATGGAGGGGAGTAGTGGGAGGAGCAACGAGATCAAAGGGCGGCGAGTGGACTTCCGGAGGAGCGATAAGATTGAAGGCCGGGTGGATTCCGGGAAGAGTGATGGGAGTAATAGGCGAGGTGAGGGTCTTGGGGCTTCCTCTGAGTGCCTTGAGGTCATCGTCGGCTGAGTACTCACTGCCGGAGTGAACCACCCCCGGCGGGATTTCCGGGGAAGCACCGCCGGTCACATTCAGCTGCTCTGGGATCAAGTCCCGGAACTCTTCATGAATAGGAGACAGACTCATGTACGGTGCAACGGTAGGGCAGCGAGTCACATTCAGCTGCTCTGAAATCAAGGGGTGGAACTCTTGCTGAATAGGAGACAGACCGAAGCGCTCGTACTTGGGAATGCTGACATCCTCCAGTGCGACAGCCGAGACAAAGTGTGATATCTCTGGGCCTGTTGGCTGGCCCATGGCTCTGAGCCATTGCTGGTGACGGCGGTACGCAGCAACCTCCGGGTTCTCGTCACTGTTTGATTCGTTAGCACCATATTTTGGCGATGACATGACAGGATATCATACCCTTTCACGACACGAAAGATTCCATCATTGTCGGCGGGCCAGACAATTTTCGGATCCCACTCACGAGGAGGGAGCATCGTCTGGTCAAGGCGATACTGGACGCTGCGAGACTCCATTGTCGGGTTGACTGGGAGTCAATTGGATATGGGTTGAACTCTCACTTGAACCAGAAGCTTGACAAGAAGCAATATCAAAGGATATTGGAAGTTCGTTGGCGACGTACAAGTGCAGGTTGGAGACAGGCAAAGAACAGAAAGCCAAAGAAGAAAGGGAAAGAGGAAGAGGAAGAAGAAGTAAAGGAGTGTGTGTGAGGAAAGAGGAAGAAGAGAATCTATAGAAGGCCAGTCGCTGAGTGGGTGAGGGTTTTGGACAATACCGAATGCAAGGCTATTGATCTTATATTGATCCTATAACCCTATTGTGCCCTGGCTCAAATGACGCAGGATTGGGGAACATTCATTGATGGGATTGCCTATTCAAGGTAAAGACACCTGCACTAAGATCAATTCAGAAAATAGTCAATACCATTGACTCACATGTTAATGGAAGTTTCCGCACCGCAGCTCTCTCAATAGAACAATACCAAAAACTTATCCCTTAAATGGCTGAAAGGTAGAAGTTATCCTAAAACGTATACTAGGGCAATATCATCACTACCCAGAACAGCCCTGGGAAGGTTGTGCCCTCCTTGAGATACTGAAGCTGAAGCAGATACCCTTTCGGGTAATTTGCACCATCCCCGGGCGTTGCACCACTAAGCTGGAACTCTTGCCGAGCCTGACACTTCGGCTTCATTGCTTTGCCACTCCCTGTCCCGAGTACTGTGCAAGCGATCTGCTAGGCTCGAGGCTACCGGGAGGAGATCATCACTTGTCCAGCACGACCTTGGGTATCGGGTATCGAGAGAGCGTTGCTTTTGACTTCTTGATCATGGTGAAGTATGTACTCAATAATAAGAACCTACTGTAGATAGCATCTGCGCAGAACATTGTAGCTGATCGTCCATATATACCCAGACCAGGACACATGCTACAGACACTGTGGGTCTACCGGGGAATAAGCCAATCGTGATGCTGAACTCGAAAGTTGTGGGCTTTGATGCCATATTCAAGGCCAGCAGCTTCAATGCTTGAACTGTCCTGGCCAATGGCCAGCCAAAGAGATGATATAGTGTTGCCGTAGCAGTGGCAGCAACCCAGGGAAATGATTTTGAGGCATACATCCCTGCCGAGACTTTACAGAGCGGGATATCTTGGTAAGGAGATCTTTCGGGTGCAAATTGATAATGATGCACGCCCCGAGGCTGTGATGTGTGCATAATTATCATTGCAAACACGCTAACCTACTTCGGCTAACTCTATACCGATGGCGGTACAGGTGAACGGACCACGATTACCCCACTAAAAGCCAGGCACAAGCCACTCCGTACAGTATGGAAATCCCGGCCGATGTTGCCGGAGTATACCACGTGCCCCGCACTCCACATGCCGATGCAGTTCCCGAGTTATGTCAGCCCTGCAGCTCGGTTTCCGCAACGGCAATTTGTGACTGGCCACGGCCATTCCCCACATTCACCGCCGCGCTCATGTTGGTTCCATTTACTGAGGTTCTGCTCTCTAAACCCTCTCATTGGTTCGCCTTGCCTTTAGCCCACTGCTCCCCGCGATTCACCCGATCCTCAATGCCGAAAGTGCTCGCCGTCATCATCAGAAAGCACGTAGTCGACCCGCTTACTCCAGGCTCCTCGCAGTATTTATGAACTAGCTATGGCCCACGATCACCTGTCTCTTCGGATCGATGCAACCGTCCAGGCTGATTCTATAATACTTCTTTCCCTTCATAGCTGGATGCGTTGATTGCCGCTCATACCCGGTCCACTCTATATTTACTATTGCATAACCACCACCATGGTCCAAGAGACGTATGACATTGTCATCGTCGGCGCTGGCCCTGTTGGCCTGCTGCTGTCCCTGTGCATGTCGCGCTGGGGCTACAATGTCAAGCACATCGACAACCGCCCTGTGCCTACCGCAACCGGCCGTGCCGATGGTATCCAGCCGCGCTCGACCGAAATACTGCGCAACTTGGGTCTGAAGCGCGCCATCATGGCCTATGAGCCCGCCAAGGTTTACGATGTTGCCTTCTGGGACCCCAAGGGCGACGGCTCTGGTATTCACCGCACCGGTAACTGGCCCAGTTGCCCTCGCTTCATCGACACCCGATACCCTTTCACCACCCTGGTCCACCAGGGCAAGATTGAGCGTGTCTTCCTTGATGAGATCGGGAAGGCTGGAACCCACGTGGAGCGCCCATGGACTATCTTCGGCTTCAAGAATGACGGCGCCAATGCCGAGTACCCCGTCGAGGTCCAGCTAAAGTGCCTCGACACCAATGTGATCGAGACTGTACGCTCCAAGTATCTCTTCAGTGGTGAGGGTGCCCGCAGCTTTGTCCGCGAGCAGCTCGGTATCCAGATTCACCACAAGGATCCCATTGCCTATGTCTGGGGTGTCATGGACGGTGTCGTCCGCACAAACTTCCCCGATATCGAGGTAAGAATAATCTTCCCACATATAGCCTAAAGTATGCGTCTAAAAATGTCTCAGACAAAATGCACCATTCACTCCGATGCCGGCTCGATCATGGTTATCCCGCGCGAAGACAACATGGTCCGTCTCTATGTTCAGATCGCCTCCTCTGACGACCCCGACTGGAACCCCCGCAAGACTGCCACCGCCGAGGAGGTCCAGCAGACGGCGAAGAACATCCTGAAGCCCTACTGGGTTGAGTGGGACCGGGTTGAGTGGTACTCTGTGTATCCCATTGGACAGGGTATCGCTGAGAAGTATACGCTGGACGAGCGCGTATTCATGGGCGGTGATGCCTGCCACACTCACAGCCCCAAGGCTGGCCAGGGTATGAACACTGCCTTCCACGATGCGCTGAACATGGCTTGGAAGATCCACGCCGTGGAGACCGGTTTCGCCGACCGTTCTATCCTGAGCACGTACGAGAGCGAGCGCAAGGAAATTGCTGAGGCCTTACTCGACTTCGATTCCAGATATGCCGCTCTCTTCTCCAAGCGTCGCCCCAACGCCGGTGAGGTCAAGGCTAGTAAGGCCGTGCAGGCTGATGCTGGTGAGGAAGACGAGTTCGTCAAGACCTTCAAGTCGTCTTGCGAGTTCACCAGCGGCTACGGAGTTGCCTACACGCCCAACATTTTCAACTGGGATGCCAGCCACCCCGCCAAGTCTCCTCTGTTCAACATTCCCGGTGTGCGATTGACTCCTGGCCGGGCCTTCACCCCGACCACCGTCACTCGTCTTGCCGATTCCAATTTTGTTGAGTTGGAGCAGGAGGTCCCTACAAACGGATCTTTCCGCATTTTCATCTTCGCCGGTAACCAGAACAAGACCAAGAAAGCCATCGCCGATCTTGCCGCCAACTTGGAGAAGGAGCGCTCGTTCCTTTCGGTCTACCGTGGCTCGGACATTGCCGATGTCTCCTTCTTTGAACGCCACAACCCCCACTCCAAGCTCTTCACCATCTCCGTCATCTACTCCGCCACCAAGGGTGAGATCGACATGGATGCCGTGCCCCAGGTTCTGAAGGACTATCACCATCATATCTACGCGGACGATATCCCCGACATCCGCGTTCCCAATGCCAAGTTCGCCGCCCACGAGAAGCTCGGTCTCGATGCTGAGAAGGGTGGTGTCATCGTCACCCGTCCCGATAGCCACGTTGCCTGCACCGTGCAGTTGGTCGAGGGCAGTGGCACAGTCGACGCGCTGAACGAGTACTTCAACTCGTTCGCGACCAAGTCTCTGGGCCAGGATTCGCAGCAGAGCCGTCTATAAAGCTCTGATATGTCGTGTACGTTTACGCTTTGGGATGTTTAAACTTGAGATGTATATAGCTTTCTTGGATCGTTCTATAGAGCCACTGCTTGAGCATGACTGGCGTTGCACTGTTTTCATTTCAAATACAAACATGAATAGAATTTATCCATCTCTCAAGTAAGAGTAAATCCTTTGACGTGGAAGTCAAAAAAACATCGTGCGTGGTCACATGCCAAGCCTCCAACTATCTTGACTCCACCCGCATCACCAAATTGGAACCTTCACTTTAAACCGCAAGCACGCACCTCCCCCAAACTGCATTTTCGAGTCCATCAAGATGCTTTCGCTCATTCTTTCCGCTGAACTGGAGGGGTATGTATCCTCAGATCTGCGTTTCTTGCTTGCGTCCTCGGACTGGAAGCTCTCCCCGCACCGTGCACAAATATTTGATGCATAGCGTGCGGGCACATTTATATGCATTCCAGACCTTGAAATAACTTATATCTAACCTCTTTTATAGTGTCACTGGTCTTCAGCCTACCGATACCCCCGAGAACCCGTACTTTTACACCTTCCGTGTGAAATGCAACTCCTGCCATGAAACGCACCCGAACTGGATCAGTTTCAACCGGTTTGTAAGCGCTGGCATTTCAACCAATTTCTACCCAGGTATACTGACACTAATGGAAACACAGGAGCAGCATGAAATTCCCGGCAGCCGTGGCGAGGCCAATTTCGTGTGGAAGTGCCGTCTCTGCACCGTAAGATTTTCTTTCTCCAAGTTTTTATACATCTCATCCTACACTTTTACAATCTCATTTGCTATCTTCTCGAGGACTTTATATGTCACAGCATTTTGTGTGTACTATCAAGCTAACAACGACTAGAAAACCCACTCTGCCAGCGTTATCGCCGGTCCGCATGTCTACGAAGCCCAGGAGAAGAAGAAGGGCCAGAAGATCATCGACATGGACTGCCGCGGTCTCGAGTTCACCGAGTTCAAACCCGACGTAAGTGCTTCTCCAGAGTCCTCGACAGGGTCACTCACACGTTTTCTCTAGGGTGATTGGGAGGCCAAAGGTACTGAGTCTAACACTGCATTCTCATCTATTGACCTCTCTGACGGTGAGTGGTATGACTATGATGAGAAGGCTGGAGAGGAGGTTAGCATCAAGGAGATTACCTGGACTGTTGGCCGGGCGTGAGTTGAGCTTTGCTTGAGATTCCACAGTTGTTGCCATGAGGCATAGGAGCGAGGTGTTCTGGCGATGGACGGACCGAGGCCCGTGAAGGGTGATTCGACATTTTTATTTCTGAAAATCCTTATGGACCTCTTCCCAGGTTCACTGTATTACTACCGTATCAATTTCTGCAAACATTAGGAGAAAGGGGAGTTGGTGTTGAGAAAATTGCAGATAGTCGAGCAATGAGCAATTGGCGATGACCAGACCCGACAAATATCCATCTATTGTCATCTATCATAGTATTATTGAATCTAAGACAATATATAATGTAAAGCATGTTGAACTGTCCAACAAATGCAGCCAAACTGCATCAGCACATCCTCAAAGCGATGTCCAAGGCGGTAAGAAGCCACGAGCGCTGATTGGTGAAACTCCGCATCCCGACCAGCTCACATTTTCGCGACCTTCAGCCGACTCCAAGACCTCCCAGCACGCGCAGCCATCACGACCAGCCCGAGGAAGAAGCTCTATCACCCAGCTCCTTCTCAGTCTCCTCCATCCTCGACGCTTCGGTCACGCACTCGGTCCCAGACCGCCGAACCGTCCCGCCACAATGAGCGTACGTTTTCCCTCTGTCGAGCTTCAAGCTGGCGTGTCACCATGTCCAGTTCATCAAGCTCTGAAATCAGTGTCGCTGTACAAGTACTGACATATTCTGCAATAGTTCCAACCTCTCAACCCCCGCCCGTTCCTGCAGGCTAGGTACGCGATTCACCGCACCCCAACCCTCCCCAATTGAACCCGAGCGCATCTCCCGAGGCTATTACGAATCCTCATTACAATTACCATCCTTACTGACCAATGCGGTATTCAGAGTCGGCACCGAGCTCATCATTCGTCTGAAGTGGGGCCAAACCGAGTACAAGGGCACCCTGGAGAGCATCGACTCGTACATGAACGTCCTGCTGCGCGACACAGAGGAGTATATCGATGGAAAGCACACCGGCTCCCTGGGCCTGGTGTTGATTCGGTACGTCCCCCACATTTCCATTTCCAGTTCCCATCCTTGGAAGTTTCGTAGCTAACCCCCGACAGGTGTAACAACATCCTCTGGATGGGCGACGCCAGTACCGTTGAGATGAAAGAAGTCGGGTTACAATAAGTCAGGCAAGGGCGTGGAAGAAGCGGTGTATTGCGCTGTGCGCCACAGCCATGCCCAGTTGTGTCACGGATTGTGGTTGAGCACAAGGCTGGTTTCGGTTGATACCACTACCATTGGTAATTGATACCCAGCTATGCACTTACAAGAGTGTGTGCTGGGATTGGAAGTGACGGATCTTATCAGAATATCGGATGGGATCTTGTTGACGTTTGCTATTTCTTCACGAGGCGTTTTGATGGTTTCCAGTGCGATATTCTTGCATGGCTACTGGCCAAATTAAATCAATTAAGGTATCTTCCACATGTGTTTTTGGTGAGTTGGTATCAAATGGGTGTTTTCTGGTTATCCTAGAGGCAGTGTAGGCTGCTGTGTCAGCGAATTCATCTCGTAACTAGTTAGTTAACTAACTAGTTACCTAGTTAGCTAGCTATGAGATATCTCGGACTGGAAATCGGGTCGGATAGTGCATTGCTTTATCGCTGATGTATCCCATGCGCGTGTGTTGGGTGCTGATGTGCGATCGGGGATAAGGCAGGCTGATAGCAAGGATATAAGGCATGAGGGGCATCTGTATCCACTGGGAGACCGGAATGTCATTTCTTCAATAGTAAATTGATCGGTGCCGCTTGACATCAGCAGTGCATTAATGTCGTCGAGAGGCAAATTCGAGTACGTAGTCCTAGGGAAGCACTTTGGAATGATTCTTTTTATAGAGTTGTTGATCACCCGCTTTGACACTTCGTCACAGTACCTTAATGTACCCTAATTACTGTACCCTATTCGGATCAGTTCGGGTAGTCAACTACCGAATACTTTGACAGTTGACACTGCAGAATTGAGAAATAGCCCCACGTCATCCGGAGATCGTTCGTGAACTCCGTGCAGAAATAGTCTAGCACCAACTGCAATTTAAGTCGGCGAACTCAAGACGAGGGCCACGCAAGTGCCCCCACCGAGATCTAACGAACCATTCGGTAAATTTTTACATCCACAACGATCAGTAGCCACTACAGACGCCACCACTCTTGGAGTGGTTCATCGTCGCCGATCGTATCCCTTTCTATATGTGCTTCATGAGGAGGTCTTTAGGGTTTCACTATGAGAAATAGAGAACAGACCTATTGTATCCCTATCCCCATCTGATATATCACAATGAGCTATAACCCGGGATCTACTACCGATAGCTGAACCTGTGAAACAAAAACCCTGTCCAAACCGCAATTTCTCCGTAAATTCTTAGTGGCTTCTCAAGTGTCCTGATCTTCATCTCTCGGTCCCACACCTGCCTGCATATCTTCCTCATTTCTCAGTGGATTCCGGTTCCTTCTATTGTTAAAAGATCCCCGTATCCCCCTTCAGACTTTCCCATTCTCTCGTTTTGTTTCTTTCTGGTCCGAGGCGAAACACCACTGCAACATTCTTTGTCTCGTTTCTACACTTGAGATCCGTATAATCCACTTCATCTGGGAACCACCTATCACCATCGTTCATTACCTCCGAAATGCGCGATACACCCTCCAAATTCATCGAGATCCTCGATCCCAAGGATACCCAAATGCGCATGTCGGATTCCGACGTCCGTCTCGAAGACGTACTCGCCGACCACGAGGCAACCATCAGCCGCCCCCGCTCCTCCACAGTATCATCCAAAGCCCTCGAAAAACCACACCTGGCGCGAACCAACTCCTCTCCCGCACAGCGCTGGAAACGCATTAGCAGTATTCTTGTGCAGCCGCGACGGAACTCGTAGTTCCTGTGGAGCTTCTTCTCTATTGAGACACGAATGCTACGATTACGGATATTCACGAATTGGTACATGTTATGAGGAGCTGGGTCACGACCCGATTACGGACTTGAACCTCAAACCCTAGAAATGAGGGTGGAGGGGGTGGCACTTTGGCTCTTGACTGGTTTGATTGATCTGGTCGGGTTGGCAAAAGGACTTGATCGGGAGATGCCAGATGCCCCTCCTTTATTTGCAATGATTTGATGATTTTGTTCTGGGATTAGGACTCCCGGGGATGGATTAATGATATCCATTTTTCGTTCTCGGACAATGTATAGAAAGGTGGCGGCGTATTGGGACTGTTTCTTTGTCTTTTTTAATTTCCATTTCCCTGTCCGGCTTAACAGGAACACGGCCATTCGAATTCGCTTACATTTTTACTTAAATCTGCAGTACTCGTCTGAATCTGGCTGTTACGGAGACACAGCACTAACCTCGATAACCTCCCAACCAAACGAGACCGCACAAGGCTGGATGGAAAATGTTTGATGTCAAAAAGCCAGTGTACCTGGACGATCTGAAACCGGTCCAGTCTTGGTTCTGCGTTGGATCTGGAATTTCGGACCAGGGGCTAGTGTACCATTGTCAGGTACCGGTGGACCCTGGACCTGGACCCGGACCTGGACCCTGGTGGGACATTGTCCTACCTAGTATGTCTCGCAGAGGTGGGTGTTTGGGTGGGGGGTTAGGGCTTGTAGGCTAGACTGGTCTTTCGTCTTTTGGGTGGGGACTATGATTTTCTGGTTTTCGTAGATGTGGCTTGGGATGTGTGGGCTTTGTCATTTTTACTTTCTACCATTTTGTTATTTTCTGGTTCTGAACTTCGCAGGTGAGACAGTTTGGACAATGGCATTGAGGGACGGGAGGTTTAGCTGTGAAGGTTGCTGGGATGTGGGGATTGTAGATTTTACCCCTGACATTAAAGTTGGTAGACGGCGTTTCTCGAATCATTCCGACCGTGGTTCATTACTCTTTAGTTCTACAAATGGTAACACCCACTGTTCTCCCCCGATACTTTCGAAAGGTTACATGGTCCTCTCGCCAAGGGTCACTCCTCCACCAGTGATACCAATCGGGATAAAGACCGTGCATTGTATCATGTTCTCATTGGCTAGTAGATATATTCTGGCGGTCTACTGACACTGTGTATAAATCGAGTCGGAAGAAAAAAAAAACACCCCCAAATAGAGAGACGAAAGACATGTTCAAAGAATCAGAGAAATACGGGAAATCCAGTCCCATGGCATATAATCTTAGCAGATGACCCGGGTGTCGGATCCGTAGACACCACCCATCATCAGCGCCTCCACGATCTCGCCCTTGATAGCCACGCCACGGCCGGGACGCAAGACCACCAGGGCATTTGCGGAAGCAAGGCTGCCTACACGTGAGCTTCGCTGTCCCACACCTCCCACGCCGGTGCTCGTGGCATACAGGCGACCATCCGAGCGAGAGGCCGTGACCACCGCCCGGTGATACTCGGTGCGCTTGGGGTCGAGTGGGAAGTGATGTGTCAGGACGACGGCCACGCGCGGCAGGCCGAGATGAGGTGCCATCCAGGGCTTCGTAGCCAGTGCCTGCGAGCTCTCGCCAAGACCGGAGAGCTTGTGCAGCGAGGGCAGCACGAACAGGTTCAGAGTGACGAGGGCAGAGGCGGGGTTCCCGGGGAGAGAGAAGATGAGTTTTGATTGGCGCTCTTGCTGGGTGGTCACCCTGGAATCGCCAACAGCCGCCTTGAAAGGTACCGTGGCGAAAGTGGTAGGCTTTCCGGGTTTCATGGAGACGCGGCCGAAGTGAATTGTGCCGCCGAGGGAGCGTTCAATGGTGGGTTTGAGGAGGTCCAGCTCGCCCATTGATACACCACCGGTCGTGATGACCACGTCGACACTGGAAGAGGCGCGGCCAACGCCGCGCAGTGAATCGCGCAACGCATGCTCCAGTTCACCAGCGGGAGTGTCGCGTGCAATGCCAAGATCGACGGTAGAGAAGCCCCATGAGTTAAGGCACGAGATCAGAGAGGGACGGTTCGAGTCCCGGATCTGCCCACCAGTGAGAGAGCGGGGATCGTCGTGCTCCACAAGTTCGTCTCCGGTACTCAAAACGCCTACTGTGGGCTTTTTGAACACCTTGACGATCCTCGTGCCGGTAGCGGCCAGCATGCCGATCTCACCGCCGACAGGAGAGATGATATCTCCGCGTGAGAGAATCTTCGATCCGAGAGCAACATCACTACCAGGTTCGCGAACATTCTCGCCAGGAAGGATATCCTCGGCTAGGATGTGAACAGTTGCTTCTTCGTTGCCGTCGGGGGTGGTGGTCGCCAACTCGGTGTCTTCGACCATTACTACGGCATTCGCATTCGGAGGGAGAGGCGCACCGGTAGTAATTCTAGCGATTGTTCCCGGTTGAAGTGGCTCTAGAGCACCACCAACATTGGCATGAGTGATTGATGCTACGGGGAACGTGCCGTTCGTACTTGTGCCTTTGGAGGCAATGATGGCGTAGCCGTCAACAATACTGGCACGGTATGCCGGTACTGCCTCGGCGGCGTAAATGTCCTCAGCGAGGACAGAGCTGACAATTGCTGTGTTCACCGGGGCTTCGATGACGATGGGTTCGGGGGTGTGCTCGCTAATCTCGCGGAGCGCGTCCTCCACGGAGAGCATTGGGTATGGTGAAGAACGGTACCGCCGGCCAGGGCCCGCAGAAGGGTCATTGGATCGGGGAGCAGTGTGTGCCTTTGGGACTACATGTCCATGGCCATGACCATGATGGTGATGGTGGTGATGGTGATTGTGTTGGCCAGACGAGGCAGACGAAACGCCAGCCTCGGCCTCCAACGACTTCACACCAGCAGCATGCATGTTTCGAGAGTTTGCTCCGGCAGATTGGAGACAAGCGTGAGGTAGGAGCTTTACAACAGCTTCCAGATTTTCCATAGCCCCCTTTGGAGAGCCAGGTAAAGTAATTATCAAAGTCTTGTCGCGCACACCAGCAACTGGTCTGGACATCATGGCAACTGAGAGGGGGTCAGCGGGATGTAAATAGTCGAATACAAACAAGGGGTGATGTCATCTCACATGGGGTTACTTTCAACGAAGCAGCGATCATGCCATGGCTGACGATATAGGCCCGTGTTAGCGCACAGTCACAAAAGCCAAGGGCACGCTATGTTATACACTCACACTAGGCCCGGTGCATGGCGATGTATCAGGGGAGAGACGGCCTGCGTGATGTCATTAGAGGGGAAGATGCATTATTGGACCGAGTCAAATCGCGATTTACCTCGGGCGTGTTATCTCTGACTGCAAAGCCCGTCCCACCGCTGAGTAGAATCAGGTTATACCAATTAGGCCCATCGGTCCAGTCGCAGACAGACTGTTGAATGTGGAACACGTTGTCGGGAACGATCTTGATTGTGGGGTGTTCCCACTTGCCCTCTGCGGTCAAGATGGGCGTAAGAGCGGAGGCCGTCTTGTCGGAAGCGGGATCCTGAGAGGCCGTGTCGGAGACGATCAGAAGGGCTACCTTGAGTTTGTCCATTGTGATTGTAATGGGTACTGTGTACAGGGGTGGTTGAAAGGGAAAAAGTGGGGAAAGGCAGGTCTTTTTTATCATTTGGGTCCGGGGTATCGGACTTTGCTCGTGCTGTACTTGTGCTTTTACAGTAGAAGCGGGGACGCATTCTAAACTTTGGCACAGTACTTTTGGTTTGACCTTGATTTGCAACTTATTACTGTACACAGACATGATCTCCATATCACTGATGCAATTCAGCAAAGCCACTGTGCTCTCTACGGTATCGAATCCAGACGCCCCAATGCTGTGTATACATGTGAACAAAACACGAAAGTTTTGAGAAACAACGAAAAAAAAAAGAGCAAGTAGCCAGAGAGTCATACCAGGCCTAGTCATTGCTCCCGATGGCCCGTTCGGGCAATCGTAGCCGTCTGGCGGCGGAGAGCATTTCGCGTTTCGCGTTCCGACTTTAAGCCGCACCCATGTCCAGGGCCTTACCACCAACCAACAGGCCAATGATCAGACCAAACAGTCCAAGCACGGAACTGAAGATCTCAATGACGAGAATCTTGACGAACCTGTTGTGACTAGGTTAGTGACCTGTCTCCCAATGCCGCAATGCCACGCTGGCAATACAGCTTCAGAGAAAACTTACAGGCTACCATCCGCCGCATCAGCAAGAGCAGCACCACTGCCGTTGATACCGACGGAGACACCGCAAATAAGGTTGCAGAACCCGACTGTAATTCCTCCCCAGAACAGCGCATATCCGGTGTAGAAGTTGCTCTTCGTGTAGAGCTCGGCTTCGGGAACAGGGGTGAGCTTTGCGGAGAAGATGATCGCCATAATGACGCCGTAAATAGCCACGACCTCGCAGAAAATAATTGAAATCAGGTTCTTGGTTCGAATTTGAGGTGCGCGGACACCGCCGCCAACGATCGAGGAACCGGTGAGGAAGATGCCCCTACAACAAACACCCGAGGTCAGTCCGGACAAGACAGAGACAAACCAAACCGTCACAATTGAACATACCAGGCAGCTCCAACCACCGAACAACCAATGCACATCGCGATGCCGATGTTGGCCCAGGCATAAGGGGACACCTCTTCGAGGAAGCGGCCGACCTGGAGCATGTCATGTCAGTAAAGCTCGTCGTGGGCATCGCTAGCTGTATCGAGGGCCAATATGTACATTGAATGCTTCACCTTCTCCCTGGAAGAGCATATCTAGAAAGTCCAGTTAGCTATGGAATCGGCATCCAATCGGGGGCTTGTTTGACACGTACACGCTCCAACCACGAGAAAGGCGGTCGTGGAGAGACCGAAGAGGTACCGGAGAAACATGGCGACCTCTAGCAACCTGAAGATGAAGGAATGAATCGGCCTCACAGACGTGGGGGAAAGCCGGCGATAAGGAAGCTGAAGCTTTGAGGTGGAGGAGGATTGGGACTCGGTGACCGGAGCGGATTAACTGATCCGAGGCGGTGGACGACACTCGCCATGTTTCCCCAGATCCACGCTTTCCCCTACAACAAAGGGCTGATAGAGAGACACTGTTGCTTTGGCTTCGAATTCTGCCATTGCGTGCCCAATCTTTTTTGTCTTTGTTGACTGGCCACCCCTTGGTCCCGTCGCGCGTTGATTATTCGAACCCCCCTGAGTCTTTCCCTCCTCACATCTCCGATATCATGGCCTCCGCCTCCGGGGTAGGGTCGTATTCGAACCCTCTAAAGAAGTTCAAGTGAGTGTTATAACTAGAGAAGGATTTATCGCGACCATGACACTAACGTGAGACATAGGTTAGTGTTCTTGGGTGAACAAAGCGGTACGGCTTCCTCACTTCACGCCTGATCTTTGATTCTCAGGGGCAAGAAGATGAAAAGAAGATGATTCTGATGGACATTACAGTTGGAAAAACCTCCTTGATTACCCGATTCATGTACGACTCGTTCGACAACACATACCAGGCTACCATCGGTATCGACTTTTTGTCCAAGGTACTTCCACTCCCTGATCCATCGATGCGATCCTACAGTGCATTATCTTTAGCAGCTGAGACTAATCCTGACTCCCTCAGACTATGTACCTAGAGGACCGCACCGTTCGCCTTCAGCTCTGGGATACCGCCGGCCAAGAACGATTCCGCTCCCTAATCCCCTCCTACATCCGAGACTCGAGTGTCGCCGTTGTGGTCTATGATATTTCGAACGCCAAGTCCTTCCAGAACACCCGAAAATGGATTGATGACGTCCGCGGAGAGCGTGGAAACGATGTGATCATCGTTTTGGTGGGCAACAAGACAGATTTGAACGACAAGCGGGAAGTTACAACAGCACAAGGCGAGGAAGAGGCAAAGAAGAACAACCTAATGTTTATCGAGACCAGTGCCAAGGTTGGTCATAACGTGAAGCAACTGTTCCGGAGGATTGCACAGGCTTTGCCAGGAATGGAGGGTGAAGCCAAGCAAGGGGAGAGCACCAGTACGTCACCGCCACTCGAAGCACTCTACCGATATTAACCAATTTTGCAGTGATTGATGTGAACATCCACCCCAAGGAGACCACCAACAACGAGGGCTGTGCTTGTTAAGCACCCCACTCCACTTCACCTTTTGTTTACATTCTGACCGATTATGATCATCGAGTCTGTCCATGATATGCGCCAATTTTTTAAGATGTACATGTTTCCTCTTTTCTTGCTCGTCGGGTGAATAGCGTGTGCTTAAATCTTTCAGTCCTGAATGCGGCTGCGTCCACTTTCGTGGGCTGTTGCCTGGATGGTGGGCGTTCTGATTTCCGTTCTCTCCGCATTATATCTTGTTTCCACGGTCCAAGTGGAGACGTTGCTTGTCGCTCCTGGCCCGAATGGCCCTTAGGCTAACATTTTGCATATGGTATAATTGACGAAGCTGTACATTATGGCATCTTCATGAATATTCCTCAAAATGCACGTTGCGCGTACCTAAGGTAGCCGCTGTAAATCTTTCAGAGCGCATAAGATCATTTGACATCTGACTCAATGGCACCGGCGACATGCCACTCGTGCTCCTCCCAATTCAAATGGACCTTGAGGCATGATTGATTTCAAGAGTGGCGGTGCTTCATCCACACTGAAAGTCCGGGAAAGGTCGATATCATTTACTTCTGGAGCATGAAGCATGAAGCCGGAGATGACTAAAGGCAATAAGAAGCCGAGCCAACCATCCTTAGACACGAGTCCCCAATCTATGGATTCTGCTGAGACCTAATTGAATTCACAGTAAGCGAAGACATTCTGTGGCAGTCAAGCCATGCGTTCTGAAATGAGTCTACATTATTGTGGCTGCTTTCCGCATAAAGACATTATTATTCAGGTAATCTTTTAGACCTCTGTGCGGATCATGGTAATGTACAGATTTTGACAGAATTAGGAATTCTCGGCTGCTCCAGTCTCCTCTGCGTTATCCTCGTCCGGCGCGAATGCCTCCGCCGCAGGCTCGAAGAAAGGAGCAAACTTGCTCTTCATCCTGAGTTTCTTGCCGTAGAAATAGAATGCCACCGGAATAGGAACAAGGCAAGCAGCAACACAGCCAAGCAGAGTGGCAGCCCACTGGATACCCATGTTCTCGAACATTTGGCGCGAGAAGAGCGGGAAACTCGCGGCGATCATTGAACGGCAGAATGTGTTTGCGGCAATGGCAGATGCGGCACTATTGACAATGTTAGATCATGATGAATGGCGACCAAGGGTTCGAAATACTCACAACATGAGATAGGTATCAATCAGGTAATTGAACAGCTGAATGAAGATCATCAGGAGACCGAAGCCAGTGAACAGACCACTCAAGGTTGGCACGATCCAGGGGATGTCCTTCGTGAAACCAGTCCATCCAAACCAGAAAAGTCCAGCAGCAAAGAGCACACCGCCCAAGATAACAGGCGGGCAGCGCCATTCAGGAACAGGGACACCACCGTTCGCGTCGAGCTTTTTATTATACCCTTTGCTGGAATAGATGATGCATGCTGTGGCAATGAACAAGCCGACAACCAGGCCGAACAGAGGCAAGCCGCCGACACCAGGATTCATGTGATACACCCCCTGGAAGACGACGGAGTATGCTGTCAAGAAACAGTACAAAAGGCCGTAGATGAAACTGAGGTAGATCGTCACGCAAAGGATAAGTGGCTCACCAATGAGCAAGCGAAGCGGACGCGAGAAGTTGTTCACCATCAGCTCTCTCAAATCCACTTCAATCTCCTCCTGTTTCGCGTGAATTCCCCAGTTCTTAGTGCGACGGCGTAGTTCAGCGGCCTTCTCAACGAGCACAACAGGTGGGTACGATTCCTCGAGGAACAGAAGGTTCATCGCAAAGGCGGCATAACCCATGAATGCAGGGATATAGGCCGTGTAACGCCAGCCAAGATAGGACATGTTGATGAAGCCTCCAATAAACGGAGCGAGAAGGGGGCCCAGAAACACGGTGCCGGCGAAACAAGCGATTGCAGTACCACGGGTGCGGTTGTTATATATGTCGGAGAATACAGCAGCGACGACCGCCAACGGCGAACTACCAAAAATACCGGAGAAGAATCGACAAATCATAAGTGTCTGGATATCTTTCGAAACGGCCACTGCCGTGTTAAAGATACCGAACCCCAGCATGGCAAAGATGATACCGGGACGACGGCCTTTCAGCTCGGAAAGAGGCGCCCAGATCAGGGGCCCAGATGCGTAACCGATAATGTACAATGTGCTGGACAGGACTGAAACCTCCAGACCGACGTTGAAATACGAGGAAACATTTTCTGAAGAGGCGCTAAAAATGGCGGAATCAAAGGTTGAGCAGATACTTGTATATGCAAGCATAGCGCTAATGTAGAGTCTGAAAATGGTGTCAGTCATGAACCGGATTTATACTTGGTGAAAAGAAAAGACATGACCTACTTTTTTTTCAATGGCCAATTCTGAGGGTACAGAGGATCATCTGGCCCATCGAACTCTACAACATAATCCTCGCGCTTTGGCAGCGGCGGGGGGTAAGGTTTGCCGCCGCCAAAGGCTGGAAGGGGACCTTTGGAGGGTCGCGATTTGACGCTTTCGCCAACAGTCATGGCATGTTGTAGACGTTGCGTTTCAATGCGACTCAGTTCCTGAGACAGTGTAGATCGCTGGCGCTCCAGATCAACCTCCGTATTGCGCGACTGCAGTCTGCCGAGTCGGGGATCATAGTCGACAGAGCTACTCGAGCCCGTTGAGGATCCATTGCTTCCAGAGGATCCCAGTCTCTCAGGCTTTTCCTCATGATAGACGGAGGATTGGACCTGGGCATCGACCTCGGCCCTCGCGAGATCTTCGTCGGCTTTGTCGGCCATGGCGCTTGATGGTCGTGTTAAACTCGAGGGTAGGCCGCAGATGCTCGCGGCATCAAAATTTCGGGAAGGTCGGGCAGTGAAAGGAAAATTTCAAAGCAGCTGCCTGGTAGAGAATATAAACAGGAGCTGCCCGTCCAGAAGCGACCGGGTCTAAGAGGAACTAAATCCCGACTTAACCGTGCCGACCCACTATCCGACGGCTACGGACTGTTATCGGATTGCCGACTGCCCTGGAGAATATGCAAAGATTATGATTTCAATTTCAGTCCGCAGATATTGTCGTAGATTTGAACCATGGAATAATTCGTAGAAGCAGTCCCATTTTGGCTCGACTTTGTGCTGCATGAAAGTGATTCCAGAATGTACGACTGCATTCGGGCCCCAGCTAACGATTCTTTCTAAAGTGGATCTTCACACTAGTCAGAAAAATGTGCTAGCAACTCGGATCTGATGTCATCATTGGCTGCCAATGATACAGGCGGTGATAGCCCGATTATTAATATTGGGCCGAGGTCTGTTCTCGTCGCCGAGAACAGCCCTAGGAATGCTACGCCACGCCGGAACGGGACGGCTGCCCACAGCTGTACTCCAGTACTCCAGTACTCCAGTACGCCGATCGGATATAGTACCGGTCATGTCGGAACGCATATCTACCTTACTACGTTCCCGGCCCACCCGTGGATCCTATTTATACTGCGTTTTCCTTCATAAGCCATGCACATAAGCCCCAACAAATTCCCATCAATCCAGTACCTTGCAAGCTAACATTTGAATACATATTGGATTCACTATATGAGCAAGTTCCCTCCACTCGGCCTTGGACTCGGTATATGTCAAATTGCAACACGTGGAGGCCAAAGCCACGTTCGACATGTGTTAATGCGCCCTTGAAACAACTCCACTTCTGGAGCTGGGCACTGATCTTATGGAGGTCATATCAATATTCCCTGTGCGTCGCTAACATTGAATTTCCAAGCAAAAGCAAGTACTTTCCTAAACTTATTCTGGAATTGTCAAAGTCACCTTCTTCGCCTGCCTCTGTCCAAAAATCTCGTACGCAGCATCGTTCATGGGAAAGCTATGCGACGCATAATTACGTTTATCTTTCCAACACTGCAGGTCATCATAGAACACAGTCCTCATATGGACACACCAGATTTCACATGGCGAAACTTATTAGCGTTGGCATCTTCTGAGAAAATTGATCGAACTGCGGCTGCATGAAGGCCGCGATAAAGGACATAGGGCTCCTGATATGCCGAGAGCACTTGATGCTGCCCTTTCGACAAAGTTCGCTCTATGATTGGGCGAGGCAAAAAGGACGAGCCAGGATGCTTTATTGAGCCGACTGTTATTGTGCACTCAAAGCCCGCTGCAGAGATTTATAAGAACGAAGTGTTTGGTGGGTGTCTGTGATACAGACTTTGAAACTGGAGAGGAGGCTATGAAATTTGGCGAATGATATGGAGTATAGACTCGTGTTATCACGCGTGACAAGCGAGCTATGACGGTGCCTTCCAATATCAAATTTGATAAATGTTGGTATCAATTGTGTCGGCATGGTACATTGTCCCTGATCCTGCCAACTTCTGGTGGTAGTTTCTGCTCAAGCTGGATGAAGCCAATTGGTTTTGTCAAAGAATGAACTCCATCATCGAGTGGACTCGCGCCTTAATGAAATTGAGCTCTATGTTGGGCAAATTCTGAGAGGGGGTTAGCTGAGAGATGACAGAGAAATAATCACGAGAGCCTTACGAAGCTCATGAATTTGCTAAGCTGTATCAGTACTGCGTCGAGGTGCTAGGTTATTTCTGTGCAGAATTTGCGTTCGTCGGCATTATCCAAAGAACGATTACCTATGGGTCGACTTGGCTGTTATAGACAGAAGATAAAAACTGAAAAGCTGAAGCCAAACTTTTTGGTAGACTTCGATTAGATCGCATGATAATACGTGGTTCACCAAAGACGCTAGAAGTTGGAGTGGTTCATTTGTTAGAGAGACAAGCGTACTTAGGTACACATCTTAGAGTAACTATAGTTGACTATACTATAGTTGTAAAGATTCCAAATCCTGAAAAAGCGGAGTTGCATAACAATAATGCAGAGCAAATCTGGCAGCGATCTGCACGGATCCGCCGGGGAAACGACGCCCCTGGTTTATGTGCGTCGCTGTACTTTGCCTCTCTTTTCACTCTCTACGGAGTAATTTCATCAACTCCATCAACTTCTTGACCATCTACACTCTGTCAAGATGGGATTCGTTTCCCGCTTCCTCCGCTTCCCGCGGCCAGAGGTGAGCTGCTCCCATCGATCCCTTCTTATCCGTCGCCGCTAATCGTCTTGTGACGTTGCAGACCTTTCTCTACGCGATGAGCCTGGAGACGGGCGCATCGTTGATTACCTTGTCACTGCTACTGAACAAGATTAGTGGTCTATATGGGCTCCTAGCTCTGTTGACTGGTTACCACCTATCCCCGGTGCAACTGTCCATGTACCTCTACTCCCTCGTTGCCCTCGCCCTTGCCGCCCTGCTTTTCCCGCACATCCGCAAGCAGTCTCCCCTGGAGTGCCTCGCGCTCGCCTACCTGTACCTGATCGACAGCCTGATCAACGCAGCCTACACTGCCGCCTTTGGTGTGACTTGGTTCCTTGTTGTGTCGCAAAATTACGACAGTAGCAACGCCCCCGGGGGTGAGACGATTGCCCAAACCGCCGGGTTCACCAGCCCCAAGTACGATGCGGCCTATGTCGAGATCCAGAACACGAAAGAGGGCAACAATTTTATCGCGCATCCTCCTCGAAGTGCCGATAACCTCAGTAATGCTGTCTACCAGCCTGAAAGCTTGCAGAGCATCGTCTTCATCTCGTTACTGTGGGCCATGCGTGTCTATTTCGTTGTGGTGATGCTCGCCTTTGCCCGGCAGACTCTTCGCCTCTATGTCGCAATTCCCCGGCACACCCAACTGCCCACGCACAGCCGCAACGTGTCGGTCGCAAGTGTGGCGGACATCGACCGTGACCCGTTCACGGCTTACAGCCCCGACGGACAGGGCTGGAAGGGCAAGCTGGGCCGCATTATGGTCGGCATCGGACACAGCTACTGGCTTGGCGAGGAGGAGGATGGAAACT
The DNA here is from genome assembly GCA_027569385.1 of Penicillium decumbens. Taxonomy (NCBI): domain Eukaryota; kingdom Fungi; phylum Ascomycota; class Eurotiomycetes; order Eurotiales; family Aspergillaceae; genus Penicillium; species Penicillium decumbens. The sequence continues at coordinate 58,043 of JAPDEZ010000022.1, forward strand.
GGCTGAGCGGTATCAACTACAAGTTCCGCAACCGCAGCAACAACAACAATGAACTTCCGGGCCCTCTTGAACGTGAACGGAGACGTCGCTCCGGGACTGGCCCGCCTCAGCCTTCTCAGTCGATTGTACGAAACGGCAATCTGCAACAAATCAACGAGCATGTGCCTGGAATGAACGTCAAGATGCAGGACTGGACCGAAACTCGATAATGACCTCTTCAGCCACGTCTTCAGTGTGCGTGCAGATGTGTCTTCATACCCCTTCGACGCATCAAGCCCCAGGAGACAATCCACCTTGGCCCTTGTCTCCATCCTATCGTTTCAACGGACGGCTATTGCGAAGCGCTCGCTTGGGCTTCGCATTAGCACTCACACATACTAGATGGTCGATAATGTTTCCATCCATATTGCTTTACCTGACGAGAAAATCATGAACAAGATCTCGTCTGGGTACTATATCATCAGCTCTATCATTTGCCTCGGAGTCTTGTGAGGCGTTCTAGGTAATATGGCGTTAGGATTACGACGGTCGCGAGAGACTGACGGTCTCTGTGCATTTCATCTTGGGCGTCAGGGCATGTACATTTGCTTGAGATAAGGATGGGTCTACTTGTCGGCGCTTTCGGTCGGATCCTCTCTACATAGCTACCTGGTTCCATCTGTCTTCTCAACAGGCTCCGAATTTTCACTCTGTACACTTTATATGCCATAAATGCATACTCTCACGACTCCCTCTTTTCCACTTTCCAATACACTTGATTCTAATTCCCTGTTCGCACGCGCTTTCCAAAATCGAGCAATCTTTTCAAGTAAGAGATGACCATACCGCGAGTTTGGGTACCGACGAGTGGACCGGCCGAGGTATATATTTACGGCACAAGTGATGTACCAATTCTCCGGTCTACGGTTCGACCCGTTCGCGCATCATCGTCGATCACAGTACATAGTCACCAACAGTGCGGATAAACTCGCGTAACGATGCATTTTGCATAATTAGCCCCTATTATTGTATCATCGGTGTCTGTTCCCAGCCGTGATATGCCCAATGGATGCCCAATATCTAAAACAGTTTTGCCGACGATTGCCCGAGTGGGTCAAGACTTAGGCATCAAAGAATATCAGATAGCGCCAAGATCTTCAAATCGCGCATTGAGCTTCTGATCAACGTGCCGAGCGTGTGGCTCAGGGGTACTCTATTCTATGCGGCGACGCAAGACATTGTTGACGTCTGCAACTTTAAATTCATATACTCCTGTTTCAGTTTCCCTTCTCTTCAGTCTCAAGGCCTATTATCCCGAAATGTGTGCATATGTTCAGTACAATTTTGTTCATCGTAAGTCATTGACTTGATTAAAATTGTTTCTGTGAAACGAATGCTGAAAGTTCCTTGTCAGACATCCGAGAGGAGCCTCGTGGGACGCAGGGTTGAATTCCTTCTCCGAAAGAAGTCTTCGAACCATATCTCAAGCCTTGTTTATTGACTGCAATATCTCCTCTACGGTTTCAATATTCACCTCTTCAGATGTTCGGCATTCAATTCGACGCCGCTGGGATCTACCTCGTCGGCACGACAAATGAACAACTTCACGTCTCCTTCGAAGAACTGGTATCGTTCGCCGCAGGCATCATCGGCCTCCTCGAGTACGGACTCACATGGAAGGTATTGAAAGGGATACTAGGCCGAGCACGGTATCGACTATGGCATCGCCAGGAGATATCACTCGACCAACAACTCCCATTATGGATTGACAACTCGGGACCTGTACTATACGAGGTCCGGCACGGAGAAGAATCTATCCTGGTTACATATCAGAGTTTGGAGGCAACTCGTTTTGGAAGGGCAATTAAAAAACATTGGGATGGGGGCATGACTCGTCCCCGTAATTTATGGATCGTGCGAATGGTGCTTGAGGCTTTCTTTGTTGGGCTGTGGCGGAATATGCGGCGTTTGAAGCTCCGCAAGTTCTAAATATCGATGCGTTGTATACCTCTTTGACTTACTTTCGCAGACTCATCATCGATAGGAGCCTATTTGGTTATACTTCCACTGCATGGTTGGCGAATGAGTTTACCTAGAGATCTTTGGGGATTTTGTTCGCTTCTTGTGGCAATCTGCTATCGGATATATCAGAGTGGTCTGAATGGCTGCAATTAGTTTCAAAGCCTTTTCTTGTTTCCACAGTTAAATACGGATTTATGTCCAAGGAAATTCTATGAAAAGCCATAGGTAGGCATTATTCCCGTTGAAGGGGACATGTGTCTGAAAGGCGTGGCTAATATGTATGGTCCTTGTCAGTCCTGTTTCATTCCTGTCCAATGCACTTCTTTCTCTAATATCAGGTATTGAGCGCCAAAATGAGAAGAACCGCTTGATGGAAGCGTCCCTTGTATAATACCATCCTGAGGTCTCTGATCACCAGCTACGAGAGTAGTCTCGAAACGTTCTCTAGTTATGTCCTCACGAAATCAAGTTTCCTGGCCAGCCAGCATCCAATCGTGAACCCGACAACAAAACCGTCTTCACTCCGCCGAAGCACCATTGTCCAGTCGCCCGGTGCTGGTGCATCGAGGCCACGAGGGCAAGTCAGAGCCCAAACATCACCACCCAGATATCGCATAGGGGTCGCTGGTCCTCGGCCGAGGTATCCATCAAAAGATCCGTACAGCACTCCTGTCTCCCCCGTACAGTGGAACGTAGACTGAACCTCTTTACACTCATATTCGCCTTGTAGCAGTGTATTCTTGAGGGAAGATTCATCCTTGACGAGACGGTGAGCGTAGAGTTTGCGGTTCTCCAAAATACGATGGATGCGCAGGTTATCTCCATCGATAGTGACCGTCATAGACTTGGACTTGCCATTGGTAGCATGGGTCAGCTGGATGGTCTCAGCCTCTCGATGTCCCGCATAAGTGATAAGGATCTCTCCCTCTCGAAACCCCTTGGCCACAGTAATAACAAGCTTAGTATCTTGGTCGAGGAAAACACCAGCCCAATCCGCGCTCGCCGTCACTGGCGTGGTTTCACCCGTGGGCTTGTCCAAAATGCCGCGGAAAATGTCATCGGCCGCTCTTGATGCATCGGCCTCGTGGTTAAACATAACAACAACAGACAGGTGCTTGTGTGGTGCATGGCGCCGGTCAGAACGGTATCCACGGAGCGCGCCACCGTGGCCCAGATAATCCACGCCGTCGATGTCATCGTGCAGCATGCCATAATGATATTGGGCAGGTGTGCCATCGTTGTAGGTCTGCGGTTGGCAAATGGTCTGGTACCAGCTTTCGGAGTCCGAGAACTTCTTCTCCAGGTGCTTCTCCCAGGCAATCATATCATCGAGAGAAGCCACCAACCCAGCGTCACCGGCCCATTCCATCCGGTTAACGGCAGGGTAGCAGCCATTTATCTCATTGCCCTCGTAGCCAACACAGGGAGGAGGGTGATGTGCAGTATTTGCACATAGGAAGGCAGTCTTCATCCCAGCTGGACCGAGAATTCGATCCTTCAGCAGCTTATCAAGCGGTTCCCCAGTGACTCGTTCAATGACTCGCGCAACTACATAGAAGTTCACATTGCAGTATGAGTATTCAGTCCCGGGCTTGAAGTGGAAAGATTTGGTCCGATCCATCGCTGGGGGTCCGTCGCGTACTACCAAGAATTCATCATCTGGCTTGGCTCCCCAGAGGGTAGTCATGGCCCAGTAGTCACGCAAGCCAGACTGCATATCGACCAGTTTTTGGATAGTCAGTCCACTATCTTTCAGCATTTCAGGCCGGAGGATTTCACCAAGCGCGTCGGAGTACTGCTTCTGAACTTCTCCCTTGGCAGCCATCTCTGTTGTCGGGTTGCGCTCGAGGTCAAGTAGTAGGGCACAGATAAATTGCTTTGTGATAGAGCAAATGGGCATCTGTGTTTTAGCGGACAAGGGGATCCGCGCATTCATGTCTGCCCATCCCCAGACACGTTGGCCGATGACCTCGCCGTCCTTGAGGACAGCGACTGCACCGCCTGGTCCTCGGTAGCGAAGGGCGACGGTGTCCAGGATATCCTGGACAGAATTCTGATCACCTGGCATTTTTGTCAATGAGTGTTGTAGTAGACAAGCTGCTTGTTATCGGACAACTCCGCTTTTTACCGAATGAGGGGTAAACCAGGTTATTCATCCGCGTCTTTAAAATTATAGACAGCTTACAGTTATCTTCAAATGCCAGTTTCTTTACGTCGAGGGATTATATCTCTACACCCCAATGTAGCAATTTCAAATGCTGTATACACCTACTACAAAGTCTAGATACGACGCATGAACCTTAAGACACTGCTTTACCCCAGGGCCCACGCAACGGCATTTAGGCAAAATGCAAAACAGCCGGGATTGGGGTTGGGCAGAAGGCTTTCCCCACAAGCAGTTATATTTGGGGTTTTGACTCTTCCCCGCTGATCATGCGATGATCTGAAAGCAGGAACATTCTCTTAGTCTGTCAGATATACGGGAAGAGTGGAATGCTTCGAAGAAAAGTGCGAACTCTTGATTGACCCTCCCTGGAATTTGGTCCAATTTCCGTCTCACTTGGAGGTATAGGAACAATATTAGGTCTGGTTTCCATTACCAGCCTAATGTGACGACTTTGTAGCAGTGGTAGGGTTACATGGGCGTGTCTGAAGGCGTATGACGGAGTATCTATAGATCGCGATGCCGCTCTACGGCATAAGCAAGGCACGGGCCTACATGACGCAAGGAGCAAGGAGACAGATGCCATATTTCTCCGCTAGACGGTTGGGCTGGAATAGACATGGAACCATGGAAGTAACTGAGAATGTTTACACCGTAGTTCCATAGACGCAAGTCTACCCTCACCACGTGCCCGCTTCCCCGCCTTCTCCAGATTTTCCCGCGCACGTCTGGGGTTTCCTTCTTTCCTGCAGCACTTCTGTCATTTTTATACGCCCTTGACTTTCTCGAAAAATTCATTTGCTAGTCTCGGTGCTCTACCAGACAAGCTTTCGGAGTTCGTGTTCGGGTAGAAAGAAAGGATCACCTCCACCGCACTCTGGGGTACTCCTTTTGAGAGCACTCGGCGATGTCGCTCGATCTCTGACGCGACTCGGTTTTCGCCCATTGCTCATTCGGATCCCCGCGATCCTAGACCATCCTGATCTGCTGGTCTGTATGTCGCGGTAGCTCTGTCGTCGCGGAGAAGCATGTCGACGGGCTCCCTCCGATCGTTCGCTAATTCCTATTCACCTTTTTCGTCCCGGTCGCAAACTAGTCGAATGTCCCTATCTCAGACGCCTGGCTTAGATACGCTCGCCGAGGGGTCGCAGTATGCGCTCGAGCAACTGCATCTGGCTCGGCAAGCTGGTGCGGCGTCCAATCCCCCGATCGGTCCCAACGGCGAACCCCTCAATGATCCCGAACCGTTACGGTCACCAGACCACCAGCTTTACACCGAAAAAAATGGCCCGACTGATGTCGGGAAGAGCTCTAAGCAGCAGCGCGACCCTTTAGCCGAAGCGCGCTCGGCCATTCGAAAAGACTCTTCTGCCACCGCAGTGCGTCGAAGGATTAGTCGAGCTTGCGACCAATGCAACCAATTGCGCACAAAATGCGATGGGCAACAACCCTGTGCGCACTGCGTCGGTATGCTCCCGTTTCTGCATATTTTGATTTCATGCGTCGCTGATGTGCTCTAGAATTCGGGCTTAGCTGTGAGTATGCCCGGCAGCGCAAGAAACGCGGGAAGGCCTCGAAGAAAGACCTTGCGGCGGCCGCTACCAGTTCCGGTAGCGACAAAGGTGTCAACGACAGTGCATCTCCAAATGGACAAGCTATGCATGAAGCCAATGGTTCCTATGATCCGACCTTCGATGCTGCTCGTACATTGTCCGATTCCGCCCAGTCACATTTACGCAATGCATCGGTCGTCAGCATGCAGCAAAATTCGCATCCAACGCCAGTTCATTCTCAACAAGCAGTTAGCTCCAGTATAGACAGCATGTCCATGGACTACGGAAACGTGCCTGACTCGAACCGGCCCTCGATGTCTGTATCCGACCTTCGCTCTCTGCACATGATGCATCATGCGAATGGCAATCCACGATCCCCCTCTGCAATGCTCCACTCCCAAGGATTCGGGTCGGGGTATAATGATAATGCATACTCTTTGATGAACTCACAGGAGGCAAACTCCGCTTCAATGAACCAATTTCGCCTTGGCGGCTCCGCACAAAACCCCTCTGCATCGTTTCTGGGATTCTCCCCTCCAGCCCAGTCGCCCAGCTGGCTCCCTCTTCCGTCTCCATCACCTGCGAACTTCCCATCTTTTAGCATGGCTCCATTTCCCAGCACTTTACGATACCCCGTCCTGCAACCAGTTCTTCCTCATATTGCGTCTATCATACCTCAGTCCCTTGCCTGCGATCTATTGGATGTCTATTTTACCAGCTCCTCTTCCTCCCATATATCTCCCTTGTCGCCGTATGTTGTCGGATTCATCTTCCGCAAGCAATCATTCCTCCATCCAACGAAGCCAAGACAATGCAGCCCCGGCCTCTTGGCTAGCATGCTCTGGGTAGCGGCACAAACCAGCGAGGCTGCATTTCTGACATCACCCCCATCAGCACGAGGGCGGGTATGCCAAAAGCTGCTTGAACTGACGATCGGTTTGCTTCGGCCACTTATACACGGCCCCGCAACTGGAGAGGCCTCGCCGAACTACGCTGCGAACATGGTCATCAACGGCGTGGCCCTGGGAGGCTTCGGTGTCTCAATGGATCAGTTAGGCGCACAAAGCAGCGCAACGGGGGCCGTGGATGATGTCGCCACTTACGTTCATCTGGCGACCGTCGTCTCGGCCAGTGAATACAAGGGAGCAAGTATGCGTTGGTGGACCGCAGCATGGTCACTTGCACGAGAGCTCAAACTCGGTCGAGAGTTGCCATCAAACGCCGCAAATCACCAAGATGGCGAGTTGGATGGCGAATCGGAGTTGGGTCTAAATGGAAATAAGAGACAGGCATCGTCGCTCATCAATCCGATGGGCGCTGGCCCTGGAAACTCTGCGGTGAACCTGACTGAGGAGGAGCGAGAAGAGCGCCGACGCATTTGGTGGTTACTATATGCCATGGATCGGCATCTGGCGCTCTGCTATAATCGCCCATTGACGCTTCTGGATAAGGAGTGCAAAAGCCTGTTACAGCCGATGAACGACGATCTGTGGCAGGCGGGTGATTTCTCAGCTGCTAACTACCGGCACGCCGGCCCAGCTTTTGAATGCACTAGTCATAGCATGTTTGGCTATTTCTTGCCGCTTATGGCAATCCTGGGAGAAATCGTCGACTTACAGCATGCCCGAAACCATCCACGATTTGGCGTTCATTTCCGCAACAGCGGCGAGTGGGAGTTTCAAGCTATGGAGATCACTCGCCAGCTAGATGTCTATGCGCAGAGCCTGAAGGAGTTCGAGGCTCGCTATACCAGCTCGCTGGGGCTTGGAACTGGCGATAATGACACGGCGATGGATGGAGCCCATCTCAACCACGTCAGTCCATCCGGCCGCTCGAGCAGCACGGTCGGTTCCCACGCCAGTGAGAATGTCGTGCATACAAAGATGGTCGTCGCCTATGGTACCCACATCATGCATGTTCTCCACATCCTACTTGCTGGGAAATGGGACCCGATCAACCTACTGGATGACAACGACCTCTGGATCTCATCCGAGTCTTTTATTTCAACAATGGGTCATGCCGTCAGCGCCGCTGAGGCAGCTTCGGGTATCCTCGAGTATGACCCAGACCTGAGTTTCATGCCGTTCTTCTTTGGGATCTACCTTTTGCAAGGAAGCTTCTTGTTGCTCTTGACAGCGGACAAGTTACAAGGGGATGCTAGTCCGAGTGTTGTCAGGGCTTGTGAGACAATTGTGCGAGCGCACGAGGTGTGCGTCGTGACGCTTAATACGCAGTACCAGGTATGGCCTTATTTACTTCGTCATTTTTCCCTGTGAACTATTTACTGATCTATGCTCTTTCAGAGAACGTTCCGGAAGGTGATGCGCTCGGCTCTCGCTCAGGTTCGCGGTCGCGTCCCTGAAGACTTTGGCGAGCAACAGCAACGCAGACGTGAGGTGCTTGCCCTATACCGCTGGAGCGGTGATGGTAGTGGTCTGGCTATTTGAACATACTGCTCAGAATACCGTTTCATTTCTAGCGATCTTCATTGCCGGCCGAGTGTTATATTTTCCATCTGAGCTCGGTTTACGCAGCTTGATTTGATGATCCATATTACCGCAGTAAGGACGCTGGTTCATGGATTCTATGCATCAGAGTTGGGACCTTTATACTATCATCTGCTCTTGGTTTTTGTATATTATTTTGGCATTGGATGGACATACCCCAAGGCGCAGAGAAGCGCAGATACCTTTTGTTGATTTTTACTTGGCACCAATACAGTACACACTATTGGGATACATAGTTACATACCATTGTTTGCTCAGTCGACGAACCGATCGAAGCTATTGCTAATCCTATGACGTCATCGCCGACGAACCCTCCATTTTCCCGACTCATTCATCTTGACGCTCTCGCCACTCGCACTTTGCGCGAAGAACGAAAACTCGAACCTGGCAGAAATGGCCCAATATCTAACACCATGAACGTTCTTACCAGATCCTCACACCGAGTCCTCGCCTCATCCCGCCGCCATATTCCATGCGGCACAACCATACCGAAGCGCTTTCTAGGAATACCCCCGGCATTCCTCTTGGACGACTACATCCCCCGATATTTCCTATTAAGCTCCATCGATGAAGCCAAAAAGCGATCTGCCGCGTATGCACACCTAAGCGAGTGCAATCTATGCCCGCGACAATGTGGAGTGAACCGATACGAGACGACGGGGACATGTCTTATTGGAGCAGAAACAGCCAAAGTGAACGTGATAGCACCGCATCGCGGGGAAGAGCCCTGTATCCAGGGATTCCACGGTAGCGGATCTGTATTTTTCTCGGGATGCAACCTCCGCTGCGTATTCTGTCAAAACCATGTACGCAACCTTAGACCAGGCTTGATTTCGCTCAACAGCTCACTGATCCCGCTAGGACATTGCGCACCAACGCAACGGATTCGATCTCACTCCCGAAGAACTCGGCGAGTGGTACATCAAACTACAGACTGTCGGCAACGTCCACAATATCAACCTTGTCACGCCCGAACACGTCGTCCCGCAGGTCGCTCTCTCAATCCTCGCTGCAAGGGACATGGGCCTCCGCATACCGATCATTTATAATACATCCTCCTTTGACTCTTTGGAGTCGCTACAACTACTCGACGGATTGGTCGATATATACCTTCCCGACTTCAAGGTATGGCGGAGTAGTACATCAAAACGTCTACTCAAAGCAGACGATTACACTTCCACGGCGATGGAAAGCATAAAGGAGATGCACCGCCAAGTCGGTGACCTTGCGTTTACATCAGACGGTATCGCTAAAAAGGGAGTTTTATTACGCCATCTGGTTATGCCGGGCAAGGAAGATGAGGGGAGAGAAATCATGCGCTGGCTCGCTGAGAACGTGTCCCGGGATCTCTACGTGCATATCATGGAGCAGTATCATCCTGATGCACATGTTGGAAAGAAGAAACGGGTTACAAGACGAGTAAGGCTTGGAGAAGGAGGTGACACTGTTAAGGAGGAGGTTCGATACGCTGATATCAATCGTGCTGTGCGCGATGAAGAGCTTGGCTCTGTTAGGGATGCGGCTGCTAAGGCTGGGCTATGGCGCTTCTGCGAGCCTAACGATAACAGCGAGTTCCATTTGTAATTCGAATGCTCCCCTGTTGTCATGGTACATATTGTGGGATATAAAAAGACTTATAGAAATTTATGCACATTCCTTATAAATCAATCTGATGATGTGTAGAGGATTACGGCGACGGTAGGTTGAACTATTTGATGCTTCTTTGTCTTAGTTCTCCAATTCAGAAAAATGCCACTCAAGTCTATATACGTTCAGCGAGCAATATTCCAATACTCTGAGCAGAAGCTGAGTCTATATCAGATGGGTTTTACACAATTTTGCTGTCGTAATGCAGCGCTTCCACTCAGTTTTTTCTTGGCCCGAAGGGACCCAGACTATAATACGATCATAGGTCTAGGATTAGATAATGCCACCTGAAGGTCATATCCGTCTAGCGTGTGTACAGTCCGACGTAATGCCACGGGACAGTTCAGTACTCAAGTCGCAACGCATCTAAAACACAATAGCACCACCATCCACGACAATGTCAGAACCATTGATATACGTCCCTGCTGTGCTCGCGAGAAGAACAATCGCCCCCGTCAACTCAGACGGATTTCCCATTCTGCCAGTGGGATTACGCTCGGCCCAGATCTTCCTATGCAACGCGATTCCGTCCCCTTCGTTCAAGATCGTATCCATATAGCCAGGGCTCACGCTGTTGGTTCGAATACCGTAGCGAGCCCATTCAGCGGCAAGGCAGCTCTTGAGCATAAGGAGGGCGGACTTGCTGACATTATATGCCGCCTGAGGCTGCGGGTAGTTGACGCGATGAGCCGAAATAGACGCGACAAAGGTTATTGATCCTCCATTTCCTCGCTTCACCATTTCCCGGGCCGCTGCTTGAGCGCAGATAAAAGATCCAGTGGTGTTGATGTCCAGGATCTTCCGCCACTGGGATACGGGCATGTGGAGTGTTTCCACGCAGCCGACAACCCCCACGAAGCAGACAAGTATATCGATGGACCCAAGAAGTTGCACTGTTTTCTCCATCGCTTTCTTAACGGCTGCTTCATCTGTGATATCCACCTTTTCGGCGTGGATCTTCGCAGTGGGGAACTTTTCTTTCATTCGAGCAATGTCCTTTTGGCCGATTTCTGGGTTGACGTCGAGGATCATGAGGCCTTGGAGGCCGTGCTCGAGGAGAGCGTCGCAAGAGTGGAGGCCCAGTGTTCCGGCGCCACCAGTGACAATGGCATTTCCTTGGACGTTGAACCTTTTCTGGGCACCGACGCTAGCGTTGGACTCTATGTTGGATGTGGGAGGTGCAGTCATCGATGAAGGGCTGCCATCACTGAGGACCATAGATGGAACGATGCGTGCAGTAAGGGCCTCGCGCCCAGGCAGTTCAGCTGTGGATCCCATGCTGTTTTCTCCAGAATGTGTTATGAATGAGAGGGGAAAGGCTGAAAGCAAAATACGGACCTAATAAAGGCGAGATAATCTATCACAGCTCCACCAGACCAGAAAGGATTTGTCAAGCTCCGACCCTTAAGGTATTTCTACTGAGTCGGTCAGTTGTGCTCCGGAGCAGAGTGAACGTCGTTCAGATCTAAGGCATCTATACTCGTGCGACGCCCTGATAGGCGTTAGGATACGTAGGTGCCTCCACTTTTTTAAACTCGATTATGTTTTCAGGATCAAATAATCGGTAACCTTTGTCTTCAGGCGATCAAGTGTATGTAGTGGGGTAGACAAGATGAGCGGGGAATCTTAATATCGGGGCACAACGCGCCGAAATCCAAACATACTTGTTGCCAAAATCACACCTCTGCTTCACTTCGGTTCCCAACATGTCTATGTCAATTGAAGATGCTAGTCAGGTTCGAGATGGATTCCCTCGGCCATTTCCTAACATCCCTTCCAATGTACTGGACCAGTTTCGCATGGCTGGAAAGGTCGTGGTCGTTACGGGTGCCGCTGACGGAATCGGTCTGGCTGTGACGGAGGCTATGGCTGAGGCTGGTGCTAATGTTGTCCTGTGGTACAACTCGTATGTGATAATGCTATGAAATGCACAGATAAGGATCTGACAACCTTTCTTTACAGAAACAAAGCTGCTGTTGAAAAGTCGCAGGAGTTGGCAAAAATGCACAATGTCAAGAGTGCTGCTTATCAAGTTGATGGTATGTGAGCGAATAGCTTGATTTGATCCAAGTGGCGAAATGCTTATTCTCGACCTGCAGTTTCCGAGCCTACTCAAGTTTCTGAGACGATTAAGAAGGTCGTTGGGGTATTCGGCAAAATTGATGTCTTTGTTGCCAATGCAGGTGAGTGTAAAATCCACTTTCCTCGGTTGATCAGATTGCTCTAATATCGACCAAGGCATGGCTATCTCGAAGCCCATTTTGGAACAGACATTAGCCGAGTACCAGAAGCAGATGTCTGTGAACGGTAAAGACTTAGTTCTGATACAAGACCAAGGCCTTCAACTAACAAATTCTAGTTGACGGCATTGTATACTGCGCCAAGTATGTTGGCGAGATATTCCACCGACAGGGTTTTGGAAATCTCATCATTACCTCGAGCATGAGTGGCCACGTCGTCAATGTTCCTGCCGACCAGCCTGTCTATAATGCGACCAAGGCATATGTGACTCACTTTGGAAAGTCGCTTGCCCGTGAGTGGCGCGAGTTTGCGAGGGTCAATATTGTTTCCCCCGGCTTCTTCGATACTAAGATGGGCGCCGGCCCTACGTGCATCAATGAGGCATACCGTATGTCGCCTATGGGAAGACAGGGCCATACGAAGGAAATCAAAGGTCTTTATCTCTATCTTGCTAGTGATGCCTCGACCTACATGACTGGAAGTGATGTTATCATAGATGGAGGCTATGTTTTGCCTTGAAGAGATTTATCTACGGCAAATGAAGATTCTTCGCCATAGAGATCGCGAGGATACTACATAGCCTTACCGTGTTTTCTCTCTTTCTGATACGAGCGTCACGGACCCTAGTGTCCCCGATTCCCCGCTTCTCCAAGACTACACCTTGCCCGCGTTACCTCTACAACATTTTTGAGAACCATCGACCAAAAGAGGCAAGAAATGATATTCCGCTTTCTACTTACTTCCTATAACTATTAGGGCACGATCTACTTCTGTATCTCTTGCTTTGCAACCCTTTACTTTGCCTTTACTTTACTCTCTGTCTTGTATATTCGCTTATATCCTTCTGTCTTCTGTAATACACTAACTAGTGCTAGGACTTGAAAAATAATTATGGCACTTTGCTCTCTATCGCCTACCATACGCTACATGTTGGGCACGTCAGTCCAAATCGCTATACAGTTCCCAAGGACAAAAGTCATTAAGTTACATCACCTTTTTCATTTGACAAGCTCGAATCCGCCTTTTGACTTATGCGACTCAAGCATTCAATATCTCATCTCATCTCGGCCAACGCCGTAAACAATGGCCCGCACAATCTATCCGGCCGTACTCTCGAACGGCCCGCGACTTGCCCATTAAGTTACGTTGACAAGCTTGTCGAGGAAGGATTCATCGATGGCAGCGCCGCATCTGTGGTGCAAAATGCCCTGAAAGTGCTTCGGTCGGAGTCAATTCGTTCCGTACCTGATTAACCGGAATGTGCTGTGGATATTTCTGGCTCTATTCCAAGGTTGTGTGTTGTTCGTTGAACTAAGCATTATAATAGGAAAGGTGCATGATCATCGAGGATGTCGATTAGTTTGCCTTGTTTGCAAATGGGAGAAGTGGATACCTCCAAAATAGTTTTAGTGAATCCAAATTATCACAAAGTGGGACCAAGAGCCTCAATCAGAGTACATACTACATAGTATGTATTCTAAGATTCGAGCATGAACGTTTCTTGGCTTCATCATAGACTAATATCTTATATCCTTGTGCCAGTGGGCTTTTTAATCTAAAAGATTTCATCAGATATGGTTCCAGAATCGTCTATTTGATGGCACATAAAATGCTCATCTTGCCTATCGTCTTCACTCCGGTGGCGAAATGAGAGCCGTTTCTTTCGCCATTGGCTGCTGCCCAGGGTTTAGATTGTTCACCTGTATGATGACCGTATGTCATTTTTTATTCCCACTTCGTAGTAGAAAAAGCTAAAATATTGCCTAATCTCGGTTCTCCAACCGGCGAACTATTCCCAACCTTCAAAACTTTCAATGTGCTCTGATTTGATTTCTGATACTACGTACTCACTTCCGAGGTAGCAGGTCCAGTGCATAAGTCCTTCAGGCCAGTTTGAAATGGTAGGTTGGATCTTCCAAGCTTTTCCGGATCTGCTTATTTTGCTATTCTCATGGGGCTACATTTTCCCTCTGTATTAGATGATAGATGAGCCTCGTAATTCCAAGGTTCATGTTTATTCTTGACATAATTTTATTCGCTGGCATTCCTATTTCCCAGTGAAGACTTTTAGAATAGGTACTATAGCCCCGGGGCCAAGAAGCACCAAGTGGCTCGCCTCATACTTCAGTATTGGACACAGATTCCGGAGTTGGAACCTTTAAATCCGCAAACCTTGGAAGTGAGTACGTAATATCAGAAATCAAATCAGAGCACATTGGAAGTTTTGACGGTTGGGAATTGTATTATGCAGAGTATTTATTTACTTTTTCGCTCTCAATCCTCAAATCATGCGCGTATTGTACATATATGCAACAGAAAATGCATCCTGACAGCATCTGCCAGGGTAGACGTGAATATACAATCGGTCGGAAAACCAATGAAAAAAAATCCAAATGTAATATAACAACTCCAACCAAATGCGTCCCACAGACTCCAATGAGGGGAAAGGTCTTCACGAGAAGAAGTATTCACTGTCGCGAATACGAGACAGGTCCCAGTCACCCTTCTTAGGCACCTTACGGAAGCGCATTGGCAACCATAGCCAGACGGGCATTGAGCTGTTCTTCTTGGCAGGCTTCTTCTCAGTAGTAGTCTCTTCTGCTTCGTCGAAATCTTCGGCTTCAATTTTGGAAGTTGAGTTCGAATCCATCAATTCGACCTCATTGAACAGGCTCTGAATGGCTGGGTCATTGGTGTCGATTCCGGAGGCATCAGGTCTCCGCTCGGCGGCAGCGAGATCCTCGGGGACGTGGCCAACTGCGTTCTCGCCCAGAGAGCTGGCGATGATCAAGTCATCGTCGGTGCCACCCATCTTCTCAAAGAGACTGGCGGTAGTCTCCATAGCCCGACCTTCGGCCTGTTCCGCTGGGTCATCGGACCGCAGAAGCGTTTGCCGTCGGTTCTCGCTAATCAGCTCCAGAAGTTTCGCGTTTCTCACTCTCATGTTTTTCTTGAGGCGCATTTGTTTGATGGCACGGCCAATCTTGCTGGTACCGCTGACCTTCGCTAAGAAGAGGTTCTTGCCATAACGAACATTAAGTTCTGAAGCAAGTCGCCCAATGATATCGTCAGAGTGCAAGTGCACGAACGCGTCGCGAAGGATTTTGTTCATTTGGTCGACATCACCGGCATGGGTCCAGAAAGAATCGTGGACTGCGGAGAAAACGAGGCCAGCCTTGTTGCAGGCATTAGCAGATAAAATCATGTGAGTCGCATCGAGAGAGTGAATGAAGTTTGGTGGGAATGCCTGCAGCTGCTTGCGTCGGGAGACCACATCATCAGAGTTGATGTCCACAATGTTAAGGTCCTGTAGACTGGTGTTAACACGTCGAGCCTTCCGCGTACGATAAGGCTGGACTACTGGGAGGCCCAGAGGAGTGGTCCAGATGACGGTAGACCGGAACTTCTTGGCTGGATCAACGAGTTTGGTAGATTCCTTGTCACCGGAAGCATTTCCGTTCTTGGGTAGCAATGCTTCGTTCGCAAGTGCCTCGACCTGATCCGGGGTCAAGCTCTGAGTGATGCGACTGGCACAGTCACCGAGCCAGTATTGAATGCCGTGAGCTCCATTGAACATGGACCCCAAAGCATCAAAGATCTTCCTCGCAATGTACAAAGAGGCGTCCTTCTTCGTTTCGGAATCAAGTTCAGGGTAGTGATCATTGATCTGCTTCCGGACTTGTCGCATTGCACCCATGAAAGTCACGCCATAGACATTAGTCATAACAGTCTGCTTGACAATCTTCCGGGTTATTTTTCCGGTGAGAATTTCGGCGATCTCGATACCCTCGGCCGCCTCCTGTTCCACTGCCTTCTTCACGAATTCGGAAACACCAGTATAAACATCAGACGGCCGATCGGAGGGCTCGAGGTTGACTTGCTGGGCGCCAACAAGGTCACCACCTAGGGCAGCGTAGTGCTGGAGACCATTGCAGGAACCATCCTGGTGGATGGGCAGACGAGAGAGATATTGGGTAGGATCAGGACAACGCAGAGCATTGCGGAGTTCGCAGCAAGCCGCCAGACACTGCCATGGATCTTCCGCCTTTAGCCACCACCGTCTCCCGTGAAGGCCATTGTTGGCAGAGTCGAGAATATCATCAAGATTATCCATGGCAAACTGTTCACGTTCAGACATGCTTGCTTTGTCAAATCCAGACAGATTGGCAATCTGAATTTTCAGCCAGCGCAGACCACTGACACCAAGCGGTTTGGCCTCACTGAACAGCAGCAATCCTCGGGAATTGTCAGCCCCCATCTGATTGAGGTAAGGAGGCAGGGGATAAGCTCGTCCACGGAAATCAAGGTTGTGGGGAAGATAGAAGGTCTCATTGCGGAAAGCTCGCGCGACTTCCAATTGGAAATTCTGGAAGCATCGCACCGAATGGTATCCGGACCGGAGGTTCTCGATTTCACGCATTTGGTGCTGCCATTTCTTCTCAGCTTTATAACCCGCGTCGGCCGCGGGTTTCGGTGGAGGTGGAAGATCTGGTTCAAGAGGTGCCAGACTTGCAAGACCATCGCCTTTGTTCCAAGCCTCCAGCATAACCTCGAAGACCTCTCGATTGATGACCCAACCAGTGTTTCCAAGCACATTGAGACCATTCCGGATTTCTTCAAGACCATTCTGTTCAAAGGCAGCTTTGATATACGCTGGCTGCAAATACTCGCCATTTGTTGATCGGACGATATTGCTCTGGTAGATCATGTATCCGCCTTGCTTGACTCCCGTCCACGGCTTAGGTTTGCATACCATGGGAAGATGACGACCGATAAGATCCGCAGGAGGCTCCTTGGCCACCATTTTGACGATCTCCGGGTGCACGTGGATGAGGCCCAGACGCTTTCCACGTGCAATTTCGTATGTATGCAAAAAGGCCGGTTGCGCGGTAGTCATTGATTCTCCAGATTTCGCGTCTTTGTTTCGGACGGGGACTTTGCTGACATCGAACAGTAATTTCATCAACACTGCTCCCACTCTGACTGTGACTCGTTGGCCCCAATTTAATTCAGGGTCCTCCTGTGTTACCGAGTCGACCAAATGCTTCCATCGCGGTCGGCCATCTTTGGCCTTGCGGCCTGCGAGCATGTCCTTCAGCATTTGCGTACGCCGAGAGCCCGCATTCGCATTTTTCTTGATGTAGGTCTGGGCAATCAATTCATCTTGAACCTCGCGACCAATGAAAGAAGCGAGTGTAGAGAGCTTAATCCCCTTGTCCATCCCTCCGCGGCTAAACACAGACATGACGGCCAGAATGGTAATTGCTGATAGCTTTTCGGCGTCCAAGGATCGTAGGTACACGCCATACTCAAGACGGTCCTTGGCTTCACGAGTTCGGACTGGCTCTCCCTCGGCCTTTGCAGCAAGTTGGATTTCTGACTTGATACTAGCCACGAGATCGGTGTGCCATTGACCCATCGCAGCATTAACCTTTTTCTTGCCTGAACTGACGTCCTGACCGGCCTTTGTCCGTTCGTCGAACTCTGCGCGCCAGCGTTCTGTGGCCGATTTAATCGTATCGGCTTCAAGCCTTTGCTGTCTGAGCGTGCTCAAAAGCTCCTTCTTCTCTTCTTCCGTGCCTTCAAAATCTTCTGGGACGGAGATTTGAGATTTATCTGAGAATATGGAAAGCGACTCTTTCAATGACGAGAGACCAAGGCCTTTTTGTTCTGCCGCGAGAATTTCCGCGAAATCATCCTCAACTCCAGCCGCCTGTTCCTGTGGTAGGGTGTCGAGGTTTAGGTGGTCAAGGGAGGGTTGATGCAGGTCGGACCAGCATATCTGCAAAGACGAAAGAGTCAGTAAATCTGATGGAGACTTCCCAACGAATCACCGAGGACAACACACCTTCGACAGCTCTCCAAGATCCAGATCAGTGAGCACTTCAACCGCGAGAAGGTCCTCGTGAAGGTCCACCTTCTTAGCCAAGCCCCAATACCGCCGCACCGCTCTATCTCGCTTAGCCCCGTGAAACATGCGCAATGCCATGCGAATCATAATCGCGAAAGTTTCGGCATTGGCAAGGACACCAGCCGCGGGCATATCCACCTCGAACCACTTCTGTAGGGGCAGAACCATGTATTCTTGTCGAGTGATGATCATATGGGAAACCATCTCTTTCAGGTAGCGGTTGTGGAGAGCTAGGTATTCAGGAGAGCCGACGGAGTAGTTAGAGCCCAAACGACTGAGCAAAGCGGCTGCTCGATCGAACCGGCCAACCTTTATCGACATATCGAAGTTCGCCATCATCTCCTCCTGGTCACCACCAATACCTCTGACTTTGCGGTGAATTTTCGGCTGAGACTGGGGAGTCTCATCGAGAATGACCAAAGACGAGGAATCGAAGGGACTGGTCATTCCAAAGGCTGACTTGTCGAAGTGCCTTGATTGATCGGCAGATAGGGAGTAGGGAGTGTCGTCCATGGGCATGTAAGATCCCTGGTCAAGGACAGATTGGTCGGTTGCCGTAGCGAGACTGCGCTGCGATTGGAAGGATGGTCTCCGCCGTCGGCCATGAGCCGAGGTGCTTTGCGAGTTCATAATCGGGCTCGGTAGTCTGGAACTTGAATAGAGACGCAGCATTGAGGAGCCAGCCAATGCCCGGTGGGCATTGTTTTTCCGGAGGTGGAAGAGGGCATTTTTCTGACGGGCCACACGTGATAACATGATGCATATGTCGCTTCAATAAACAAGGATTATACGATAAGAGGTGGATGCGAATGGATAGGAAACAATTAAATGTATAGCATGAGGGCAAGATGCGACAGAGGATGTAGGAAAAGCGCCTGACAGATCAACTCCACTGCTGAAGAAGACTGAGAGTTGGTCGACAGTGTAGGCGTGTCGAATTAGTCCCAAATGCCGTCCTGCAGCCTCAACCCGAGTTAAAAAAAAAGGACAGGAAAGAAAGGAACGGGCGAGATCAAAGGGATGTTGAGCACAAGAGCGGACGGATACTCGGCGGAAAAAAAGCGTCGCTGACGCGTGACTTCACGTGACCGTGCCTGATCTATCGCATCTCCGATTGGCGGATCACTTTATGAGTGGCAACGTCCCGAACAATATCGAATATTTGTCATGAAAAATACTATTTTGAACTTGTAGGGATACGAGATAGAACCTATTGGCGAGACATGTTTGTTAGATGATATACAGGCATTCCCAACATGTATGTCATTCGATAGCCAAATCATCGCGGAGGTAGAATATGTTGATGAACCAGAATAGCGCCTTGATCGATACCTAGGTATCGTATGCAATGGAAATTTTGATGTCTACTTCTATTGTTACCTCTCCTCATCCTCACTGTCCGAAGATGCCTCAGTTTGCTTTTGCCTGTTCTGCTTCATAGCCCATCCCGTCATCTCCGGACGTGCAGGGTCAATCCGCGGAGCACTCATTCCATCCAGGTATTCTTCACTGTCGATAATGGATTCGAGTTGCGGTAGGTCTTCGCTGGCCTGGTTCGTCATGTAGTTCTCATATGTGTACCATGATTCCTCAGTCTAAGACGAGATTCGGGTAAGCTATCATCCACTGTGATGGTCGGACCGTAGAACTAGACTTACCTCAGCATCTACCCACTCGAATTTCTTCCATTTCTCCTCTTGCATCTTTTTGAGAAGCTCCAGGTTCCCTTGAAGCATCGCGCCTCCATCATCGGCGCCCTTGATCTTCACATCAATTGCACGTGCTTCGGTCTCAGTAGGGCGCTCCTCGTCGTCCTTCTTGGCCTTCCCGCCTCGGCCTTTGGGCAATTCATCCAGTGCATCTAGATGGTGGAGTTGGGGGTGTAATTGGACGACCGCAGAAACCGGGGAGAGGTGCAGGTTTTCTGAGTATACCTGTTAGCACACGAGTCGCGGAAACGCTTAAAGAGTGCGCACTTACTCCCTTTGAAAGTAGCAAGCATGTAGACCGGATCTCCTTCTTCTTGTGGCTTGATACGGCCACCAAGCGCCTGTGTCCGAACCAGCGCAGACGGGTCCACAACCTTTTTATTGTCCAGCACTTCAACGTCGCCGCTCCCCTCCGCTTTGACTCGGCCCCCGCTATTGGCCATGCTTCCAGAGCTAAAGCCACCGGCCATGCCAAAGGCCCCTCCATCGCGTCCGGCACGGCTCTTTTTCATCGCATCGCCATACTTGAGTCCCTTGTTCACATCGTAGTTGCCTCGGGTCTGGATGGGAACCTCGACCTCCACCATGCCCGTACTGGGCTTCATTCGCAGGGAAATGGGTTTCTGGCCCCTTCGCTCATTGTAGGGGAGTTTTTCAGGTCGGTCTAGGTATTGGAAGACGTAGCGAGAGATGTCTGAGTCGGTGAGGAGGATGTCGTATGAGGTGATGACCGGGTCATCATCGGTGGAGCTCATGTTTCTCGGTTTTGCAAAAAGGTCCCTGCTGAAAGGGAAGCAAAATAAACTAATTGAAAACAGTGGTGAAGCAGTAAGGTGCCTACCCCTCAAATCGCTCTTTTTTTCTCGCGCGATCATCGGATTTGATAAGCGGGGGACAGCGGCAGAAAAAGGAGCTACACTCACCGCTTCTTATCGGGGTGTATCAACACCTCCGCTTTCTTTGATTCGAGGACTCTAGAGTCATGCCATGGGGAGTATTCGGTCCGCCCTTCCATCCCTGTCCGCTCCCCTCCGACGCAAGATTTCAATGCCTTCCTAGTGTGAGAGACGCTCCATCTTCTGCTTGAATGTAACCCTATCTTTATTGCATTGGTGCCGATCCCCCATCACCGCCTCCCCACCGGTATAGTATGGGCAAAGGCTACGATGGCAGTCGTTTGTGTCACGCACAGCGTGCAGACATTACACGGAGCGTTGCGCCGCCTTAAGCTTGAGAGCTGCCAAATGGGCCAGTCGGTCGGGCACTGTTGAACCACATTTGAGACAAAGTCATCCAAGAAGACCAGAGCGCGGGCGGATAGACATAGTCGATATGCGCCATATGAATTGCGTTTTAGACGGAGTCGCCAGTACGGTCAAAGCGTGGTGGGGCAGGGAATCTGATTCGGACACGATATCATGACAAAGTCGTCCTTTTCAGGCCAACAGGTGGTCGGACAGACGTAGTCAAACTCGGGCTCCAGCCCACCTATGATCATTCGAACTTGATCATATTATTACCAAAGCAACAACTTCTGGTCCTTGATCTTGATCGGCCACGTGGATGCCTTGGGTGGTTGGTTTTTGAATCGTCCATGAAGATGGGATAGATATGAGTAGGTTTACACATCAATCGATCAACCGGAGTTCTATTGCCGAAAACTGTCTACAAACGGCTTGTAAGTAAGATAGAAAGATGACATTCTGTAACTAAGGTATCTTGGGTAGTTAATAACTGAGGAGGTTCGACTAAGACTAGCTGTGGCAGGTTGTCCCCTTTAAGACAAGACGCCATCCTCGGTGTTCCGCTGTCCCCTTCATTGCTCTCTTCATCCTTTATCAAGTCGTGTACGGCTTCCCTGATATCCAGCAGCTCTTTCCACGCGTTGGCGACGTGGACATAGCGCTCTTGGACTATCTTGACGGTCAGCTTGAGTGTCTGCAAGCATCTATCGATGTCAAGACATTGATCGCGGAGGAAGGCCCCTAAGTCATTGAGTGTTGCCTCAGCTTCAAGGAGGCACGGGATTCGAGGCCTTCGAGTAAAGCTGCTGCTTGGTAGAGCTTCTGGGCATCTGTAGTACTGACTAGGTCTACAAAGGGAGCCACCGAAGAAGCAAACTCCGTTCAAATAGAAACTCCTCTACCAAGGTACTTTGTACATGCAATCTTGGTATTGATGCATTCTAGCAGTGGTCCATAGATACAACCATGAGTACAGAAGGGTAAATAAGTGACAGAAATATTTAACAGAGATATCAAGGCGGAAATCATATGTTCGCCAAGGAACAATGCATCTAGGGGCATGGAGTGACATGGACACAATATTATCGCAAAACAAAATGAGCAGATTTTGGGTTTTCCGTGGTAGTCATAACACGTTGGATAGTTTCGGTGGATATTTACTCCTCTTCCTCATCCTCTTCGGCAACCTGTGAAGAAATTAGAATCAAATGTCTTAATGCAGAGGTTAGAAAGTATCACTTACACCCTCGTGGAAGTTCGTTCCGTTGGTGGTCGCCTTAATGATGCCGGCACGGATACAGAAGTCACCGAAGCGCTCGGGGGTCTCGCCATCGGTGTTACGCTCCTGGGCGTAGCGCTTGAGAAGACCCTTCATGATGTCGAGGATCTCGTCCTCCTTGATCGAGGAGCGGTAGAGCTTGTTCAGGCGCTGGCCGTGGTAGCCACCACCCAGGTACATGTTGTAAGCGCCATAGGCCTTTCCAACGAAGGCAACCTCAGCAAGCCAGGGGCGAGCACAGCCGTTAGGGCAACCGGTCATACGCATGACGATGCTATCACGGGCGAGACCGTTCTCCTCAAGGGTGGACTCAAGCTTGGAGATCAAGACGGGCAGGTAGCGCTCAGACTCGGCCATAGCGAGACCGCAAGTCGGGAAAGCGACACAGGCAGAGGATGAGAGTCGCAGACCAGAGAAGTTGGTGTTGTCCAGCTTGTACTTAGCCATGACCTCCTTAGTCGTGGGCAAATCCTCATCGGTGATGTTGGAGATGATCAGGTGCTGGTTACCGGTGAGGCGGAACTCGCCCCTGTTGAGTGAGGCCAGCTCGCGAAGACCGGTGCGCATGGCAAATTCAGCGGTGTCCTCGATGCGGCCGTTCTCGATGAAGAGAGTGAAGTGGTTCAGACCCTTCTCATCCTTTTGCCAGCCGAAGGTATCGACATTTGAGTCGAACTTGAAGGGACGAGGCTCGCTGAACTTCAAGCCATCGGGCAGAAGCGCCTCGACCTTGCTCTTAAACACGTCGACACCCATGTCATCAATGGTGTACTTGAGACGGGCGTGCTTGCGGTTCTTGCGGTCGCCGTTGTCACGCTGCACGATCAGGATCTTCTCGCAAGCAATGTGAATGTGCTCCTTGGGGAAGAAGCCGAACATGCGGCCGGTCTGGGGGTAAGTCTTCTTGTTGTTGTGGGTGGTACCCATACCACCACCAGCAAGAAGATTGAAGCCCTCCAGGCGTCCATCAGCTCCCTTGATGGCAATCAGACCGATATCGTGGGCGTAGACATCAGTGTCGTTGTGAGGGGGGATGGCAATGGTGCACTTGAACTTGCGGGGCAAGTAGGTGGGACCGTAGAGAGGCTCGTAGTCGACAACGGCATCACCACCGACCTGAACCTTCTTGTCGTTCTCGTCCTTCAGCCAGATCTCGTGGTAGGCTGTGGTCGAAGGCAGAAGGTGTTCACTGATCTTCTTGGAGATCGCCCAAGTCTCACGGTGGAAGTCAGACAGCTCGGGAAGAGAACTGCACATGACGTTACGGTTCACATCACCGCAAGCAGCAAGGGTATCCATGAGAGCCTGGTTAATGGCACGCATAGCCCCACGAAGCTTGCGCTTGATGACACCGTGGAACTGGAAAGTTTGGCGAGTAGTGAGCTTCATGGTCTCGTTACCGTGCGAACTACTGATGGCATCCATCTGCAGCCACTGCTTCGGGGTAGCAACACCACCAGGGAGACGGCAACGAATCATGAAGCTGTACGCCGGCTCAAGACCCTGCGCCTTGCGCTCGTCACGGACATCACGGTCATCCTGCATGTAGGTGCCATGGAACTTGGTCAGCTGCGCATCGCTGGCGGAGATGGCACCAGTGGACTCATCCAAAAGACCCTCAGCAATGGTACCTCGCAAGAAGTTCGACTGGGTCTTGATATCCTCGTTAGTCAACGGGGCGGGCTCCTCGGGCAGGCCCTCGACCTTGTCAACACCCAGAGATTGCCACAGGCGCGGCTCCCACTCGGAGTAACCGGTCTGGTAAGCATCGGGATCCTGGTCGTCACCGAGACCAATGTCGGTCAGCTTGCGACCACCCAGGAAGGCAATGCGGGCATCGAGGTCCTTGGCAGGCTTGTTGTAGTAGATCCTGTCCTCCTTGCGGGGCCAGTAGTGGCTGTCACCAAGACCGAAGACGGAGTAGTTGATGGAAGACAGGTCCAAATCACCGGAGTTCTTGATGTGTTCCCAGAGGCCACGGCCGTTGACCGGGAACTCACCCTGACCGGCGGTACTGGAGATGAACACCACGTTCTCCTCAGTAGCCAGATCGTCAGAGGGGTAGTCATCCATAGCCATGACCATGGTCTTCAGACCTCTGGCGCGACCGCGGTTACCCAGACGGGTGGCAATGTTCTGCGCGTTGCCATTGTCGGAGGCAAACAGGATGGTCAGTGGAGCACCGAAAAGGCCGTCCAAAAGCTTCTCGTAAGAGTCCTTGGCCTTGCGCTTCTGCAAAGCACGGACCTCCGTGCCGTAGGATTCAGAAAGCACGGCGGAGTACTTAGGATGGCGGTTCATAAGCTGAGTGAGCTGGTTGTCCCGGCGAAGGAACTCCTCCAACTCGCGCTTGACGCGCTCAGAGTCAAGGGTGAACTTGGGCTCACCCTTCTCCTCGTTTTCGGGGTTCCAGCGGTACAGCGGCCAGTATCCAAGGTCAATAGCCTTCTTGGTCTCCTGGAGGACGGTGAGGGCAGAGTCGTCCTCCTTGTTGTATGGAAGATAGGCGACAATGACCGAGGGACCCTTGTACTGCTCAGCCTCAGCCATGGCCTGAAGGACCTGGGTGTAGGAGCCGTACACCGCAGTAGAGGCGACATAGGCATTGCCAAAGTTCATAGCGTATAGACCAATGTCCTTCTTACGGCGAGTGGGGTCAGCGGCGGTGCGCTCAGAGTAGGGCTGAGAGTCAATGATCAACATGTTGACATTGGCACCGGAAGCGAGGACATGGTGGACACCGGAGTTACCCAAATCATAGGCCCAGGCGTCAGAGCCAATCAGCCACTGAGACTCCTCATAGAATAGCTTCTTAGACTGAAGCAGCTCGCGGGACAGCTTGGACCCGTCGTTGGAGAGGCGGGCAATAACATCAGGAGCGATTTTGTTGGCCTTTGCGGCCTCCTTTGCAATCAGGGCCCAGCGAGACAACCAAGTCTTGGGGACATCAGTGGCAAAGGTGCTAGACTTGGAGGCCTCCTCAACCTCACGGATAAACCGCTCACGGTGCTCCTTCCGAGCGAGCAGAGAACCGAAACCATACTCGGGGCTAGCAGCGATAGTTGCGGAGACACCGGCGTTCTTGGCACCGAGTTCGTTCGCAATGTAAAGGCGCTCACCAAAGAGCTGGTTGAGAATCTTGAGATAAGCATTCTCGATATGAGGCTGCTCAAGACCGTCCTCAGCGGTGGGAGTATCGGAGCTGCCAATATCCAGGTTCTGAATGGGGGATGGGGCCTGCAGGTTCTGGACAACACCTCGGAGGGCCTGGACAGCAGTGGAAGACTCCACGTATCCAAGGCGGTATCCAACAATCTTGAGGGTCTGGCCGCGAACGCTGGAGGGAGTCACGCTGGAAAGCAGGTCCATGAAAGAAGGACCCCACTTGGTGGTCTTGCGAACCTGCTCCAAAACGGCAATCTTCTCGATCGAGTTGGGGATGGAGTTCACGATTTGGCCACCGACCCAGGGGCGGTACAGGCGAGCAGTGATGAGACCAATATTCTGAAGCTCACTCTTAGCCTCGGGGCGAGACATAGCATCAACAAAGACACCGGTAGAGCCGAAGACGAAGACGGCGGACTTGGCATCAGCAGGACCGGTGTATTCGATGGCGTTATAGGTACGGCCAACCTCCTTCGATAGGGCAGTCCAGATCTGGGAAGTCCACTCGAAGATATCAGCCGCATTGACGGGACGCACACTGGTGTTGTCCACAGTTGTAGCTGTGGAGCTAGGAGCTTCACTTCCAGCGCTGCTGTCGCGGCGCGACGAGCCAACAGACGAGCTGTCAACGCTCGCGCTCGATGGTGTCTGGGTCTGGGGAGGGACTGTCGAAGTCTCACCCTGGCCAGCAGGAGCCACCTCTAAGCCCTCGGCGGAGACAGTGGCAAGACGCCCAGAGTCGACATACAAAGTCTCAGCTCCGCTGGAAGTGTGAGTAGCAACATTTCCACCCAAGTTGAGAATCTTCTTCACAACCTCGCTATCCTCAGCAGTGATAGCGGAATCCTTGGTGGAATTGGTGGGGTCGAAAAAGTGGATAACACCCTTTCCAGACTTAAGTGCCAGTGCATGCGCCGTAATGGCAATATCCTGAGCCTCCTGTAGAGTCTCAGAGTGCAAAAATGTGAAGCCACACTGGCGGATGGAGCTGATCACGGAGTAATCGGGGAATGGAGATGGCTCCAGAGCGACATGGATGACAAGGGGGAAGTTGGCGAGACGGTACAGGTGAGGAACTGAGGTGATCAGGATTGAGGAGCCGGTGACAACGGACACAGTCTCGCCTTTTTGCAATGGGTGGAAAGCAGAGAGCAGAGGGTCCTCGTTGTAGCGAATCGGTTGCACCTAGTGGCGGAATTAGTTAATGGCCCATCTATAATTTTGCGATGTAGCAATGCAACCCACCTCAGGAATACCCCTTGATGAGACGCTTGGAGTCTTGTTTGCCTTCAAGTTGTTGAGGGACTTGGAGAACAATGACTCCGTCCGTAGGGAGGGCTGGACGGAGAGGACAACGTCGCTGGCCTGGTAGGCGATTCGTGCCACTGAAAATTGCAAATTAGTGATTGATCTTTGGTGGAAGAGTCCGTATATAGCATACCCGCTTCACCAGCAGTTGTAATGGAAGCCATAGCTAACAAATGCTGTGAGGCTCACAGCTCAAGTGGGATGGGAAAATCACTAGCGAGGTCGGCGCAGCCAGCGATGTCCCACTCAATGTATATCCGCGAAGGATAGAGAGAACGTGAAGAAGGGACGACACAATTGAAGGTCCCTCGCAGTCTCGTCTGATTTATTCAATAAACAATAAGAGGAAAAAAAGTTAGCCGTAGGATTTCGTCCCATCATCCAAGTCAGTTCTCCGCCATCGGGATTAGATCAGCAGCACTTTTATTGGTGGACGATCACGACATCGCTGCAAAACCCGTTTTCAAATAGTGCAAACTTACCATTTTGGGCCTAGTGTGCGGGGAACCCGTGACCTGATGCGAGCACGTCAGCGCCGGCTTTTGCTTTTTTTTTTCTGGAATTCGGCAATCATACTATGTAGAGTTCTTTGCTTTTTTGGACTTTTATGTAGATCTAGATGCTGAAACAGTCTTGATCCATGACGGATTCAACTATGTATACTTTGTCTCTCCTATCTTATCCCACCTATCGATATATAAAGATATGCTCTGCTCACTCACCGCACGGCTACCAATAGTATCGCGGCGATTACCCATTCTCGGTCGAGAAATTCTTCAGCACAAAAACAATATGTGCATACTTGGAGCTCGGGAACTAGCCTGGTCGCCATATCCTGGGTTTCATGATTGGGAAACTCCCGATCGGTAGCATCTGGAGACATCTTGATATTCGATAACTAGTTAGCTAACTATCTGATCTAGTTATGAGTAAACATGATTAGGGGAAAAAAAAAAAAAAAGGGTGACGCGAGACGAGATAAAGCCGTGTTGATTGATTGATGGGTGGCATCCATGTAAAAACTGATCTTGATCGACGCAGGGTTCGAACCTGCGATCTCCCGTGTGTAAAACGGGCGCCTTAACCACTGGGCCAGTCGATCAATATGGGATGACTAAAAGCTATAGGCTATAGTATCCTGAGAGGGCAGACTGTAGGGATCGTTTCGCCCCTCGGATAACCAGATCAGTACATACTTGGATATCTCCTAAATAAAACAAAAATCTATAGTGAGGCGGGTAATATGAATGTAGCCAGTCTCGTATAGTCCTGGAATGGTTCAGCTATAGAAGTTAGAGCCTTTTCGGCACAGGTTCTATACGAACCTAGGAATATTTAAATATCTAAGGCGGGACGTTCCTGTACCTTGTCCTCTTTGAGCATCTGAAACTACGAGCTGCTAGAGCGGGCTGTGCCCTGGCGTAATGCTACCGTTAGCCCGTACGGTTTGTCATGCTGAGGCCTTGAGAGTCCATTGGGCTCCTTGGGCTCAGATGGCTGGCACTATCATGCCCGTCACCTCGACTTGCGGAGGACGTTCTGGAATACCCCTACTCTAATGCGGATATTACGGAGTCTCAAAAACAGGGAGTCAAAGTTGAGAGAATTGCGGGCATATTCCGGTGTTAAGAAGGGTGCGCCTGTA
This sequence comes from Penicillium decumbens, assembly GCA_027569385.1. NCBI lineage: Eukaryota > Fungi > Ascomycota > Eurotiomycetes > Eurotiales > Aspergillaceae > Penicillium > Penicillium decumbens. Next base: position 86,417 of record JAPDEZ010000022.1, read on the forward strand.
AAGGTAGGAGACCTGAGCCTTTCGATTCTTGAGAATCTCTTACCTGTAGCTGAAAATTGCATTATTTCCCCTGACTGTCGATTGATATCAGTCCTTGATACTAGTTCCGTATATTATTATTCAACTATCATCTCCAAAATAGTAGCTTCTATATCTAGCTTGAGTCCCGGGATGTCGGGTAGGCCTTTAGTCACGATGTCCTTCGGACTCGGCACTACTATAGACTTATTCTTCGTAGGAAAGCCGTGGGCTTAAAATCGGCGTATGCCTTGCAATTTTTGGGAGTTGCAAAAAGAATAAACCCTTAGTAGAGCCTAGTTTGGCCTCTGACTCGGGGATAGTAGTGGATTGGGGCACCACGCCTTTGTGGTCATCTTGGTGGAGACGCTGGTGGACCTGGCTTAGGCAGTGGCCCAAAGCCTTCTTCTGCTGTGCTTGAATGGTTACACATGGCAGTGCATAGTCGAAAAATGATCGCCGGATGCATAGCTGGACGGTCATCGCCCAGATGACGTTCTTCCAAACGTTTCAATTTTTGGCTCATGTCCTCAGCATCCGCTCTCCGGAGATCCTGAGTATGCTTAGCATGGCCCTTTCTCTGTGACTCTTCTGCAAGGTCAAAAAATGCCCTCACTCTCGCTTCATCGGAGACTGCAACAATTTGTACCGGCGCGTCACCTAAAAGTCCGAAGAAGCCCGTTCTGGCGGCGTGTTCGTAAGGAGAGTGTATGATAATTCTTCTCATCACGACCATCCAGCTAAACTCTTGCCAAATAGCAAGCGTTTCGTATGGCTTGATGTATCCGAGATTGTTTATCATCATAGAGCCGCCACCAGCCATGTGGGTAGCGAACCAGGCAAGATAGGAGAAATTGTTTGCAAAAGGATCAGGCTGGCCAGGTCTCCGATTTAGGTGTACCATATCTCGTAATGGGTCAATTGGAGGCATCACTAATTGCCCTTTGTATCTCAATTTTCTTGGTACTTCCGATCAGGGAAGGATAAAGCGACTTTCCAAAGCCACAGCATGAGACTCACGACATACACGAGAAATGAGCGGCGGCTTTGCGTTATCTCTCGAGGTCAAGGCAAGGCCACAGGGTATTGCGAGTGTCGTCATGGGCCTATCCAGTTCCACGCAGCGATGGGGTAGGCGTAGCGCCATACCATGTACCGCAGCTCATAAGGTAGGTCCAGAAAGCGAGGAAATGCCACTTCTTCCTCCGGGTCTGATGTAAGTTCGTCCATGGAGGGATCACGTCACTTGAAACGCGTGTGCAACGGTGGGATAAGACTCGAGATGACTGGGCGAATAGCGCATGTGAAAACTCGACTCAAAGAACACAAATAGCAGAAATGATTTTGTTCCCACGTTCAGATGAGGAATTTGTAAGGCAGAACTCTGAAAGATACTTGATCACAGTTCGAAGGTAACGATCTGAGCCGTGCGGTAGGGTGCATAAATGCCGGGCAACCCCTAGGGAAGTCACGACTGGGGTGTTCAACTGGCGGTTGCTATCGTTTGCATCCCACAGAGATAGACACAGGATAATGTCTATCAAGGTTGTTTCAATCGTGTGAGTGCTGCCTTCGAGGTAAGGTAACAATTGTCAGTTATTGTTACCAGAAGGCAATCCAAAATAAGGAAGGATCTCAATTTAGGTCCTAGAGAACTAAAACATCAAGATGGAGAGAAAAGGAAAGAAGAAGAAGGCAGGGCAAAAGGGTTCCTTATAACCCTCCTTGCTACAAACGGTCCACTTCTCTAGGCTGCAGCTATCTTCCTGCAGCTTAACGAAACATCCACGGAAACATCTGTCAAGCTCAAGTAGTCACCGCGTTGAACTGCTGGGGAACCGTTGGGGCCCGACTTCTCGGGTCCCACACGTCACCCAGGACGCGCGCCACATTATGGAGAGGAAGAAGTAGCGAAGAAGAGGAGGATTAGAAATGCCTTCCTCTATGCCGTTCTTCTGGCCTAGTAACTGCTTATGTCTCAGCTTATTCATATCTACTCCCCAAAACAACACTCAATTCCTTAGTCGATCGCACCACCACCACCGCTCCCTTAAGAGAGGGAGCGGTGGTGGTGGTGCGACCGGCACGATCGACTGCTTTTGGAAGAATATGCTCGTATTTGCGATGATCGGGGGGAATGGCTTGGATGTGTCGGTGATTTCCGATCGCTGTGAATGACATCATGATCATGACTGCATGGTCCGGTTGAGCTTGTGGATGGTGGTCTTTGCATTTGATGCGCGAAGCTCAGACGAAACTTTCTGGAATAGAAGAGCACGTAGGGTCTTGCTAGGCGTGGTAATGAGAACGGGAGTCAAAGAATCAAAAAAGGGGTGAACTATAGGATCCGCAAGACTACAAGGAGTGGAGCCCTAAGCCCTAATTATCCGAAAAGGTTATATGTTGACACGAACAACCACCTAATCAGAGCAACTGCTAGGGACGCGATAACTTTATCAAGTGCAAACCCAACGGCCAATATGTCTCTCTCAGATCTACCAGTTGAGATCATTTGCATGATTGTGGAGTGCATACCGATGCAGGCCGACGTCAAGGCATTTATGATGAGCCATCGGCGGGTTTATAACCTGCCGCAGCTGCGAGAGTGGCTATACAATCGAACACAAAAGCATCGGTTAGATCATTCTTTACTATGGGCATGTGAGCATGACAACGAAGACTTAGCTCGTGCGATGCTGCGGATGGGGGGCTATATCAAATGCAGCAACAAAAGCAGTACTATGACACCTCTGACATTTGCTATAACAGAGCACAACACAGGTATTGTGAAGCTGCTTTTGGAGCATGACCCGACTATAATCAATCACACGGCCGATTATGGAAACCCTGCACTCATGGAGGCAGTTTTGAAAGGGCATATCGAGATTGTGAAGACCTTTCTTGCTCAGTCAGATCTCAACCCATCAGCGGTCAAACAGCATCCCGATCCAATGATGAAAATGTCCTATCATCGTCTAAAGCCACTGAATGAGGCTCTTGCTCGTGGGAACGAGGAGATAGTGCAAATTCTAATGGACGATGGACGTTTTGAGCTGGATCATGATAGCTTGGCTGCAGCGGCAGATGGAGGAAATGAAAGTCTCGTCAAGCTGTGCATATGGAAAGCACCTCCTAGATCTCAATACCCGGATGAACTGCCGCTTCGACTTGCCGCCTTACGAGGACATGGGGCTGCTGTGAAGCTGCTGTTGGAAGATGGCGCACTAGATCCCAACGAACAAGACAGTTGGCATCAGACACCACTCCACGGCGCCGCATTGGGGGGCCATGACAACATTGTCAAACTCTTACTCGACAAGTACGGTGTCGAACCCGATGTGCAAGACCGGAGCCAGGAAACCCCGCTCTTCTATGCTGCAGGAGGTGGCCATGTCGACATTATAAGACTACTTTTGAGATCTGCGAAGGTCGATCCAGATACCCCAGCCAGTATGAAACAGACGCCATTATCTTATGCCGCAGAGAGAGGGCAGTCAGAAGCTGTCAGTCTCTTACTTGCGACAGGCGAAGTGGATCCAGATTCCAAGGATTATAAGGGTCGGACGCCATTATCCTATGCCGCAGAGAAAGGGCATTCAGAAGCTGCCAGTCTCTTACTTGCGACAGGCCAAGTGGATCCAGATTCCAAGGATCATGAGGGTCGGACGCCATTATACTGGGCTGCCCACAACGGAGTCCCTGATACTGTCAGGGTACTGCTCGAAACGGGACGAGTCAATCCAAACTCCAAAGATAAGGAGGAGGGGCGGACACCGATATCCGAAGCTGCTGGCAGTTTCTCTTACTTGGACAATTCCAACGGGTGCAAGCCCCGTGACACAACACAGGAGATTCGCGATATATGTAACCTCCTGCGGAGGAGAACAGATCTGGTATCTCCTCCGAATAGGCGGGTACGCCGCCGGGAGACTCATAAATGGGCAATCCACCGTGACCCGCTCGATATCATTGAACAACTTCTCAACTGTGACAAGGTCAACCCAGATGCCCCGGATAAGGAGGGGCAGACGCCATTAATGTGGGCTGCGCGAAGAAGACAGGTAGAGGCAGTCAGATTGCTCATGGCCACGGGTAAGGTGAATCCAGAACTACGGGACCATGACGGGTGGACAGCGAGGACTCATGCTGAAAAGGGCTTTAAGCCACGCAAATTGACACAGGATGAACTTAATGAGCGTGCTTGGGATGCCTGGGAGGCCTCACTGTAATATCGATCATGATAGATAGAATAGGGAATTTCTAGTCGACGATGTACGGTGAAGCGGAATGTCAGTGATGGAATGTGCCCCACCTGAGCTCCGATCCTCGCGGGCCCTCAGCTCTCACAGCTCTTGTAGCAACATCAATCAATCTACTATTTCACCATGAAGCCCATTATCGGCCTAACTGCGGTCGCCGCTCTTGTCTATCGAGCCTGGGCTCGCAAGTCACTCACCCCACTTGGCCTAGTCGTCGCCGCGGTCTCCGCGACCGCACATGTCCTCCACCCGTGGTCAACACCGTTCTTGTTGCTCGCGGTGTTCTATTACGGTGGAACAAAGGTCACCAAGGTGAGCTTGACACCCTCCTTTAGCTTCCCGAGCTATACAGGCTCTTATGGATGAGACTGACATGATCCGCGGCGCTAGATAAAACACGACGTTAAAGCGCGTCTGACCCTCTCGGCCACCGGCACAGAAGGTGGCGAAGGATCACGAAACCACATCCAGGTGCTAGCGAACTCGGGAGTCGCGACAATCCTGAGTATAGCACATGCGGTGGTTCTGGCCAGGTCGCCCACACAGTCATGTTTTGCCTTTGGCCATAGCTATGCAGATATTCTGATGGTGGGGGTTGTAGCGTGAGTGGTCTGCCCTTTTCAACCTCCACATCAAGCTTACAGGAACTGTTACAGGAACTACGTCGCCGTTGCTGCAGATACCTTCTCCTCCGAATTGGGAATCCTCTCCAAATCCAACCCTCGGCTCATTACCTCCCTCAACCTCCGTCAAGTGCCACCTGGTACCAATGGTGGTGTGACCCCGACCGGTCTTGCAGCTGGTCTGCTGGGCTCATTCACAGTCGCTTTAACATCTGCTATTTCCCTTCCGTTTTGCTCGGAGAACTCGGGCATTCAGGACCGTGCGGTGTGGACCGTGGCTATGACATTTTGGGGTCTGCTGGGAAGTGTGCTGGACAGCGTGCTGGGTGGACTTTTACAAGCCAGTGTGGTGGATAAGAGGAGCGGCAAGGTTGTCGAAGGAAGTGGTGGTAGAAAGGTAAGCTCTCTTCGGGCTCTTGCATGCGAGGAGGTTCTTACGCGTTTCTTCTACAGGTTCTCGTCCACCCGGGATCCACTAGAAGGGTGTCCACTTCAGGAACGCCGGTGTCAGCCGAGTCTACCGGCGGCACCCACCTCCGCAACACCGAGGCTGTTCTGAATACGGCCACACTACGGGGAAGTCGTGTCTCAGATACATCAGTGGGAAACCAGGCCGGGCGTGCTCACGAAGAAGGTCACGAGAGCCGGCGCGTTGAAACTGGTCACGATTGGCTGGACAATAATGGAGTGAATATTCTCATGGCGGCTCTCATGAGCTTGGGAGCCATGGGAATTGCACAGAGGGTTTGGGGAGTCGACGTTCGTGAATTGTGGGTCTAGCGCTCTCGAACCTCGTGTCCGAGTACCTAGTTACTTGGCATTTCTGGTGTCATCTCCACGAGCTCATGAATGTCACGATGTCAGCGAGCATTTTCTATTGGTTCAATTTGGCAGTCTCGAAAGTGAACACCGGCGTTGACGTGAACTATGCCACATTAAGTACTATACCTGATATGATTTAGGGGAGATAATCGGAAGATAACCGTTCCCAGAGGCACGTGAGCACGCGTATTTACTCGAAGGATAGTATGTACATACCGGATCAACCTTAGCTGGAACTCGTCAAGGGCGTCCTAGATAGTATAGCCTTGATATAGTTGCATTCTGCTTCGCTGCATGCTATTTCTAAATATCAACACCACTCGCAGAGTGAATTGCCCGATATATTGCCAAGCAGGTACCTAGGTATAGAAACGAGAAGTGTCAATGCAGAGTTCTAGAAGTAAAGTCCGTGACTGATAGCGATCCACGTGGGTCGATCTCTGTCATTGATAGGATTCATCCCCACCAAGAGCCGCCATTCGACTATAACCAAGTCGAGATAGGGCAAACTACAGACTATAAAGTCCTGTCGTCGCCCAGCTTTGCCAAGTTCCGCCAAGGTCGCCAATTTTGCTTCTCACCACTTAAGCCCCTCGCATTTACTTCTGGGTTGCCTTGGCTTTGAGCTGTTGCGCGATTTCATGCCCAAGCGACATCCCTATTTGACAGCCGGATTTGTTACTTCGGCACTAGGGAAGTGCCAAGCTGGTCATGAACGATGGCTGCGACGTCCCGTATTCGAGTATCTCTACACGTGTCGCCGGGATGAGTGCCAGTTTGAATAGATTCTTCCCTGTAAAAAAGCTGGTGGAAGTTGCCCTGGGGACCGTGTCTCGCTCTCGTCGAGTAGGCGTCATGTGATGCAATGGAATTATCGAGCTATCTCAGACGTACATAAGACGTGCTTGTCTGTCTCTTTCTTCCCGACTTCGTACTTCCAAACTTGATCTCTGGTCTGGCTGCTTTCCAGCATTACTCGCCAAGATGTATCTCCATCAGTACGACTACATCTTTGCCATTGGCACTTTGTTTGCCATGCTCGACGCCTACAACAACGGTGCAAGTGAGTATATCGATGACACATCTTTTGAAATGCTTGATACTGACTGATGAAGACGATGTTGCCAACTCCTGGGCTACCAGTGTCTCCTCCCGATCCATCTCCTACAGACAGGCCATGGTCCTGGGCACCATCTTTGAGTTCCTCGGCGCTGTGACTGTCGGCTCTCGCACGGCTGAGACGATTAAGAATGGTATTATTCCCAGTGACGCCTTCAAGGGCGATGCCGGTGTTCAAATGCTGGCCTTCACTTGTGCCTTGGCTGCTGCTTCGTCCTGGGTGATGTGGTGTACCCGTAACTCCGCTCACGTATCTTCCACCTACTCTCTCATTTCAGCTGTTGCTGGTGTCGGTGTTGCCACTGCCGGTGCCTCCAAGGTCCAGTGGGGATGGAATCACGGAAAGGGTCTGGGTGCCATTTTTGCCGGTCTAGGAATGGCCCCTATCATCTCGGGTGGCTTCGCTGGGGTCATCTTTATGCTCATCAAGGTTGTCGTGCATATGCGCAAGAATCCGGTGCCCTGGGCCGTCTACAGTGCTCCCCTCTGGTTCCTCGTTGCTGCCACAATTTGCACCCTGTCTATTGTCTACAAAGGTTCTCCTAACCTGGGACTGAGCAAGAAGCCCAGCTGGTACATTGCCGCTGTGACAGTGGGTACCGGTGGTGGTGTCTGCATCCTGTCGGCCATCTTCTTCGTTCCTTTCATCCATGCCCGGGTTATCAAAAAGGATCAGTCCGTCAAGTGGTGGATGGTCATCATGGGCCCTCTTCTCTTCAATCGCCCTACTGTCACCGAAAGCGAGACCGCCAACGTCCCCAATTACGCCATTGTCCAAGACGAAGACGATTACGCCATTTCCACTCACACTGACGGCTCCATTGACAAGGTTCCCCAGACTACCGTGATTCCAGCCGAGGAACGAGAGAAGGGACTCGTCGCCACCGAGACCGATCAACTGAGTTACAAGGAGATCATGGCCCAGTCGGAGGCCAAGCACCGCGCGAAGCTCCTCCAGAGCAAGGGCCCACTGGGCTGGGCCATGCGCTTCCTCCGCGACAACCCCATGGGCTACGGTGAAATCTACGAGCTCCGCAACTTGGTGACTATGACCAAGCGCATTCCTCCCATGATTATCGTCAGCCTCATGTATGGCGCGTACTACGACATCCACACTGCCCAGAGCGGTATCAGCGGCACACCCGAGGGTGAGCGAATGAAGCGTGTCTACGATGCCGCTGAGAAGTACCCCAATGAAGTCGAGCACACATACTCCTTCGTCCAGGTCTTGACTGCCTGCACTGCCTCCTTCGCACACGGTGCCAATGATATCGGTAACTCTGTCGGTCCCTGGGCTGCCATCTACTCTGCCTGGTCGACCGGTGACCCTGCCGCTTCCAAGTCACCTGTTCCTGTCTGGCAGCTCGCCGTTCTAGCCCTGTGCATCTCCGCCGGTCTGATCACCTACGGTTACAACATTATGAAGGGTATGTTATCAACACTCGCTGGACCTAATTTGAACAATCGCTAACTCTTTCTAGTCATGGGTAACAAAATTACCTATCACTCCCCAAGCAGAGGTTCATCCATGGAAATGGGCGCCGCCATCACCGTCCTCGTTTTCTCACAGTTCTCTCTGCCCGTCTCCACATCAATGTGCATCACTGGCGCCACCGTCGGTGTCGGTCTTTGCAACGGTACCCTGAAGGCAGTCAACTTCCAGCGTGTTGGCCTCTTGCTTCTCGCCTGGATCATGACCATTCCCATTGCTGGTACCATTGGTGGATGTCTTATGGGCCTTTTTATTAATGCGCCCCACTGGTCCTGAGGATGGGCTTTGAAATGCTTGGCCTTATTGTGGCCATCTTTTTGTTGGTATATGGCATACATAGCCATACTGATGCCCTATACCATCGGGTCGGCATCTCACGCGTACGAGCATTGCCGCGTTTCTGGTCCTATTCAGGACCAGTCTGGATCAATGCGGTTGGGCGCATCTGACTCAATGCAGTCGTACGTCTACCTGCTAGGGACCGTCGGAGGATCCGGGACCAACTAGCGGTGAAGGTTGTTTGAGTGTCATGTTACATAGAAAACTAACTCCAAGGGAGTAGGCATAAATATCCCCTCCCAGTCATCAGAAAGTATCATCTCGATTCATTTCGAGCATCCTGCTTCAATATTCATTCCTTCTTCAAAGCCTATCTTTATTTTTCTCAACACTTTTCCCCTTCAAAGTTATTAACTTAATATTTGCTAAGTCGGATTACATGCATACCTGCGTCATGAAAAGTTTTATTCATACTTTTGTGCCCTGTACCTCAAGAATTGAAATAGATATGGTACGTACTATTTCTGCTTTTTGCAGGTATATACGAAGCTATTTTCCAACCGTTGGCAAAAAAAGAAATTCACATTAGAGAAGACAAAATTTCCTTCTCCTATTGTCTATACAGGTACCTATCTTCGACTTTCCACCTCGTAACCTAGTTCATATGAAAGCTTATGGGATAGCCACCTGTCTGACTAAATCTATCTAGCTTTAGTTAATAGTTCGTAAAAAGAACAAAAGAAAAATTGCCGATGGCCTTATCTACAGCGATGATGATTCCCAAGCGGAGTTTGTGGACCCAAAAAAAATGACCAGACTGGGGCTCGATCCCAGGACCTTATCGGTGTTAACGATACGTGATAACCAACTACACCATCCGGCCGACGATACAAACAAGTTACCTTTCTAGGTTTCATTACAAAAGAATTTCTTGAGATCATACTATAAGGCGTTGCGCCTCTATACGGTTAGGTGCAGTATGAGAAAGAGACAAGGGCGAGGTGATCTCTCCACAAATACTGCAAAGGAGCGGCTGCAAACCTAAGAATGTCCACAAAAATGACTCCCGAATACGAAAGGTACTGATTCTATATGTTACTCTGTGTATGATTTTACCTGCACGAGAACAGAAAATTTGAAACGCTATGGTTGTTACGAGTAAGACGATTGAAGACGGTAGGATTGGAAGGATGGTCGATGAGTTGATCGGTTTGATATCAAGACTGGTGACGGGAGCAAACATGGCCGGATTGGGAAGTGAGGTTTATCAACAACTTCCCCCACCAGATAGATCTCTTCTTCCTTCTTTCCCCAGTCTTGATACTTTCATCCGTGGTACCGAATTGATCTCCTTTCGATTGACCTGTAACACTTATAACCCTTCTTGCTACAAACGGCACTCCTCCAGGCTGCAGCTAACTTCCTGTAGCCAAACGGGAACATCCTTAGAAGCATTCTATGGCAAAGAAACAGACAATCCTTCTCCAAGGAGGCATGCAAACTGTCGGGACATATCCCTCGGTCAGAACAAGCGAGCGGTACTCATCGCTAGTGGCTGATAGATCACATTCATTTGCTTGGTGTACGTAATCTTGCGCTAAGCTGCGGCTCTGGCGTTGAGACGGATTCAGGGGTAGTTGGAAGAGGGAGAGACACATCTACATCTATCGACATGAATCAATTGACTTTTGCTTTACGAGCATACACACTGTCCACTTAACTGTGTACACAGTACCTAGCTGGTGACACCAACAGTGTCAGCACTACCCCAATTCTCCCAAATAATTTACAGCCATAGAAGAACATCTTACCGCTATGTTTTGCCCTGTGGAGATTATCCTGAAGTTGCGCCCTGGAGGTCTATCATAACACGCAAACTGCAAATCCTTCAACTCACTCTTGCTGAAAACTTTGTTCCCTTCTAGAAAATCCATACTTCCAAGGTTTACTGGAAGATCCTTTTGATGCGAGCTATTTATGGATGCAAAAATGACTTCGTTACGATCGACAATTCACGGAAACTAGGTATCATGACCAATCACCCTCAAGTACCTTGAACATATCGTCCGTCGCATTAGCCTCTTCAACTTCATCGGAGTCTTCCTAATCAGGCGAAAAGTTAAAATTCCATAAGTACTCCTCGCCTGATGAGCTCCACTCCGCTTCACTGATATATTCTCCATCAGAATACTCGTGCAACCCTGCTAATATTAGTCAAATTCTTTAAGTAACCACTACTCCACCGAGATGAACTTACTGGGAAAGGTATTTCCCAGGGATGATAGGTCGAAGTTTTCGCGATCTCGAGTTGTATTATAATATTCTTGCTCATGTTCTCTGAAGGCTGGAAGAATGATGCGATCATACCAATCGGCATCCTCGATCAGCTCGTCCCACGGCCAGCTCCTGACAACTTCTTCTCCTATGACCTCCCAAAGACAGAGGTAGTGATTCTGGTAGTAAGATGACTTCCCATATGGGTTTTCCACGTTATAATTTCGCATCTCCTTAGCCATGTCCAGGACCGGAAAATGATTCCTGATTCGAAAATTTGGATTGACCACAGTAAGTGTTTTTCTGCCTGTTTCTTTGAATCCTCATCTCTGCAATACCTTGGACAGCTATCGGATCAGTTGTGAAAGAGATAAACGGTGTAGGATCCCATCTACCGTGGTCTGCGTGTATGGTTAATGATTCTCTCCTTGTTTCCCTTGTGCGTAATGGTTGACGGGTGCTCTTGTGTTATCATGCGATTGGAATCTTCTGGCTTGCTTCCGGACCATCTATCCCATATTCGAAGAAATGGTTTGTCAAAGACTGAAACGGGAGGAGCCATCCAAGCTCGCCGGTTTTCTTCATTGTTTACAGTAGGAGAACGCAAGAGGTTCAAGCACAAGGAGTAGTTCAGAGGAAAGTTGTCCATCGCGACTCCAGGTCAATTTACTGTCGCGGAGAACCTTTAGTAGTATGCTATGTTTCACTTCCTTTTATAGGGTTTCTAGCGAGTTTTAATGGCATAGATAATCATTACATATCGTGTCAATCGCCAACCGCAAGGCACAGATTTCACTTCATATAGCATGGTGATGTAAGTGTGATGCTCCGCCAATCGCAGCCCAATATACAGCACCGATGTACCGTGAGCTGGGTTGGCACTCCAGTGTGTCAGTCGTATGACTTTCCACAACAAGTTCTCGAAATGGAAGAGCAGCTGCAATCTTCTGACATGTTTTTGCTCATCAAAGAAAATTTAAAGGCCGATTTAACATCGGAGCTTTTTACAACCTAGGTGTGCCTCTCAATTTACATCTTTTCGGCATCAATCCATTGCTGATCCATCGTCACTCTAAACAAGTGATATTGCCCTGAAACGAGCGAAGAGAGAAGGGGTTAGTCAACACGGATGAAAATGTGCATGAAGATATGGAGAGAAGTCAATAGACTGTCTTGCCTGGCACTTCTCTGATTCTATCCTTTTCGCTCCCATATTGCCCCTGTCGGTACCACCTCCTTGCCTTTCTCAGACTGGTCTATCTTGCCTTAGGGTGGTATGGTTATAACTGCAGATATGTTAAAGACTTAGTTTTCTCATTTCTGTATTTGTTCATGCTTTGCGCATTCATTGTCTTTGACCACCGGCAACATGAAAAGGGTTTCTAGTGTGACACATCTACCGGTCACATAGATCGTAATTCGTGAACTGGCGGATTCGTGGATGTTGAGTGTCTTTAAGCTTACTGCCTCCTCTGACATTTTGTTTTCTTTTCTTCTTCCTTCTCTAGTTTTAGAATTTCAGTCTTCTTGCTGGCCCTCTTTCTGTGTAGATTATAGGAAAGCAGCCATCCGTGACATCTAGATACTAGACCGTAACTAACGGATTTCAAGATCGGAATAATTAGCCGCGACCGTATTCGCAAGTATAATGTGGCCCTCGCATTTAGTTACGTCTATTTATATGTAGTTAGATGATCGGCTTGACGATTCGTATAAGCTATATTCGATTCATGGGAGCTTTTGCAGCACTCCCTACAAGCCGCCCGAGTGAAGCGGGGATTTACGGCTTGTATGCCACTACCGCAAAATTCTCACCTAGTGAGAATGACGCCAAACCTTTTTGTCTATGGGAACCATCGCGTATAGAGTAGTCGTTGCCGATGGTACCTTTTGAGAGTCGGGGAAGCACGACGCGTTCCTATTGGGGGACTGACTCCTAATATGCTGTATATCTTTTCCTGGCACTGAGCTCAACAACCGCCAACCGCTGGCAGCGAATGGAACGCAAGAATGTTATTTCTCCAACATCTTTTTCTATCAAGGCTATCACGAGCCAGGCCTTCCCATCGCTGACGCCTCAGACAGAAATGCCTCCAGAAGATCATCCTTCCTCTGATGTAAGACGATTTTTCTTCGTCTGTGTGGCGTTTCAATAGACAAACTCCCATCCAGGATATAGCAGCTGAATTGCTCAGCAATGCTCCTATCCATCCAGCTTCTATATAAAAGCTGTAAAGTGTGGGTTTGTAAACTGGGAAGGATAAAATAGAACCGGTCCTTGTCTAAAACCTGAACAGCAGAGTACCTGACATACTCATCGGAATCTTCCAGTCGCGACACTAGAGCTTGGAGGATGTTGTCTGACAAGGAGGATTGTTTCCCTAAAGCCCGAACGGCAGAGTCCCTGACATCCCTATCGGAATTTTCTTTTGAAAGAATAACTATTTTCTTTAGAACCTTTGATGGGAGCAGCGATCGACCAAGCAAAGCTCGTAGGATAGCAGTTCTGGCGTTATCCGATACTTCTGTTAGCATTTCTGTTACGGGATAGGCTTCTTTGAAGCTATTCCCGGATTCTTCGTTATACGCGATAGACCACTAGCGATTCGCTCCTAGTCCGCCCTCGTTTCGCTTATAATTCCTTCCCTACCGTATAAACATTACGTTAGCCTCTTCTATAAGAAAAGGTATCCTATCCTTTTGCCCTAATTATCTTTAAGGATTAGTCTCTATTTGTTACGAACTAGTTGGTAGGATAGTAAGCCTATCGATTAGGTAAGGCACGACTGTCTAAATGCTAAAGGTAACTCTTAAGGGGAGGCGGAGACAATGTATTATAATAAGAGTAGAGACTAATTCTTAAAGAGAATTAGGGCAAAAAGATAGAATATCTTTTCTTATAGAAGAGGCTAACATAATATTTATATAGTAGGGAAGGAATTATAAGCGAAATAAGGGCGAACTAGGAGCGAATCGCTAGTAGTCTAGCGTATATAACGAAGAATCTAGGAATAGCTTCAAAGAAGCCTATCCCGTAATATAATACCTATTTTTAGGTACTATATAAAAAACTTTTTAGAGATTAGGACGTAGTCGTATTTAGCCGCCGCCGTTTCTAGGTATATAGCGAACGACTAAAAATACTATTTATCTCTCTAGCGTATACGGATAAACTTTTCTTATTATTTTTTTTTACCGAGATATTCCGTAAACTTCTATTCGACCTATTTCTTAAATTTAGCCTAGGTTTTAATTCGTTTTTTAAAGAGATTAGCGACTTTAGTCTCGTACGTTTTCTATCTCGTAAATACGATCTTAGTTAGGTAACCGTTAGCTAATATAACCTTATCTATATCGGAGGCTTCGGCGTAGGCGTATTATACGACTTCTCGAAAGAAGCGTTCGTAGTCGTGGAGAAAGTCGTAGGCGCCGTTATCCCTAATTTTTCCTATATATACGCTAATTTCGCGGATACCTTTAATAATCGCCTTCTATACGGCTATTTACGTAGATTCGGAGTATAACTACGAAGCTACGGCCTTTACGACGCTATTAGAGAATATAGTTTCGCGCTCGGCGGTAAGCTTAATAAGCCAAGACTAGGCGGCCTTATCTAGAGCGTTATACTAGGCCTAAAGATACTATAGCGCTATATCGAACGGTAGAATTCGGAGTACTACATCGGTACTTAGCGTAGTTAAACGGATAATATAGGTCGTATAAGCAGTCTATAGGTTAGGAGTAGGGCCTAGGGTAGCTTAGACGTTAGCTTCCGAGGGCTATAAGGTCTCCCGCGGCGTAGCCTACTAGGGCTAGGAGCCGTAAACGGACATAGGGTGCTCTGACATAGTGGAATAGCCGAGTTTGGGGGGAGAATTCCACCTAGCGCTTAAACAGTCACGCGCTCAATATCTGATTGTCTCATGCGCCCCGCTTCAGCTTCTCCTGGCTGCTTGCCCTGCTCTACAAACCAGAATGGCGCAACAGCAGCATATTGAAAAGTCGTCTTCTTTACATTCTGCTGAGGAGGATGATGAAAACGCAGAATTATTTTCTGCGGTTCTCTCGACGCTTGACAGAGAGCAGTTGCCCCTGCTTGCGAGCGCCATTCTACGGCGCCTCCAACCACCCCATCGAACAACCAATGCGAAACCCTCGGTCGGCGAGCCTCTGTATGGATCTTACCACGTACTCTTCCCGTTGACCTTTGATATCGGCCTTCGCTGGGTCGCGAAAATCCCCATTAATGGCACGGCAAGCAAATGGGATGAGTTGTCTGCCTCGGCCCTGACGTCCGAGGCGAACACAATGCGCCTCTTGAAGCGCGAGACCACCATCCCTCTACCTGATGTTTTGGACTTCTCCTCGACCACGCAAAACAATCTCCGATGCCCTTACATTATGATGACCTTCCTTTCCGGAATCCCTCTGTACGACGTCTGGTTTGGACACCGCCTGAACGGCGCTAGCCCGGACACCACCCATTTACGCCGAATTCGCGCCCTCGAAAGCATCGTCTCGGCAATGGTGCAGCTAGACAGGTTTTCATTTCGAATCGGTGGCCGTCTTCTCTTTGGAAGCGATGGCAACCTATCTGATATCGGGCCTATGCGACGAGTTGATCACAAGGCTATGCTTGATCGATGGTTCGTTCATAAAGATCCAGACGATGACCCCATATATATCGAGTATGCGGCATCCAGCGACCCGAAAGCATACTATACCCTCATGCTCGACTTGTACCTCGAACAGAACCCGGTTCCTAAGGGTCTCGCGATGCTCTTGCGCCAGCTGATTCGCTGGATCCCTGAGCCCAGTAGAATGGATCCCTTCGTTCTTGCACATCCAGACTTTGACATTCAGAACTTTATCGTATCCGAAGAGGGCGAGCTCCGAGGTCTCATCGATTGGGATGGGGTCGCTGCTGTGCCTCGCACTCTTGGCAACGAGAGATATCCCGGGTGGCTCACGCGCGACTGGGACCCGGCTATGTACGGATATAAGGAGTCTATGGAACATGGGGTGGAACCAGAAGGTGTGTGGGAAGATTCGCCTGAATGTCTTGCCTACTACCGCGGCATCTATGATGGCATAATGGCAAGGCATCGTATGGAGAGAAGGAGAGGATCTGAAGCCAACCTCTGCCGAATGTCGCTCATTACGGAAAACCTAGCGATTGCGGTGGATGATCCTCGGTGCCGAAATGCAATTCTGCGCAAAATGGTGCACGAGATATGGGCTGCTGCGGGACGAGGTGGGCAAATGGATTTTACGGACCTAGCCGACATGTTCGCTGAGAGCAACATGGATGTCGTGGTTATGGAGACGCTCCATACGGGCTTTAACACCCTTCTGTCGAAGAAAGGGTTATAGGGTACATTTAACAAGATGCTTCAGAAGAGTAGCAAGGAAGCTCCAGAGCATAGATAATAGTTGAGCAATTTGAGGGCTTGATCGATTCTACGTGCATGCCGAAGTAGATCCTTAACACGAAGGCCCGCTGCAGTTGCTGTGGTGACGTGGCGGCTCCGGCGATATGAGCTCAGTCGAAACCATGCGGGCGTCCGAATATTCAGAGTCATCGGAATCGGAAAGATACGCTTGAAGTATTACTGTCGGTTTCTAGCGAATGCTCTTTAAGGACCGAAGGTGAATTGGCTAAGCCCATGCTTTCTGTCGCGGGCAGGAAAATGGACAATGCGGAACTCTTCCAGGAAAAGGAATAACAAAAGGGGGTGGGGATCAAGACTGGGGGACTGCGCAGAGAGATAGGAAGTGTTGTGATGTGAGGATGGTGCAGATCAGGAACAAAGCCGCTGCATCGGAAATGATTCCTTGCACGCTCTATATGAAGAACCAAGTTGATTTCCAATCAACTTGGACTTCACATTGTATATATATAGCCTCTTGAATCCCCTCAGAAATGATAATGTTGAGATGGAGTCACATGACCCTCTCCGTTTGCAGCTGTCATATAGCTGAGGTGCTCCCCCAGATAGTTTCTTTCTTCTTCATGACTCTTTCTCTTCGTCCTCCTTCCGTGTAGGATAGTAGGAGAGTGATCAGCCCTGGCAGCAGTTCCGACAGATAAGAACTATCAACCTTCCTTTGAACTACAACAGGAAGGAACGACAAGGGATGGGAGGCGAGCGAGGGCGATAGGATATCTGGAGGTTTTATGGCTACAGTATATTGGGCTCCATCCTGACCACTTATGTCTGATTGTCAATGATCTTCCGTACAAAGAAGCGAAGGTGGGGTCATTGAGGTGTCGGGTGTAGGCTGTGGCGGTATCCGCAAAATCCGCGGGTATCATGTTCTCATCAAATTTGCGGATAGCTATTCCCAAATCCGCGCGGATAGGATGCGGATGCCAATTTACCATCAACACGATATCCAAGATATCCTGCGGATAGATACGCAATACAAACATGCCTAGACTCGTGACCTACTCATGACTGCATAGATTGTGCAGTTTTGCCAGTATTTTTTTTTTTTGAGTATTTAGTATGTAATTAATTATCTACACACTAAACCTCATGATTTTGTACCACACGCAGCACGCTGACTGGAATTACTGAGCTTTAACTATAGTAGTTACAGGGTATCAACCTTAAATCCATCAGGCATGCCGCATCTTTAAGCTTCTTCCGAATCCTTCCCGACCGTGCCTGCGTACCACTCTCTTCGGTTGGCATTTCTGGAAGTGGAAGACCACTACCTTTATCATCCGCAGACTCAGGGGTCTTACTTCGAGGCCGCTTTCTATATGCTTGCCCACTTTGGGTTATAGGTTGCATAGGAGATAGCTCATCCTCTTATTTATCCTCCGACTCATCCTCCTAGTTATTTTCTTCTTCATTATCACTGATCGGTTCGAGATCAGTGACCGGTGGAATAGGCGTTCTTTACTGATCAATCATACCAGCCTCTCTATCATAGAGATACTCCTCCTACATATCTAGTTCACTTTGTTTAAGCTCGAACTTTCATGAGGCATCAAGTTCTACTATCAGCTCACCACCAATGACGTTAACGAAGCTACGACAAGATATTTCCAAGGCCTAGAAGAGCCTCACTGCCTTTACAGAGGCCTCCGCCATTGCTAGTGCCGATGTAGCCAAAATTTCGCGGTATCTTGACTTCATTTTCCAAGGTAGCCTCACCTAGGCGGAATTAGCTGCCCAGACCACCGCAGATATGAGCCGCATCCTTGCGAATAGCGAGCAGGCCGAGGCCTCAAAAACCCCGCCGCCAGATTCGTACAAGGGGCCCTCTCTCTGTCAGGGATGCGAATGCTCTCATACAATCGCGGGATATTGCAGAGGCAGAGAAAGAGAGGCGGAGGTAGGCGCGGGATGCCAAGAAACAACGCAATGACCAAATTAAGGCCGCGGAAAATCAGAGAACGGAGGCAGAGCTTAGATGGGAGACTGGAAAGACGGACAGCCACTTTATTGCATAGACAGTCAGGGAATGTTACTGTAAATAGCATCAATTTGACCAAGGAGGGCAATTTATGGGTTTTAGACTTGGGAGGCATTAGACCTGGGAGGGCCCGAACCGTGAAAGCGGCGAGGGCCCCTGGGGCGAGTATTAACATGCGGTGTGCAGGAACAGCCGCCCCATTACTATTCTAACGCGGCGTCCCAGATCACCATCAAGAAGAGGACACGTCCTCATGGGATCTTGTATATGAGCTGGTGGTGGCTATGTGCAGATGGAAAGACACCGGAGTGTTTCGGGGGAGTGATATGATCCAATGATTTTATAGCATAGTTCAGCTGAGAGGGTCAGTGCGGCGGTCGCGCGACACGGGGTGATAATCACCCAGCTTCTCACCCTGTCTATTGTGCACTCACGCTGCTCACCCACTTCTCACCCTGGCGACACCCACCCGACTATTGACTGTACGTAAGCCACACGCCAACAGGTTAGTAGTTGGGTGGGTGACCACTAGCGAATCCCTGCTGTTGTATGTTGATGTTCACCGGCTTTTCGTGACTCGTTGGGACGACCACCCTTGCCGCTTTACACTTTCCTATAGATCCAAACGAAGGTTTCAAGTCTGGTACTGCTCACGATCTGTAAAGACCACAAAAGCCCTTACAAACTCTTAATAGTACTTTTCGCATTAGATCATCGACTTGCGGCTTAGCATCTGCCATGAGGTGAGAAAAGGGATAAGCGCAACTTTGGTCGGGCTGTGTTTGGAAGCGCCACCACTATAGCTCGAGCGTTGCCTGACCCCTTGGGCTGAAATAGAATGCGGCTGGCCATCGGCGGTTAGGCTTCCACCTAGAGCCGCCTGCTCTTTACTCCATAAATGTCAGCATAGAGCCTATGGTAGCCCCCAAATCCTTGACCGTCGTCTATCTGATGAAATCCCTTCGGAGCCACTAATTATTATTCTACATGAGCGATCCATTTTCTGTGGCTGGGAGCGCGGTAGGCGTTATCTCGCTTGGCCTTACAGTCTGTCAGGGTCTAGTGGCTTACTATGGGCCATTCAAAGCGTATGACGAACAGATTCACGAGGTGTCAAACCGTATAACAAGTTTCGACAGCACGTTTAAGGCGTTACAAGATGTTCTCGCTAACGCGCAAGTTCTCTCTTCTCCTCTGACGGCTCAATCAGCAACAGTCGCACTCGAGTCCATCTTTAATTGCCAAGAATGACTAGAAAAATTAAGCAAGATGCTGGATAAGTGCAAAAGCACGAGCACGAGATCTTTGGGGTCCAAAAGCCAGATCAATAGAATACTGTATCCTTTCAAACGCGATACACTGATGGCACTTTTGGAAACGGTGAGCTGGCTGCAAGCTCATCTCAATACCTCACTGCAAATACTGAATATATGAGTCTAAACTAGAAGAGAAAGAAAGTATTTCATCGCTAATTGGAAACTTCAGGGGCTATGTTGGCTATCTGTCAGAGACAAACAGAACACGGTCCTCACGTACTCAGCATCAAGCGCCCTCGATACCAGTCAGATGTTACTCGTGGCTCAAAGGTCTGATCAGCGCGGCATTAGCATTGAGCATAGACTAGAAATGCTTGAAGATCATCTTAAACAGATGGTATAGCTATCTCCCCTGATCCAGACCTCGAAGAATTCTATCCTTGAGCTGCTACTTAAGATTTTACTTAAACCTAGCAAAGTGACAACTCCCGCAATAAAGCTCGGCCAGCTCTCACACCAGGCCTACTCCAATCGGCGTTGGAGGACCAACGAATTCTAGATGAAGAGTCGCATAATCAGGGGACTATCATTATTTCTCAGTGGAATCCCCGCCGAACAAAATGCTCATGTGGCACGACATACTCCGGGAGGGCGCGCAACGCCGGTTCAGCTTGTACTTAGATGCTATACCGTTTGTTAAGAAAACTGAAGCTGGAGAGGAAAGAAAGAAGAAGTGGGAGGAGAATTGGGATCTCCCTTAGATACATCCGGCAGAACGCTCACTCCGCCCCTGGTACGCCTTCCTTTGGTCTTCAAACAGTCCATCGTAACACAAGTAGCCCAAAACCTCATTTCGGTCTAAAAGCTCCGGAAAAACCACAGAATGGGCAATGTATTTGAATACCCTCAGATTTGCGCCAGGTCCATTCATTAGAACATTTAGAACAGTAATATCTCTGGTGATCTTTCGTCGATCCTCTTTCTCTAGAGAGAGATATGACGAGATCGGCAGCAAAGCCGACAGTTTCCTCGAGGACAAAACAAAACCTTTCACACTTCATCAGATCAACGACATGGTCCTATGAAATTTGCACCAGTAGTTCTCGGAGATCTCGGTCATCTTTCTAAGTACATTGATATGCCTTAGCAATGGCAACCGGGAAATCATCTATTTGCCAATAGGTTCTTACGATTTGTCTAAACTTCTCTTTTGCCCTTAATAAAGGGTCTAGATAGCTTAGCTAGCTAAAGTTTATATATCTTAGTAAACTAAAAACTAATAATATTAGCTTTAGTATAGCTATCGAGGTCTATATATATTTCGATTATATTTCGAACGTAAATCGGTATATAAAGATAGTAAGTAGTCTTTATTTAAGGATAAGAAGTTAGAGACGTAGAGTCTACTCTAACTTATTAGCGTTTCCCTAAAAGATTTCGCCTATATAGGTATATCCCTAAAAGTAAATAGATTATATATAGCTATTACTACTATAATTAAAATATATAAAACGTTATCTATTTTATCCGAAAAAATTCTTCTCTCGAGGTTAAAATAGATTATTACGGTTTCGGATTAGTTCCTTATTCGGATTATTAAGGTAGCGTCGGTCCTTATTCTAGTTACGGTAAGACTAACGCTAACTTTAGTTAGGTCTATAAGAGTATTTAGAATTACGTAGATAATTAGTTTTAGATTTAGGATAGGAGTAAAAACCGTAGAATAATTCCTAGAAATAGCGTTTAAAGAATCTTTAGTTCGACGTTTTATCGTTAGCTTTACGCTTCTATTTCTTTTTAGACTATAGAAGCTTTTAATAGTAATAAGCGATATTAATTATCTTATTCTAAGTCTTTAGAAAATTAAGAATATAGAGATTAATAAGGTTCTAAAGTAAATACTAAAATTTCGCGAAGAATAAAAAGCTTCTTTCTATTTCTAAAAGACAAGGAAAGTATTATTTAAAGGTATCGAGATAGATATAAAGCTTCTTCGGATCTTTATTAAGTCGCTAGATAATCTTTTTAAGCTAGACTTAAATTTTAGCTTAGAGATTAGCGATATTTTTAATAAAAATAAGAGTAAAATCTTTAAAATAAGACTATATTTCTTCGGCGTAACGTTTATCTTTTAGCGCTAATTCGTTAATATATTAGTATTATCTTATCTAATAAATTTTATTTATAAAAAGACGCCGAGAAAGATTTTTCTACTATTATAGTAGTATTTTTATAGTATATTTATAAAAATAGTTATAAAGTCTAATAGTTAGTTTTATTATTATTAAAGATTAAACGTAACTTTAAACTACGAAATATTTTTAAACTTAATTTTAAATTTATTTTTATAGTTAAATTTAGGATTATTATAGTTTTAGAAGCGATTCGTTTAGCTATCGAGTATAGCTTTTTTAGTATAAAATTTTATAATATATTATCCTAAGATAATTTATTATTTAAGTCTTTAGATAGTCTTTTAGGTAAGCCTAAGATATTTATCTAACTAGTCGGTATTAACTAAATCTTTATTAATAAAGATTAGATTTATATTATAAAAGGTTTCGATAGTCGGCTATAGTTCGATAGTATTTTAGCTTTAAGACTAAGCCCTTTTAGCTATAGATTAGGTTTAAGAAGATATCGTAACCTTAGGTAATCGAGAATAAAGAATTAGAATTATTACGAATTAGTTAGTAGGATAGTAAGCTTATTAATTAGGTAAGATATAACTATCTAAATACTAAAAGTAACTCTTAAGGGGAGGTAGAGATAATATATTATAATAAGAATAGAGACTAATTCTTAAAGAGAATTAGGGTAAAAGGATAGGATACTTTTTCTTTGTTACGAACTAGTTGGTAGGATAGTAAGCCTATCGATTAGGTAAGGTACGACTATCTAAATACTAAAAGTAACTCTTAAAAGGAGGCAAAGACAATATATTGTAATAAGAATAGAGACTAATTCTTAGAGAGTATTAGGGTAAAAGGATAGAACACTTTTTCTTATAGAAGAGGCTAACGTAATGTTTATACGGTAGGGAAGGAATTATAAGCGAAACGAGGGCGAATTAGGAGCGAATCGCTAGTAGTCTAGCGCGTATAACGAAGAATCCGGGAATAGCTTTAAAGAAGCCTATCCCGTAACATTCTTATAGAAGAGGCTAACGTAATATTTATACGGTAGGGAAGGAATCATAAGCGAAACGAGGGCGAACTGGGAGCGAATCGCTAGTGGTCTGGCGCGTATAACAAAGAATCTAGGAATAACTTTAAAGAAGCCTATCCTATAATAGTATGTATCTATAGTAAAGGCCTTACTATTATTATAGGTCTTAGCTAAAATTAAGTCTTTTATAGTTAATTCTTTAACTCTTACGTACCGCTAATTAGATAGCTACGATTTATTTATTATTTAGTCTTAAAATAGGCTTAATAACTTAATACTAAGAGCGTTCTCGTAGTTCGAGCTTTATTATTATAATAGGCTATCTATAAGATTTATCTTCTTAAAGCGATACTTAATTTAGAAATTAAAAGTAGATAAAAGTAGATACTACCTAGCTTATTTTCTATTAAGTTTCGGTTATTTTATAAAAACCTAGAGATTAGAATAATTAAATAAAACCTTAATAGGGTATATACTTTCTTTAAGGTAGTAACGCTAGTATTTAAAGGACTAAATAATAGCGAAAAACTCCTAATCTAATATACTATAGTTAATTTTTATACTATTAAACTTCTTTAACTAAAATATAATAGGATATTAGATACCTTCGTTATTAGGCTAAAAGAGGATTTTAGCTATAGCCTAATTAGATATATTAGTCTTAATCCTTCTAGGTCTTTCTAGATTAAAATATTAGAGTAATAATATAGTCTTAAAGACGTTAAGGATATAGTAAAATACCCCTATTTTCTTAGGTATAAGCTCTAAGGTCCTAGGTTTCTTACTATTTTTATTTC
This sequence comes from Penicillium decumbens, assembly GCA_027569385.1. Classification (NCBI taxonomy): domain Eukaryota; kingdom Fungi; phylum Ascomycota; class Eurotiomycetes; order Eurotiales; family Aspergillaceae; genus Penicillium; species Penicillium decumbens. The sequence goes on from JAPDEZ010000022.1 coordinate 109,952, forward strand.
TTTTTATTAGAGATATTAGTAGAAATATAATCTCGGAGTAATTCCGGATAAAACGTTAATAGAAGTTATAGAATCCTAAGAATACCTAAATATCCTAGAAGGTATAAGGAATTAGCTATAAAAAGATATTAGATATCTATTATAGATCTATCGAAATACTTTTTAAGAAGATAATAAAGCTAAAGAATTCGACCTAATCTTAGTAGAAGATATATTTACTAAGTTTTACGTATAAACTTATAGATCTTATTCGTTCGAGGATTTAGTAGATATAATTAGTATATATATTATAGTCTAGTAAAAAGATAAAGACGTTATCTAAATACGCTATTATAAAGATATCGAGAAAGCTATAAAATATTATATAAATATATAATTAGAAAGTAGCTAATATATTAGTAAAGCTAAATAATATAACTATATATTTAAAGTAGTTATAATATATATAGAAGGCTATCTTTTATTTATTATCTTCTTAGATATAAATCTAATAATATATATCTTTAATATCGATCTTACTAAACTATTTTACGCCTAAAAGATAGTTAAGAATCTCCGAAATAAAAGGAAGAGGGTAGCGATTCTTAACCGAAATACGGTTAAATCTATAGTAATCGATATATAATTAGAGCCTACTATTTTTTTTAGGAATAAAAAAGATAGAAGTATTTACTAAGCTTTTAGATAGTTAGATATACCTATTCTTAAGGTTTTCGTTAATATATTAGCGTAGTTCTAATAGTTTTTTCTATAAAAAGGAATAGATTAGGCTAAAAGGTAGAGTTTAGTTAATAATAAGTTCGATTATATAGTTAATATCTTTAAATAGAGGTAGGGTTATTATATTTTTATAAGAAAAAATATTATAAAACCCCTATAATTTAGTAAGGATCCTAGATAGGTCCTAAAGAGATAGATAGTTATTATTATTTTTAGGGATCTAGATTTCCTTAGGTAGTTTAATAGCTATAAAAATATAAGCTAGATTATAAGAATATTTAGCGAAGATATAATATTTCTTAATTATAATAGATAATATTTTAAACTACTAAAAATAAGACGCTAGTATAAGGTAGACGTTTAGGTATTAAAATGTTATTATAAAGAGAAGAATAGGGCTACTCTATAGGTCGGAATCGTAGTCGATAGCAATATATAGATATTCGAAGGATTTAACTATTCTATAGGAATTAGTTATAGTAATTAGGACCTTCTATATATCGTAGATAGATATTAAGAATATATTAATAGTTTTAATAAAAGGTCTAGATAGCTTAGCTAACTAAAGTTTATATATCTTAATAAACTAAAAACTAATAATATTAATCTTAGTATAGCTATCGAGATCTATATATATTTCGATTATATTTCGAACATAAATTAATATATAAAAATAGCGAATAGTCTCTACTTAAGGATAAAGAGTTAAAGATATAGAGTCTACTTTAACTTATTTCCCTAAAAGACTTCGCTTATATAGATACGTCCCTAAGAGTAAATAGATTATATATAGCTATTACTATTATAGTTAAAATACGTAAAGCGTTGTTTATCTCGTCCGAAAAGATTCTTCTCTTAAGGTTAAGATAAGTTATTACGGTTTCGGATTAGTTCCTCGTTCGGATTATTAAGGTAGTATTAGTCCTTATTCTAGTTATAGTAAGGCTAACGCTAGCCTTAGTTAGGTCCGTAGAAATATTTAGAATTACGTAGATAATCGGTTTTAGATTTAGGATAGGAGTAAGAACTATAGAATAATTCCTAGAAGTAGCGTTTAAAAAATCCTTAGTTTAACGCCTTATTATTAGCTTTATACTTCCGTTTCTCTTTAGACTATAGAATCTTCTAATAGTAATAGACGATATTAATTATCTTATCCTAAGTCTTTAGAAGGTTAAAGATATAGAGATTAATAAGATTCTAAAGCGAATACTAAATTTCGCGAGAAATAAGAGGCTTTTTTCCGTTTCTAAAAGGCGAAGAAAATATTATTTAAAGGTATCGAGATAGGTATAAAACTCCCTCGGATCCTCGTTAGGTCGCTAAATAATTTTTTCGAGCTAGACTCGACTCCGAACAGCAAGATTAGGTTAAACGATAGATCTTCAAATCAACTCTTTTCTAACTTTATCTAATGGAGACTTAGAAGCGTAACCCTATTCTGGCAAAAGCTTTTTATTTAGATCATGGAAAGACAAGGCGCCTTCCTATCGAGCTGGCGGGAAATACATGGGATGATGAAATTGTCTCTTTCAGTGAGGCACTCATCAATGTGGAAAAGTATTACTCCCTAACTGTCATGAAGTTGATCGCAGCTGACCGTATATATAGGCACTGGCGAGAGCTAGGCATTCCGGGCAATTGCCCTTATCACTTTACCAGTGAGGAATTAAGGAATCATGCGGTCGATGTAGAGGGGTAGAACGAAGTTCAAGACTTCTTCGATAGTATTGAGGGCCTCGTGCAAAGGGATGGCTGGACTCATTCTGATACGTTCGATGCCGCCTTCCAATTTTTCTCAGATCTCCGAAAACTGGGTCTCAAGCGCATGAAAGGCGAAGAGAGACAGATTTTCGACAAACACACCCGCTGGGCGAGAACTAAAAGTTGAGGATGTAAATTAGTCCGGCTAGGTTCTATGATCACTTAATGGCCCCAAGTTAGACAGACACGTTCAACGCCGTTCTCCTATGCATAGACCACTAGGTATTTAGAGAATTCCGAACATGATGCGATGGGTTCCTTGCCACAATAACATGGAGGTGCACTATTTACCGTGGCAAATATGCCCCTTGCAATTTGACAAAACTCGTGGATGGCCACCTGGCTCTATCTAAGTGATTTCTACGGGGATGGCTCTCTTCACGTTCTTGACCCAGCGCCGAATGTCCTCTCCAAAATGTTGAGCAATACCTAGTTTTACACCCTTACTGATGAAGAACTCCAAATCTTGACCCAATATCACTGCACTGCAGTCCCCCAAATACAAACAAATTGTAACAAATGATAACCATGGAGATACCTCAAGCATTCAACACATTTAACACTCTTTGTTCATTTCCCGCTTACAATCCATCAACCTCTTGTATATTATCTTGCCGTGCCATTTCCTTTCTTTAGCCAGCCAAGACATGGTAACCTTTTTATCAATGGCATATTGACGAAGCTTTTCCCAATATTTCTCAGTGTAAATGATTTCCCAAGGATGCGGGCGAAATATCTCCGTCGGACGGATACGGGGCTATCGCCCCGTAGGATAACATCGGAAGGTGAATGCGCGCCACGGAAGGGGAGGATAGGACTGAGCCGGATGCCATTCCCTCTCCACTGGACCAGAAAATTTCCGCCGCAAGTGAACCGGTTTGTCGCTGGGTTCATTGTCAATGTCCGGAATCACCCACGGTACCAATCGAGTGTTGTCTTTTCCACTGCTTCTAGTAGTCTGTCCTTGATGTAGAGAGTTTTGAGTAGTTCGGGGCCTAAGAACAACCTCGAATGACCGTTGATGTTTTCGTTTCTCTCCCAAGGCCGAGCCAGAACCTGGTGGGGGCTTTGGCTTGTCATATTTGTCAATCACGTAGCTGTTGTAGTCATCCACAACTCGCTTTCGATATGGCTCGCTAATACCGGATCCGGAGGCCTTGAACCAGAATCCCGCGAAGTCGCCTTCTACACACTCATCGTCCTCAACGCAGGGCAGTGCATGTTTGAAATATGCATGAGCCGCAGGAATGTTTCCTCGCATGAACTCGGTCCGACCCATCCAGTAGTAACATCGCGAGATACTCAACTTATCGTCTAGCTCTTGAGAAAGTCTCAGAGCCCTCTTTACTTCCTTCATGGCAAGATAAAAGTTTTTGACGGCGAGGCAGTCCATGACGGTCCCGAGTATCATGGAGATTCTAAGCAACCGTATTTGCTTGATGAGGTCGGGCCGGAGCGAAGGAATCCGCTCGGAGGCTACCATCTGAACAACTTCATTGCGGCGAATGCGCATTTCTTTCATATCGTCGCGGATTTGGGTAACCTTGCGTTGGACCCCCACCTCGACTGGGTGGACGTATGGTTTGGCTGGCCACTCAGCTGTGTAGTCCACATAACCCAAGAAATCGTCAACACGTGTGCCTTCACTTGGTGCCCCTGAAAGGGACTCCTCGACAGGATTCCGAAAAGGTTTGTCGTCGGAGGATTCTTGAAGGTCGGTCATTTCGATGCTCAATAGTCTAGACCTGGTAACGGGTCTGAAGAGTTGTCAGGCAGGGCTCAACTGGGCAGAATACTCTTCAAAGGTGAGGCGCAGACTTTATTTATCAGGAGTGCCTCCAAGATATGTAGTCTGGGAAAGAAGTGGTATATGGCAGAAAATTTGCCTTTATTTTTGCATTGAAGTGCCCTTTTGGGTGATCGAAGACAAAGCAATGAGAAGAGAATGAGAAAGGGGCAATACCGGATGATGGTTTCAAGTAACCTTTGTCCAGGCCTGAATGTAACACAAAGACACATCATATGTGACCAACCACTACATAGTCGCCTGGATGCTGCACCCTAAGGCATCGATACATGCCTGCATGCTAAGGCACCAATGTATCTATGACTGCATACGTCTTTCTAGTTTTGGTTTTCCCCAGCTTAGTTATTTTGTTCTGCTATGTACTAGAATGGTACACTATACATTCCCACGTCTCTGGTTCTGACCTCGTAACTGGGCTGGTGACATCATACTATATTTGCTGCACAGTCCTTGTTCATCTTGATTTTGGGAGACTGGTGTGTTCCCTTCATGGCAGGATAAGGCGGAAATGAGTGGATGTGCTACCCAAGTATTGGCAGCTACTGAACCTACATTACTAAGTAAGAACAATATAGAAGAGGTTTATTGAACCGCTGCAGCTGGAAAGTGAAAAGACTAAACTTGGCCAGAATTTACAAGAAGCTACCGTGATTATTGACGTGCAGAAGAAGCAGCTTGCAGAGTACGATTTTCTCCTCACGCACTCCGAAGCTCTAGAGACTGATTCAACGTAGACCTTAGGGAAAAAAATTCAGCGGCATGAATCGACAAAAGAACTAATGATGTTTATAAACATAAAGTTAATGGCGACTTGAGCTTACACTCCCTCGCCAGCTATAAAGAGGACGAAAAGAGGCCGTATCAGAATCAACATCTGCTGTAGCTTCACAGGAGGTTATATCCACAATTACCTGTTCCTGGAAAACCCGTACTATATCATGATAGTGCGGGACTTCTAGGGCTCGTGAAAACGAAAGGTACGCTTCAGGGAGACTTCCAAGCTTCATCAGATTCCTTCCTTGAATATAGTGGGCAATGCCGACAATGTCCTGGGGGCTTATCCGCGGGAACACACGGCCAATATTAGCCTGGTCTATGTAGCCATTGGCAATCATTTTCAAAATAGCATTCACCCGCTCTTTAGAGTCTTCATACTTTCCTAGTGTGTGTAAGACTGCGGCAATAAAGACCCAGCAGCGCATTTCTTCACAAGGGGAAATAAACGGATTGTAAGAGTGGGAACCAGCATTGATGGAATTGCTGACATGCCGGAGTGCATAGGCGGGGTTTCCATTCTTCCAGTGGCGCTCTGCGTGCTTGAGGCATTTAATATCATGGTCAATACAGAGCCAGATGTCTTCGATCCAACGTGAAGTCGGGGTAGACTTAGGGCTTAAGGGGGTAATAGGCATCGGTATTCCTTTCATGTCGGGCCGGAATGAATTAACTGCCGAATCAATCTCTATAGCCTGAGAGTGCGTCAGGAGAAAATCGTACTCTGCAAGCTGCTTCTTCTGCGCGTCAATAATCGCGGTAGCTTCCTGTAACCTCCGGCGAAATTTAGTCTTTTCACTTTCCAGCTGCAGGGGTTTCCACTTGTTTACGGGCTGTTTCCTCTGGGTCTGGGCAGGTTGCTTACGTTTCCACCTTCGAAGGAAGTGAAGACCGAAGAGCTTGAAAGCCATGTCGACAAAAGTGGGGAGGGCAAAGTCCACAGGCACGGGAAATGGCCAAGAAGCAAAGTCCTAAGTTTGTCGGTAGCTAAAATATTCTAAGGACCTTCTAGCGAGATTTCGAAGCCTTTATATTATGGCATTGTCTACGCTCGAGCCGTTTGATCTGTACAAAGAGCCCTTGTTCGAAAGAATCTATGTGTTCATTGTAGTGTTCTTGAAGCAAGACATTCTAGGATCCCATTTACCTAAAGACGCCATGAGTCAAAAACAAAGACCTTTTTGATAGTGATAATAGTGAGACATGTGAGATGCTGTCAACAGACCTGATTGGCTAGGCCATCTCTCTTATTCACCTGCTTTGTAGTAGACTGTCGCAGTCTAGCTTCCTGGCTAAGTTCCTGAGGATGCCAACCAAAGATAGCCTGAGGATCGCAGCAGGGTCGGGAGTCCATGACCAGCAAAATCGCACCGATGGATGGTCTTCTGGACAATGGCAAAGGGAGCAAATAAGTCAGCAAGGCAAACCTAGCAAACAATTAGTCAGACTAAAACAAATAATGCAAACATAGCAAAGATGCAAACGTGCAAACGTGCAAACGTGCAAACACAGAGCAACTACGACCGCACTATGACCTCACATCCGTGAAGCTCCCCCACATCACGATTGCCCGCGACTGGTTGCGATACAGACACGGGTGAAATTACTCGTTAAACGGGAGTCTACGGATGAGACAACCTACGACTGTCCAATGCGACAATTCGGAACCATGCCCCCCCACTTACCTAATGTGTGATCTAGACTTGCGGGGTTCCTGGATGCAAACATGATGAACGGCTCAAAACCTGGTCAAGGGAGCTAACCCGGACTTGATCGGTCATCAAACCCTGCATAACTGCATTTGACTTCTTTTTACTTTGTTTGCAACCTTTATGTAGCCTCACTACTGGCTGTATCCTGTCTTACCTGATCCACTTCCCCTGCGCTGAGACCATTCGTCATAGGGTTGATTGGCTTCCATATGCCCCGAGGTTCACTCAATGCAGAATCATTCAATTGAAAGCTTGTTCTCCGAGCCTTCCGCGTATTTATTTGACAAATTGGGTACCTTCCCACTTCTTACATTTCCATCTCCTTTGAAGTCGTCAACCTGACCCAACTCTATAGTGTCTGCTATTACCTACAGCAAGATGTCCCCGACGGCAGTCCTCAATGGCGATGCTGTCGACATTGTCGATATCCACCAGGATGACATGAAGTTCTCACTCGTGGACGACTTTTTCAAGAATATCGATCCGCCAAAGGGTACGAGACGCTCATTCCCCACGCTCTTGCTCTATGACGCCAAGGGCCTGAAGCTGTTTGAGAAAATCACCTACTTGGACGAATACTATCTCACCAACGCTGAGATCGACGTCTTGACTACACATGCGAGGAGGATTGTGGAACGGATTCCGGAAAATGCACAACTGGTAGAGCTTGGTAGTGGGTCTGTTTTGCACCCCAGATCCGCGGCTGAGAGGGCTACTCGAGATTGGCTCGCCTCACCTTGCACAGCTTCTAACATCTTCTAGAAATCTGCGGAAGATTGAGATACTCCTGCGAGAATGTGAACGAACGGAAAAAAAGGTTGACTACTATGCACTCGACCTTTCTCTGGTCGAACTGCAGCGGACGTTTGCTGAAATATCACCTGAAAACTTCGATTATGTCGGCCTTCATGGCCTTCATGGCACGTACGATGATGCTCTGGATTGGCTGAAGAGATCCGAGAACCGTACACGGCCGACGGTTGTCTTATCCATGGGATCATCCATTGGCAACTTCAGTCGCTCTGAGGCTTCGGTTTTCCTAGGTAGCTTTGCCAAAGTATTGAAACCGTCCGACTTTCTGCTCATCGGATTGGATGCTTGCAAGGCCCCGGAGCGGGTTTTCAAAGCTTACAACGACTCCAAAGGGATCACACGTCAGTTCTATGAGAATGGGTTGTCTCACGCGAATGCCGTTCTCGGTTTTGAAGCGTTCAAGCCGGCAGAGTGGGAAATCTTGACTGGTTTTGACTCTGTCCATGGCCGCCACCAGGCGTTTTACGTGCCGAAGGTGGATGTCACTATCAACGACGTCACAATTCCCAAAGGAGAGAAACTCGTCTTCGAGGAAGCATACAAGTACGGGCGTGATGAGCGAGACGAGCTATGCCGTCGCGCAGGATTGATTCCTCAGATTGAATTTGGCAACTCTGCCGATAACTATCGTATATGATTCCCTGATCCCCAATAGGGACATGATTCTAACAATGCTTTAGATATCCACATGCTGTCCCCCGCCACTCTTGATCACCCCACTCATCCTTCGCAGTACGCAGCTCAATCTGTCCCAAGCCTTGAAGATTTCCAATCCCTCTGGACGGCATGGGATATTGTGACGAAGACCATGATTCCTCGCGAAGACCTTCGGTCAAAACCCATCAAGCTACGAAATGCACTAATCTTCTATCTTGGCCATATACCGACGTTCTTCGGTACGCCAATTCATGTCTACAAAATGGTACTTAATACTAACCGTAGTAGATATTCACATGACTCGCGCTTCAAACGGAAAGCCCACCGAGCCCAAGTCCTACCGGCAGATATTCGAGCGTGGCATTGACCCCGATGTTGAGGATCCGGAACAATGCCATTCTCACAGTGAAATCCCCGATGAATGGCCACCCCTGGACGACATTCTGGATTACCAAGAGCGAGTGAGAGGCAGAGCGCGTTCGCTCATCCAGGACGGAGCAGCTATGAAAGACCGAACTGTTGGGGAAGCTCTCTGGATCGGTTTTGAGCATGAGGCGATGCACCTTGAGACCTTCCTCTACATGCTATTGCAGAGTGACAGAACTCTTCCGCCCATTGGAGCGGACCCGCCAGACTTTGCACACATGTCATGGATGGCAAAGAAGAACAAGAAGCCCAACTCATGGTTTCACATTCCGCAGCAGACGTTGACGGTCGGCCTGGATGACCCCAATGGCAAGGCCATGCCCAAGGAATCATTCGGCTGGGACAATGAGAAGCCCCGGAGGACTATTTCCGTGCATGCGTTTGAAGCCCAGGCTCGACCGGTGACGAACGGAGAATATGCCAAGTACTTGCAGGCTAACGGTCTTCGAGAGTATCCCGCCTCATGGGTGCTCGTCGCCTCAGGCGAGGGATATCCGATCACCAACGGGATCACCCGGTCAAGTCCTAGTGCAAGCGAAGATTTTTTGAACAATTTTGCAGTCCGGACTGTGTTTGGGTCTGTTCCTCTTGACCTTGCCCAGGACTGGCCGTTGATATCGTCTTATGATGAAGTCGAAAGCTACGCTAAATGGATGGGATGCCGCATTCCTACGTTCGAGGAGGCGAAGAGCATTTATGCATATTCGGATAAGCTTCAAGCCAGAGCTTCTCATGGTACCTCCAATGGCTCAGAGGTCACCGAGCAGCGCGTGCCACAAATGGGAGCGACCAATGGTGCTTCCAGCAACGGTGCCAGTTCATCCAACGGAGTCAACCATTCTTCGCCATCGTTGTTCCGGGATCTCGAAGGCTGTAACGTTGGCTTTAAGCACTGGCATCCTGTTCCAGTTACCCCTAACGGCGATAGACTTGCCGGACAAGGTGGGATGGGCGGTGCTTGGGAGTGGACTAGTTCCCCTCTTTTGCCACACGATGGCTTCAAAGCTATGGATATTTATCCAGGATATACCTGTGAGTTGCTCCACATTGAAACTTGGAAAAGATATTTGACGAAAGTGCTGACTGGGCTATAGCGGACTTTTTCGACGGGAAGCATAACATCATTCTCGGCGGTTCATGGGCGACCTTTCCCCGCATCGCAGGACGTTCCTCCTTGTAAGTCAGCCTTGGAACACCCAAAAGACTCTCACTAACAACACAGTGTCAATTGGTACCAACACAACTATTTGTATGCGTGGGCCGGTGCTCGTCTGGTGAAGGATGTTTCTCTGTAGTTAGGCAATGACTTCATCGCTGAGGGGTGACGTGACTACCCCTCATATTCCCTAAATGCGGATCTCTACTTCTCCAACTTCCATAGATGCCCACAGCTATGTGTTTAGAAACTATCACCACCCTTTCTCCTGTTACTAACGAGCCCATCCTTACCCGCAAGGGTGTCTCATCAAAGGACTTGCGACGTATTCCCGAGGCGGCCCAGGCGGCATTCCCTTCGTTCTCAAATACTACCCTTGAACAGCGACAAAAGATCGTTGGAAAGGCTTTGGATATCTTAGAGAAGAAGCAGGATGAACTGGCTCGCGAGGTCACTGAGCAGATGGGCCGACCCATCGCCTACGCGAGTGTTGAGATCATGACAGCAATCAAGCGCGGAAGGTACTTGACCAAGGTCAGCAACGATGTACTGAGTGAGAACGGAATTGTGCCTGGTGAGGAGGACAAAGGGTTCCGGCGATACATCAAGCGCGCACCCGTGGGTGTTGTTTTCATTATCTTCCCATGGAACGTGAGTAGTATCGGATAGCATGTCTCTTTGATATCCTAACGAGATATATTCCTTCTAGTATCCCTACCTTACTCTTGTGAACAGCTTGGTCCCCGCTATTTTGGCCGGCAATGCTGTCATCCTAAAGCCTTCGCCTCAGACCCCTACCATCGTCGAACAGATTACTGCGGCCTTTATGGAAGCGGGTCTGCCCAAGGACGTCCTCCAATACCTACACTGCGGATCTTTCAGACTACTGGAGACATTGCTGCGCTCGCCGCAGATAAACCACATTTCCTTCACTGGCTCAGTTACAGGCGGCCTGGCCGTCCAAAAGGTAGCATCAGATCGTATCGTGAACGTCTGCCTGGAACTAGGAGGCAAGGACCCAGCCTACGTGCGAGACGACGTCGATCTAGCCTGGGCAGCAGAAGGGATTGTAGACGGAGCGATCTTCAATAGCGGACAGAGCTGCTGCGCCATCGAACGCGTCTATGTCCACGAGAGGATCCACGATGCTTTCATCGCTGAGATCAAAAAGGTACTGAGCAAGTACCTTGTCGGCGACCCGTCAGATCCAAAGTCCCAAATTGGTCCTGTGGTCTCCAAGCAATCAAAGGAAACAATCCAGACTCAGGTTGAGGATGCAATTAAGAAGGGTGCCAAAGATGAGACTCCTGAAAATGATACTTTCAAAAACTTCCCTCCTAACGGCAACTATGTTAAGCCTACTCTTCTCACTGGCGTCAGTCATAAGATGCGTGTTATGACGAAGGAGACATTCGGGCCTGTGATTCCTGTCATGAAGGTATCGGGTGATGACGAGGCCGTAAGATGGATGAATGATAGTGAGTTCGGATTGACTGCTAGCGTCTGGACCAAAGATGTTTCTGCAGCGGAGAAACTTATTGAGCGGGTTGAGGCCGGAACCGTGGTCGTGAACAGGTCTGACTTTCCTAGTACGGTACGTATACTTACTTTATTCTAATCTTTGGGGTATAAGCCATGGGGAAGTGCTGCTGATAATTCATACAGGACCTAGCCTGGACTGGTTGGAAGAACTCCGGTCGTGGTGTGACTTTGAGTCGGTTCGGGTTCGAGCAGTTCGTCAAGCTGAAAAGTTACCACATCAAGGATTACCCTAGATAAATGGGGTTAGCGATGTAAGAAAGTGACTATGTATATTATTCATTCTCAGCATAATTCGGGCTTGACATCAAGTTCCGGGGATCATCATCCAATCTAATAATCGTACCTATGCATCGCTCATGACGAAGCAAATAAGTGACAAGCATATTATAGGTACCTATCATGGCCCTTGTCAATCCCAGCCTTAAACTACATCATACATACGAAGAAACCCCATGACATAGACGTGCAGTCCAGCAGCCTTCCGGAGCAGTCCCAAGAATGGAATAGCGCAAGGAAACGCCAAAGCGGGTAATCCCTGGGAGACGATGAGGAACTTTCGCTTAATGAAGAGAAAGAATACACCAGCACGAATCAGCCAATGGGAGAAACGTCTGGACTTAGCAGGGCCAGCATATTTAAAGTTGCCGGTCTCCACTACATGCCACGGGATCCTTTTGCAGTGCAGACGCCAATATGGCGACCGAGTTGCCTAGCAGCCGGATCTAGGTTGATAGTCGAAGTGTATTTGATAAAATAAAACTATCAAAGCCTATTTCCGTGGCATCGAGTTCACTGTGAAGCTGATTCTCGGTAATGACGAAGGTGCTTATATCCCTGTGTTCCCGAGTTAGGGCTTGTTCTCTTACAGCGAGATACTACTACACTTGAAACAGGGAGTTTGAGATACTATATGCGTATAGCTCGTATAGCTTCCTTTAAAAGTATACGCTGTCTAGGTTTTGGAATGTACTGCCTCAAGCTTGTGCGTTAGGCCCGACCAGTTTAGGCTTTGTGAGGTGTTGGGTTCGGCATTACTCCGACGCAAGGGAGCAAAGAAAATACATGAACCTTTCCGAGTCTCGCCCGCAAGGAATACACTCTATTTTTAATGCTTTTAGAATTGCGCTGGTTTTCATGTGGCGATGCCAGACTAGGGACTTGAGGTCCACTGGTGTCCACAAGCTGAAGGAATTATTGTGTGGAAGCTAGGAGCCTCATGGAAATAATTACGACTGAGTTCAGGGTAGATCCATGGATAGTATGACGGACTATGTACAAGGAGACCTAAATCTTACAATAAATGACAAAAAGCAGTGGTTTTCGACATGAAAGACTCGACCTTGAACACCTGAAGTCTCAAAGTAAACAAAGTCGGGTTATCGGCCGAAGCAGTGTCAAGACAGCACATCTCTTACCCAACTGGGTATTAGCTGTTAGATCATCCCTGTCAGTGACGAATCCATAATCGATCGACACCAGCTCGAGCTTCGCGATCGATCTGCGCATTCACGATAGGCATCGACTTTGCCCTTGCCCAACCAAAATGATAGACAATCACGCAAATAGATTGTATATCAGACTTGGTATTGCATTTCTACGAGGAGTTGCCTTTCAACCCGAAAGAACAAGGGTACTTGAACCGGCATTCGCACTCTACTCTTATGCACATATCCGATCCGGCAAACGGCGCGTGTCTCGATGCCGTCGGAATGGAAATACCTGCAGTGAACAGAAACCTTAAAAAGAAGGGGGAAATATAATTGGATTGACAGCTGGAAAGGACAAAGAATGAAGAGTGGCGTTTCTGCACGAGTCGTGACTGGCCTCTCCTTCTCCCTCCTTTGCCCTTTTTGGCGACTCTCCACTCTTTCCACACAGTCCTATGCACGGGTTTCCATACATTTTCTTCCCTGCAGACTGCAGGTCATTGTGGACTTGCTGTCTGTAATGGTGCATGATGTACCGATAGTGCCATAATACTGCTGGGGGTCGGAGATTCAAGGGACCGTGGCTGTACTCCATACAATTTATGGATGGTACCTGCATCCTGTGTACCGAAATAGACACAAAAGACTCCGGATAACCGGCTCTTTGTATCTTTCGACCGCTGTAGGCGCCGGGAAGCAGGCTGGAATGTGTCACCGTATGAATTCCCGTTACTAGGCCCTAGTTCATGCCACAGGTTCAACCTGCATGAGTGGGGCTCGGTGATCGGTTCCTAACAAGTGGTCAGTATGGATGTGCATACTGCATACTGCAGGCACCTGATACTTGAGCCATTCCCTATATCTACCTTGGTTTGGCCCCATTTTGAGAAAGGTTCTCTTTCTTAACCAGCGCATTAATGGCATAGCGCCTGCCCAGGTGTTATTCTTGCTTTCTTTCTTTTTCGTCTTGTCGGCATTTTCACTGCTAGTCTCTCGTTTCGACTTGTCCCTCGTTGTTTAGCAGTTTTCCTTTCTTTTTTTTTTGTTTTACCATCCGAAGCGTTGCCTCTTTTCCTTCGTTGTCCTCAACGACCAGGGGATAGAACCTTGTAACTCTTTCATTGTTCCAAACCGGTCCGTGGACCCATTTATACCACCCTTTGTACGCCTTCGCATTCGATCCACGGTTCAGCAATACCACACCAGCCGAAATGGAATGTTTTCGACAGATTTATCGGTGCATCAAGTCACCTTTCGCCCGTGACAAGGGCAGAATTCTTGAAATCGTAAGCCAATCACTGGCTGGGCCATTTTTGGCGACACGAGCTAACGAAAAATGCGTGTATAGGGTCCCCCAACCAACTTCCGCAAGGAGGAATTGCCGCCCTGCTTCTCGGACGCCGAGTCAGTCTTGTCGCCCAAACAAAACCCAGTCGAGCTATCAGTTCTGACAGAACCATCACAGCACCCTGACGTCCCAGAACAGTCGCGAAGCAACGAAGGACGAGACGGTTATCGAAATGATGGCGTATCCGTCCTCGTACAGGGAGGAGATGTAGAGCCACGTCCGGAGGACGAGCGTCACACTGTCGCACCCCGGTTCCGAGATCGCCTGAAACCATCGCGCTGGCTCAGCCCTGTGAGGTCTACAACGCCAGCGAGCAGCGTCGAGACAGAGACCGCGAATGAGCTGAAAATGTATACCACGGCGGAAGAAAAACCGAAGGATATTTGAGTTATGTCCCACGGGATATAATGATTTGTGGAGGAACCATGGAACGTATTATCACACCAAAAAAGTTGGAACGTCTTTATAGCGGGATTTCTTGGACTCCAAATTGTCTCCCCCAGTCATAAACTCGGGCCCTTGGCTTGTGGAGGCTGGCCTGTTTTTCTTGTCATAGATAGAAGTGCTGGACGGCGACGGCTCTGGAAGCTCGTCGAGTTCGTCAAATAGCATTTGAACTTTCGACTTGAATTCGTGTTTCGGTTTGGCGTGCGGCCGCGCTGACCTTGATTTTCCTTTATCTACCGTAGATGTGTTGCCATGGCTTGGTCGCTGAATCCCAGCAGCAGACGAACCTTCTGAGCTTTGAGCTGGAGTCCTGGTTTCCACTCGTCGGGGCGGTATAGTAGTCGGGTAAGCTTGTCCATCGAGATCGTCATCTTCACTCGGTGCGGTCTCCTCATCAACATCGGCTCGATGTGATCTTGCAGATCCTGATAACGGGGCAGCCTCAGAGCCACTAGCCACCTGCCTCGGGCCACTCTGCGAATCCAACGCTTGCCCAAAGCCCGCAGCAGCTCTCGTAGAAGTCTTTAATGACTGCGAACAGACCAACAACCGGGACTTCCTCGGACTAGCCATTAGACCATGCAGATGCGTCCCAGCCCAAGTGTCATCGTCGTCATCGGTGTCGTCCATTTCATGTGGCCCCGCTATCTGCTCGAGTCCGGCTTTCTGGCGCGCTGCTAATGCCTCAGCTTCCTTTCTCTGCTTCAGTTCATTTGACATTGGCGTTCTGCCATCTGTGGGCCTTGCTATTGCTGTTGCATCCGAAGCACTTTGAGCCTTTGCTTCCTTTTTCCGTCGAACATACTCCGCATAGTGCAAGTGCTGGGTGAAGGTTTGCGCGATGGCGTAAAACTCGTCTTCGACCATGATCCACCCATCATCTTGATCGAGGCCTTCAATGAGGAAACTGTCCATTTCTGATTAACCCTCTGTTCAGTTGAAGTTGTTGGGAGTTTGCGCGTACTCTTCGGGTGGACATGACCGGACTGGAGACGTAGGTGGGCTTTGGGCTGAGAGGAGATATTATTAGCTTGGATATTGTATTATCTGGTCGATGGGCAAGGACATACAGGATCTGAAGAAGTCAGGCTTCTCTGTCGGTTGAGCCTTGGGTGTTCTGTCGGTCTCGGAATCCAGCTCCCGCTTGACGCGCTTCCGCGGGGTGGACTCCGATTTGACGCGCGCCTCGTTATTCTGCTCCAGCAGCCACGGTAGAGTCCGAGGCATTATGCCGCAGGAGATATTTTATGAGGCGTTGCGCGAGCTGATCCTGGTTTGCGGCTGAGAGATCGGGGAAAAGAAGTTGTGATCTCCGAAAAGAATAGATGAGGTCACCTGCCGCGGCTGATCCTATAAGGCACGTAAGTTACAGTACTCAGAACGTATCTGGTAAATTCAATTTGATTGGGTATCTGTAATGATATGGACCATCTTATTTATGCATAAACTAGATCGTAAAGATGAAACCCTTTAAACGCCCAAAAAAGCCACGGGATCAAGGGCCCGATAGAACGCCACGCAACCACCCCATGTAAACGCCAGCACCCATAATGTGTATCTTCTATGCTTCACCGGGTCGCTTGCTATTGCAGCTAACGATCTTCACCTTGTCTGCCGTGACCTGGGTCTGGTTGTCCAGTTTGAATGTCACATCCTTGATCAGGAACGTCCAGACTTCGTCGCAGAATCGGTAGGTATCGAGGTGGCCCTAGAAGTGGAAAAGAAGAGCATATAAATCAGCCTTGTTCAAATGAAAGCGCGAGCACCAGCTTTGGTTGCCTCGTAGGCCTGGCCTCCAAGTATCTCTCCTCAGCTTACCTTGAATGTGAGCCTGGCCCGGACCTTGTCCGCCAGGACCTCGGTGACCACTCGGTCAAAGGTGGAGAGAATCTTCATGGCTAGCTGTGGCTCAATGCGGCCTTCGTTGATGAGATCATCCAGAGTATCGGTCAGAGAGAGGCCCAAGCTAGTCACATCCTAGTCAGCTCTGAAGTCACCAGTTTATGGTGACCGTCATACCTGCTCCCACGGTACAGCTCATAGTAGGCTACTGTAGCCATATTGACGGTGTAGATGCGTTGAGTCGGAAGAGAGAACGTCAGGGCGAGGTGACTGCAGTGCTCAGTTGTCGCAGACCAGAACCAATCGCGGGGAGGACGGGTCACGCGATGTCACGCGAGATCACGTGAATTGCGTTTACGTCAATGCTCGAAGGCAAATCGAATAGTTACTTACCTTCACTTCTTGCTAGATACTTTTTCAAACTAGCCCAGAATGGTATTGCGATCTTCTATCCATACTCTTGTGAAGGCTCGCGTAGCCCTCACTCAGCCCAAGTCTCTGAGCCGATCCTTATCTTCAGCCTCTTCTCTACTATCTAAAGGTATGTCGAATGATCGAAAAGCAACGCAATTTCCAACGGGTTTCAATATCAACTGACAGTTTCTGTAGACAATAGCTCATCTAATTCCAAGCAAAAGCCCGACAAGCCTCAAAAGGAGCCCCTATCTGATTCCGAAAAGAAAGCCCAGACTCCAGATACCGCCAAAAGCGTCTCCCAAGCCGATGCAGAGCTCCACGAGCGACTTGAGAAAATGTCTGGAGGAGGAGGAGCATCTGGGATTGAATATGAAGACGGCAAGCCAAATGCCATGAAGCGAAGCGTGCGCAACAACATGTTCCGCCTGATCTGAACACCTGGCAATAGCCAGTCCAGACATCGACCACGGAGTCAATGTCATAAGACAGACCGCCATGCCGAGATATATCAGTGGCGGGACAAACTTTAAGGCGTGTTTGGCTTATATGCGACGGGACGGTCTGGATTGTTCTGTCGGGGACTGGTATCCCGGATTCTGCCTGTACTCGACAGGCAAATTCACGGCCTCTGGACAGTAGTTGACCTTGACGCTGCTGGTCTCAGACAAAAGACAGCCCGCGGATGTAGCCCGGGGATATTGATATGAAGGACACATGCGTCATTTCCCAATGCATTCCGGGTCCTCGGACACTGAGCATTCTTCATTACGCTGCTGCTCATGGAGCCGCGCAATCAATCTGGGATTTTATCGGTAGCAATCCTTTGGTTCATACGCCAGTACGTGTTTGATGGCGTGTCTTTGGACCTTCCTGGGGGCACTTCGGGGCACTTCATTGCATCATATCGACTATCGCAATCCATGGGTTTCCCGGGTCAACTGTGCATGGGGAGGGAAATATCGTGCAATGCTGAGTGTGGATGCCGACGCAATATCTGATTTAGCCGATGCTGGAAGTTGCCCAGGTGATGTCGACATTCTAGACCTTCAGTGTTGAGGCATCAAGAGAATTATACTACTGCCATATGTTTTGTCTGAAATGCCACGTAAAGGACTGAAATTAAAACGTCTTCAGAGCTAAAGGAGTATATATCAGAGACAAATCGTAACCATTTCTATGCGGGTCATTCAGACTTGCCCGAGCCATAAGAAGATACCTAGGATTTTACTTGCTTACAACCATCCCAGCCAGAACGCCCGCGCCAATAACACCACCGTCAGAGGCTTCTCGTAGAAATACCGACTTTCCTCCTCGTTGCGGACCAGTCCGCATGATAAGACGATCGATGTGCTGCTGGCACATCTCCTTGAATTGTGGGTAATGCTGGATAATGCCGCCCGTGTAGGCTACCACCAGTTCCTCAGGGCCGGATTGCCAGTCTGCGGGGGTAGGTTGGAGGACGGGGACAATGTGACCATGGTCGTTGCTGGGAAGAGTCGGCGCAGCGGCTACGTCGGGGGGAGGCATGTCGCCATTGCTCTGGGGCGAGGCAGCGTTCTCGGGGGTGTTGCTGTTGCTGTCCTCCTTCAACTCGATTTCACGGCAGCAGGCTAGTAGGCCAATCACGGCTGCTGCGATCAGACCGGCCGAACGTCTCTGCACTGCCCGGGCAATTCCTCGGAATGCGCCAGCAGTGCGGGCGTCCCAGCGCCAGTCGCTGCTTTCGGGTGTAGGGAGAGATTGGTTCAGTTCTTTTGCGAGGTCTTGGTCGGATCGAGCTCGGGCCACATTGTCAGAGATGTAGGTTGTTGTCAAGGCGTATTCCTGAATGAGATTTGCGGGTAGTATGCGTTTCGACAGTCCCACCACGTTGGTCAAATAGTCAAATAGAATTAAGCGGATCAGCTCGCCGATATATCGGCCTCCTGTCATGTATTCAAACGGCTGGAACCCTGGCCGTGCACAGGCCCTATCAAGCTCCTCGTCCCATTTCGTTGTTATATTCAGTTCTCGGAGAGGCGCCGCGGCGCCGGAAATGGTCAATTCGGTGTTGACAATTGTTTCAACAGCATTTGGCTCCATCATATTGACGCTCTTGGCCTTGGATTCGTGTAGTTCGCTGAGTTTCATCGGGATGGTCGCGTTACATCCTGTGCCCACGATAATACCCATGGCGACTCGGCTGTTTGGTAAAGACTTGACTGCATATGCGAGCGAGGCTAGCGTTGCAACTGTGTCGTTCGTGATAGCCTGAATTTTCAGTTTTGGCAGAGCAAAGAGCTTCCGACGTTTGGATGAGGGCTCATCTTCGTCATCCGGCCTCCTCGTATGCTTCTCATATCCGTTCAAAAGAATGTCACGCAGGTTGAGGTTGGATGTGATCGCGAAGCCTTTACCCATGGGCATCAGTGTAGCCTCGGCCAGCGATTCTTGCCTGAAACATGGTTAGCACCGGCGCGCCAAGGGTCTCGATCCTTTTGACGGAGATATCAATCCACTATATTGTTTTGAGTTACTCACAAAATCGGGAAACTGAAGGTGATGCCCATGTCCAGTTCTGCAGGGATGTCTTTCTTGGTAGAGTCCGAGGTCAGACTCTCCGCCACAACCTCAGCAATGCAGTCACCAATCCACGCAAACAAGTCCTCAGCCTTGTCCATTTTCAAATGCTCTTGAATCGGCCATGCTCGCTCCAAAGTCCGCTTGACTCGCTGGCGCTGGGCCTTGCGAATGGTGTGCCGTGACCTCTCCGAGGCATCGGCAGGCCGCACATCGGACTCAACCGCCTCACCCAGCAATTCGATAAACGCAACACGGAGACTACTGCCACCCACATCAATGGCAAGATAACGCCCTGTCTCTTCACCCGTGGGAAGCTGAGTTACAGGAGTCGGCAAAAATTGCTGGTCCGAGGTCAGGGCCAAATGGCGGTACGTGCTGGAGAAGCGGCGCGCCAGTCTGTACAATACCGCTTCCTCTAAACACAGGGGCGATAAGAAGTCGTTGAGTTGCTGGTGATACTCCAGGTATTCCCGCTGCGATGCATCCAGCTCCGAGGTGATATCGTCTTGCTCCTCGTCCTCTACCAGGTCGTCGTGCATGATCTCAGGCTCCTCATCATTGTCCTTCCCGGAGGATATTGAATTAACGGATGCCATTGTGGATGATTGCTGTCTTCAACTGTAGCGGTGTAGCAGAAAGTTCCAAGTCGAGACAGCCCTATCAACCCCAAGGTAACCTCGAGAGGTCGCGCTCGCGGGCTGCAGGACGATCGACTACGGGATGAGAATAAGGGAAAGCCAGAAACAGATCGTGCCCTTCACAGTACTCGCTGTGTTCTCAATGTGGCGGTCACGTCGAAGTTCAGGAATGCACAGAGAAGACACGATCCCCGAGGCAAGTACGGCGAGCGGGCCGGGGGCTAAAAATAAAGTAAAAAGCTCCAGGGGGACTGATAAAGTCAGTGAGGTCGCAATAAAGGGACGGTGGGGGTGAGCATTTTGGTGACGCGGTCAGGCAGCATTTTCTGTGGGGAAGCAGGATGACGATCATGCCAGGACCGAAACACAAATGACCTTCAGCTGTCATGGGATTTTACGTACCCTGGAATCTTGCAAAGGAGGGGAAAGGGAAACGGGAAAACCGTTGGAGTCAGGAAAATCAGAATATCCAGGGAATGCGATCAGAGGGATTAGGGGAGGATCCAGCTATAAATGGAGATCGCCGTACTCCCTTCGGGGTCGAGGCACGTGTATACACTTTTTGCGAGATACTGCATGAAATGAAAAATTAAAATGAAACTAAAATCTAAAATTGAGAGATAAACCCACTTGTTGATGCTTCGGAAGATGAAGGTTTAAAAATTGGTTTTACCGAGCAGAGTGGATCAAGACATGGGATCCCTGGGATTATAGTATACCTAGGTACCTACAAAAGAAGGAAGTGTAAGAGATAGCTACCTTTACTTGGTAAAAAGGGAAATAATTGGAGATGTGACGAGGCGATGCGACGCTGTTCTTTTTCCGGGGCGTGGACGACTTGGAAATCCCGGCCGATCTATCATCGATTGGACATTGTTCTCCTCCGTTTGAAACTCTGCCTATGCCTCGAATTAGGGAAAGGACTGGCTCAACTACTACAAGGCTGACGGGACTATAAACCAATAAGATAGGTATAGCTCGAGCGCGGTCGGAAACGTTCCATTCTGCATGCTCATACAACCCTTTGCATTTATAATCGGAACTATGTAACCCTGCCGGGGCATCCAACTAGTTAACGCCTCAGTCGCCTAGGACACGATGTGGACGAACATCAGACATCTCGGTTAGCAAAGTCGGCTATTAGTACAATTCTCCATCTCATCTTTTCCTGACATTCTTAGCACGAAATTCATGAAATGGTGAGTCAGAATGCCATGAGAGCAGGGTTAGAATGAAAAGGTGCCAAGTTACCATATCTCAATCGCGCCATTCGACGAGCTCCATCGATCTTCTATGTCCTAGAACCTCGGGAATAACCGTGTGCAAAGCAACGAGTGGGTTTGTCCTTCGGGCCTCGATCGTTCGGGCGTCCAGCCACACGGTTTTACTACCGGACCAGACCAACCCTCTGGAGAAATGGAGGCGTTCCATCCGGATTGATCACCTGCTCAACCCCCATCAGCCTATGCGCATGAAACGAGCGGATGAGCCTCAAGGAACCAAGCTGATCGCGCTAAACATTGCTCAACCGGGTCGGGAAATTCGTTTATCGACTTGGTTCACGGCTTGACACAAAACTTTAAATATCGGGCACAAATAAGGGCATCCGAGATCGGAGATATTTTGAATTGGACTTCAAGTTGATGGCTCTTGGGACCGCCCGAAATCTTACACCCGCGCAGTTCTGTTGAGAAAGGTCATCACTCTCGTGTGGTGTCTGGGGCCTAATACACGAGGAACCCCTGGAGACTTACGTACCCCGATGATGCGTTTTCTTAGAATGGCATATTCCGACCTGTCTTGTTTATGTATGTGTGCGAGACGGAATGTTTCTTTTGCATTCACCTTGAGTCGATGTGGAATCTCTCATTCTGGCAGGTGCCAACGAGTTATGGTCTGAGGGATACCTCGGTGCGCTAGTCCATCTGATAGGATCGCAGTAGATCTGGATCTGCGCACTTTGATTCACCGGTTGCCTTATAGCCAGTCAGGCACTTGACTGTATTAAGAGATTTATCCGAGGAAGGGCTGGTGTATCTTTATCGATTGCGTTGCCTGTTGAGCTTTTCTACCGCTGAATATATACGAAGATGCTAATGAAGAACAGGTGTTTAACACACAACCATCATATAGCAACTAGTTCGTATTACTTCCAGGATCACTCGGAGTCTAGGTTTCACTATTTTATCCCATGTTTTAACGTGCTTTTGAGCAATATCGGAGTACCTTGGATACCCATTACTCGCTACTCAATTAGATTGTCTAGAGAATAGCCTGCGGCAAACGTCCACTTAGGACAGACACTTATACTGACAAAATAATGAAACCCATCTATCCCCAAATGTCCATATCCCCTAATAACAATCTGTTTTTCATTATTGCAAATCAGCTTGCAGCTGTTGGTCAAATCTGAACCCCGGCGCGGGCAGCAAACTGCCTTATGTAACGAACGGAGTGGCGGAAAGGGCTAGCCTCAGCTGACATCCGCACGCGCTTTTTCTTTCTTCAGACAACACCTCTGTCTGAATTGATATTTACAGACGCCATGGAGAAACTACCCATTCATGCTGGCGAGGCGCAAGATGGCCCGGACCTGAACGGCACCTCTTCGAAATCCCGACGCGATAGATCCATCCCGCCCCACCGTATCGTGATTGCCGTGATCTTCCTGGTCTGCTACTTCTTGCTCATTAAGCTGTCACCGACAACATACCTATGGTCCCCATGTGGATCATCCGGTGCCTCGGGACCTACAGTGCCGGACACATCAAGCAGCACCCTTACCCCTGATACACCAGACCAAACATGGGAGGACTACAACAAACAACTGCAAGCGGACCAGCAGTCATACCGTGACACACAGCTGGCAGACACCAAGGTCCCACTTGAGGCTCATATCATGAGCAAGTGCCCCGATGCACAGATCTGTCTTCAAAAGCTAGTCCTCCCTGCCATGGAGCAGATCAGTGATAAGGTTGACTTCCAGCTATCTTTTATCGCGAGGTAAGCACTCCGCTTCCTTTCAACCTATAGTTCAACTTGATTAAATACGTCATGGACAGCGTAACGAATGACTCTTCGGAGATCAAGTGCATGCACGGCCCGGCTGAATGTATCGGAGATATGCTCATTCTATGCGCGGCGAACCTACCCTTCCCTCCAAGCAATGACGAAACCCTGCTACCCCAGGCATACCCCCGTACCCCAATCATCCGGTCACTGGGCTTCGCACACTGCCTCATAAATGAATACCAGCGTATCCCGGAGCGCGAGTTTGTGCACCAGTGCGCTTTGGAACATGGTATTGATTTCGATACTTTGAACAAATGTGCTAGCCAGCAGAATGACCAGCCCGAAAATGGTGAAAAAGGAGGCCCTCCTCTTAGCGGAATTGCTCTCCTACGGGAGAGTGCACTGCGGTCATCTAGTGTCGGTGCTAAGATTAGCTGCACGGTGCGCGTGGATGAGAAGGTTTGGTGCATTCATGACAGCGGTGAATGGAAAGACTGTTTCCATGGTGGTGAGGGTAGTAACCCGCAAGTGCTTGCCAATGAGGTCAAGCGCCTCTGGGAGGAGAGAAATTGAGACTTTGGTCTACCTTACTATTGATACCCCTTCAGCGAAGCCAAGATAATGAACGTGCATTTAATGATATTGATTTGGATAACCAAGCTCCCAATATTCATCTACTTATACCGCTATTAGTGCATTCTAGTCGTCCGCTCACATGCGACATTTGACTCTAGGCACCGCAGAAGTTCAGACCCGGACGGGGTATGCATATTTATCGCCATTGGGGACTTCCTCTATCCGGTGAGCTAGAAAAGACTATTAACAGAATGAAGGAACCATACCATACACAATTGGCTAGTCACAAGATATAGCAGATATTGTTAAAGGTAAGAGACATGGGGTTGAGGCGGCAATGGATTTCTCTCAAGCTAAGCGTGTATATACGCGAAAAAGTGAATCTAGGCATTTGTATACATGCCCACAATTGTTTCTAGCGGATTTACGCGCCCATTTTACGCGCATATTTACCCCGGTTTTCCTACCCCGGATTTTCCCATCTACATCCCCGTCCACATCCCCGTCCCCCGCATAGGACCGAGACTTCTCTCGAGGCCCCGTCCCTTGTATCAAGGTTGTCAATCAATTCTCTTATCCCAACGCCATCATGCCTGATGACATATCGCAGAAGTACGCCAAAGAAAACAAGATGCAGCTTGAATGCAGCCGTATCAGGGAGCCGAGCGAGGTTCTCAAGAAGATCCTCGATGACAAGAGAAGCACCAGGCTGCTCTACCATGCAATGAGAAGCCAGGTCTTCTTCCTGGTTCAACGTGGGCTGAAATATGAGGATGGCGAGATCAGTGTCTACGACAAACTTCTTGTGAAGCTGTTCAACGAGGGCCTTCCGATGAAAAATATCGGCCTTCTGGAACTGTTCATCGACAACTATGCTGCCGTCAAGGAAAAAACCTCGAATGTTGACAAGCAGACCGTCGTGTCTGCTTACCTCACTGCGCAGGAGATGGTCGAAACCGGTATGTCCCTGTACATCAGCCTTTCCCTTACGATCAGTCTGACCAAAGCAGCTGGCCTCCTTCCTATCAACCAGACTCGCAGAGAGACCACTGCTCGCATTGGAGGCCCCTGCAGTGCCTTAGCCGGCCTATCCATCCGGGACTCCAAGCATGAAGACTTCGTCAAAGTTGAGTCCAAGAATGAGACTGCCCTGGAAAAACTTATCCAAGTCTACCACGTCGCCAAGGCGGACTACTACATCGCCGACGCAAACAAGACTGGCGTCTCAAACAAATCCACCGACAAGTTTCGCAATGTCCGCTTCCTGCGTGACACCGCCGAGAACCTCCTTCGCTGCCTGAAGGCCGAGGCTGCAGACCACCCCATCGTCGCGGAGGTCGAGCGCGTCGTCGCCGCAAGCTGCGAGCATGCCAAGCACCTGGCTGGTGGTCGCAAGCGTATCTTTGATGATATCAAGGATGAAGAGGACGTCGGCGTCCGCGACAGTCAGCATTCCCAGCCTGGCAACTATTCCAGCAACTCTAAGGGCAACCAACCCCCAAGCGGCCCCAAGAGATCGCGCCGTCATCGTGCCACTGATACTTACATTGGCGAGGCCTATCGTCCTGAGGCTCGCTATGCTGACCACTACCGCCCGACCCATGCTCTTGGTGCTGGCCGCCCTAGCCGCCCTGACCGGTATGATCGTCCTGCATATCGCGAGTCTGCTCGTCATGAGCCTACCGAGGGCATTCGTCATCGCGAGCCTGCCGAGGCTCCTGAGCAGTCTGAAGTTCAGAAGCATGAAGTTCAGGAGTAAAGGGCGAGCACAGATGTGAACTTTGCACAGTCATGTATGCGAGATGACATGGGATCTAGTCACTTATGGACCGGGTCAAGCAAACATTTCACAGTTGCTATGAGAGATGGATAGTACGAACATCATTATCAATATCATTACCACTATCATTAGTAATATCATTACTATTTTCTCGTTGTCAACAAGAACCATAAACTACCTATTCAGCCCTATGCGCTAATTAACCACTTGCCTTAAGCGTGTCCTGAGACCTCGATAACCCTGCCAGGTGCAAAGTAAACTCCCCTGCATAATGACCAGGTCAGGAGGTGGATCTCTGTGAGATGGTGGGTAAAGGAGTGGGCCCCTGGACTGCGACTTCGCCAACCTACTCCACTTCGCCCCATGGCTAATCTTCACCTACGTCCATCTGCGGGGAACGATTCCGATTCAACCTCCTCGAACCCCCAATACACGCCCGTCTCTAATTCCGATGAAGATACCCCAATGTCGAATCTGGGAAAGTCACCTGCTGGACAGCTGAGGCTCCAGACTGATTTTGGCGATCGCGTTGAGGTAGGCGGGCCCGTTGAGGAGACAAATCAGGAGAATGGCTATGAGTCGGGAGAGGAGCTTGAGGGGAAAGGAAGCCGGACAGCAGCAACGCCGAAATATACACTTGAAGAAGAGAGGGAGGTAGTTCGGAGCTTTGATCGGAGATTAGTGCCGTTCCTGGCGCTTCTTTACCTTCTTTCCTTCCTGGACCGGTCGAGTATGTCGAGCTACTCAAGAGTCAAGCTGTTCGACCTATACTGAACATCAATCTCAGATATTGGAAATGCCAAGATTGCTGGATTAGAAGAAGAACTTCAGCTATCGTCTTCACAGTACGAATGGCTACTCACCGCATTCTATATCACATACATCCTCTTCGAGTGGATGACCCTTATGTACCGACTCGTTCCACCACACATATACATCTCCCTCTGCGTCTTCGGTTGGGGGTTAATAGCCTCGTTCCAATGTCTAGCCACCTCCTTCGAAGGACTTGTCATTCTACGTGCTTTGCTCGGAATCACGGAAGCAGCCTTCGGACCTGGAATCCCTTTTTACCTATCGCTTTTCTACCGGCGCCAGGAGCTAGCTTTCCGGAACGGACTGTTTATTTCTGCGGCGCCACTGGCAACATCTTTTGCCAGCACTCTCGCATGGCTTATCGTTAAGTGCAGCAACGATGGCCCGATCTCTCCATGGCGTACCCTCTTCCTCGTCGAGGGGTTCCCAAGTGTGATGGTCGCTGTGTTTGCCTGGGTGCTTATCCCAGACTCACCTGGTCGTGCACGATTTCTCTCCCGTCGACAGAGGGTCGTAGCTAGGCTACGGCTCGGGGAGAACAAGTCGGACTACCAAAATTCACCCGAAAAGCCGTTCAATTGGCGAGAGATCGTCAAGACAGCTTCCGATCCCAAGGCATATATGGCTGCTGTGAGATTCACACTTTTAGAGTAAATAACCAAGAGCTAACCCATCCTACAGGTTATGTTTTTCAGCTGCAACGTCGCATTCAGCTCTATGCCAGTATTCCTCCCAACCATCATCAAAGAGTAAGCATAACCCCAAACCTCTCACCCACAAATTCCCTGAAAAACCACCCCTAACCCACACCAGCATGGGCTACTCAACCCTCCACTCCCAAGCCCTCTCAGCCCCACCATACCTAGTAGCCTTCATAGTGGTCCTAGCTACAGCCTACGCCTCCGACCGCAGCCGCAGCCGCAGCTCCTACCTAATCGCCCACGCCTTAATCTCCTCAGCCGCATACTTCGCCATCGCAGCCACAGGATACTTCCACACCCATCTCAGCCCATCACTACACACATTTATCCGCTATATCTGCGTTTACCCAGCCACATCAGGCTTCTTCTCTGCAATTACACTGATCATCACCTGGTCGATGGATAACCGAGTCGAGAAAGAGGGCAAGGGCGCCAGTATTGCTATCCTGAATATTATAGGACAATGTGGCCCGCTACTTGGTACTAGACTCTACCCGCAGTCTGATGGACCTTGGTATATCCGTGGTATGGCGATTTGTTCGTTTTTCATGGTCGTTGTGGCTATTTTGGCTGTTGTTTTGCGGGTGCTTTTGCAGAGGGCGAATCGTGTAAATGATGTGGTTTCTGTGAATCAGGGGCCGCAGGGGCTGGGTGAGGAGCGGGATGAGCTTATGGGTGGTGGGCGGAGAGATGATTTGGAAGGTCATACTGGGGATCTCCGATTTGTGTATATTATTTGATTGTGTGGGGATTTTGTTGCGTTGGTGTTGGGATTATATTTGCTGTTTATACCTGTGTTTACTATCGATGATTACAAAGGTGAAATCTTGAAGTACCTAGGTGATTGAAGCTCTAGAGGTAATTGGATAATGTGATGCAGTGCTTTATATATGTAGCTCTGTCAAGTCTATACTTGCATCTTTACAGTGTTTTCCGACTCTTGCGGCCTCTTATTCGTCGAGAGCTGTTTGACGCCGCTGCGGGACCCACCACATTTACCCCATACAAAGTTGGGGAAGTGGATAACCCTTCCTCTATATTTTGGTAAATTGTCCTCTTTAGCACCGCTCCTCCACTGTGGCCTAGTGAGAATTAGCCTGGCACCCGATCCAAGGAATTCCCACTGTCGAGGGTTCGAATCCTGATGGGAGCTCTATCAATGGCTGAAAAGCGGATAATAGAGTCATGAACCATCACTGAGATTGGACTCCGACGGTCCTCTTCTTCTCTTTTTCGCTTTCCCTTTTTCCTTTTTTGGCCTTCTGTTTTGACCATCTCTAATACTTAAATCATTTAAACTCCGTGATGCGCTATGTTACTTCAGTCAAACCATGTGAACTCCAATGCGGGAGGGTTTTTGGAACTCGTGTGGATGTTTCCAAGTCCAACCACATAGCAGTCCTGGGAGTAAACCGTAGTTTTGGAAATGTAGGATACCGAGAACGGATCTCAACTTCCAATGCGATATATGTACAAAGTCCGCAACTGCAACTATGGATTCCTATCATAGCGTGATTGTTCAAAGTCAAAAATGCTCAGTACTCAAGTGCCCAATTAACGCCGTCGCCATTCAATATGGAGAAATAAAATGATTACACGGGTAATCGTAAGCTTTTTACCAGGCAGTGTGGCCACCGTCGATAATGAGAGTACTGCCGGTCATGAAGCTGCTAGCGTCGGACAGGCAGAAGAGAACAGTGCCACGGAATTCCTCAGGCCTGGCCAGGCGGCCAAGCATGTTCTCGGATTCCCATATGGCACGGGCGGCGGGGTTGTGCTGGAAGACTTGGTGGACCATAGAGGTGATGACGTGACCGGGGCAGAGGGAGTTGACGCGGATGCCATGGCGGCCCCATTCCATGGCGAGGGAGCGGCTCAGCTGGATGACAGCGGCCTTGGAGCTGTTGTAGATGGGTGAGGCCATGCCCTTGTTGGCAACCAAGCCGCTCATGCTGGCCACAAGCAGGATGGAGCCCTTCTGTTGGTAGTTGAACATCTGGCGGGCGGCGGCGGTGGCGGAGTTGAACACGCCGTTGAAGTTGATGGACATCACGTCGTTCGTGGCCTGCTCGGAATGCTCAAGGGCGCTCTGCAGGTGGTTGATGCCGGCGGCAGCGACCAGGCCGTCCAGGCGCTGGTGCTGAGCGGCGAGGGCGGCGAAAGCATTGTTCACCTCAACGTTGTTGCGAACATCGATGCGGATGTACTCGAGGTTGCCGCCGTATTCGCTTTTGGCCTTGTCCTTGGCGGCAATGAATTCGGGATGAGGAGTCTCGAGTCGGTCCAGGCAGTAGACCCTGGCACCGGCCTCAGTCAGGGCCTCGGCCATGGACAGGCCCAGTCCACGGCCACCGCCGGTGATGGCGTACACGCGGCCCTCCATGTCGAACTCGCGAAATCGCTGGACATTGTGCAAATCCTCCTTGGAGGGCAGCTTGTTCTGAATGTGTTCGCGTTTCTTGTTACAGACATTGTCGATGTCCTGGGGGCTGAAGGCGCTGTTGGTGCTCGAATAGAGGCGAGTCGAGGAAGAGCCAAGAATGCGAGGAGCATTGATGGACGCACCGGCGAAGCAAGTGCGAGCGGCAGTCAAGCAACGAGCGAGGTTGAGAGACATTGCGCTGATGTTGAGGAAGTAAAGGGGATGATAAAGGGTATAGAAAAAGGGAGTAGGGAGTAGAGGGGGGAGGAGAGTATATATAAAGGAAAAAAGAAGAAAGCCTCAGAGACATGGAGGTGAAGCAAGACAAGAAGGTCTATATGTTTAGGAAGAACCGGTGCTTCCTCGAGAATTTTACGGAAGCAAAGATCAAGATAGAGACATAAAAAACCTGAAAAGAAAGAACCAAAGGCCAAAAGACGATACAGCTTACACGGCGATTCAAGAGACAAATTGATGGGAGCAGGGTTGGTCACAAGCCACCTATTTCCGAAGTATGGCAGCTGGACACGATGTGACGCGGTGTTTACCTTCTGAAGCTTCGATGGAACCACTGCGGGTCCGATGGTCTATAGCTATGTCACCGATCGCCAATAACACGCTCGGGATAGATCTTTCTGCAAGCTCTATTTGCGGCACGAGAACCCGAAGCATCTCGTCAGGATGAGCGCCATAGTTAAGTTTAAGGTTCTATGGAACGTGGATCTGGTCGGGCTTCCCAATTAATCAGTTCCTTGAACGTTCCACACCGGCATCGTGAGATTCGTGTCTCTTCTTTGGGATAGTGCCAAGGGAACAAGCTTCCGCCATACTTCCGGCTAAGAATATGCCATAGCCATCTACGTCGAACTTTTGCTCAGACCACGGACATCCAAAGGATAGCAGTTCTCGAATGCACCAGAAGCATGGCGTGTGGTACCTGGTTCCGGGTGGGGAGGGGTTTGTGGATAAGCTATATTATTGTTTCCGTGACAGTGCAGTAGGCAGTGTCTGTCTGCTTTACTATCTTGCAGCCGTAGATGCAAAGTCAATTCCCCTCCCAAGCTCCTTTGGTTCCCCATTTCCTTGGTAAACGCCCGACCCGCGAGATTCCATAGCCTTGATAACACCTGTGGTAAAAAAAGCATCATGAATCATTTTACATCACCAAATCTGCCAAGCCTGTAATTCCCGCGCCACGCAGGCTGCCAAAGTCCAGCTTCATTAGCAATCGATCCACGCCCGCTGGTTGGCGCGGCACGTAGTGACGGAAACCGGGACCCGTGCTCGGTCCAGTCCCCAGTCCCGTTGTGACAATCCCGACACTCTCTCCTCCAGATCGACTATCGTCGATTCCCCGGAGGCTTGCGACGAGGTCCTTCATGTTTCTCTTCACGTTGTCGCTCGTAGCCCGTAGTTCTTGCCAAACTTCTCGCTCCTCCTGCACGTAGTCGACCAGAGCATCCACCACGCCTTCGTCCGTTTCGAGATCCATATTACGTTGGATTGCTTCAAGGCGGATGGTGAGCGCCACGAAGCGGTCCACGCCTGTTAATAGGGCCCGCAGTGCAGAGGTGAATTGCACTTCCGTCAGGAACAACGCTTTCACAAGGCTTGAGAGGTGGCGACGGTGGGCTACGGTCAGCGCCTCGGGATCATGCCGCACCATGGTCGGACCCGACTGCGAGGACGGTCGGCTCGACATTCGGTCTGGCGAGGCAGCCCGGGAGTTCCGTGGCGGTTTGGACGAAGATGCAGTTCCTGGTCGAGATCCATGGACCGAAGTGGATTCAGGACTCCCTTGGATCCATTCGCACAGGTGCTGCCAGGACTCATGGACAACTTCCCCCTGGAAAAAGGTACCTATCTCCGAGAGAACAAAGAGACAGGCGCTGGCTGTCGCCCAAACGGGTCGCATGTGGCGAATCCGAGCATTGTCCCTCTCCCGGCTCGCTTTAAGCTTATTTTGACCGAACGCACTGTTACTTCGTGGAGGGCCCCATGGCGAGGGATGATTCCTTCGCAGAGAGGTTCGCTTCCATAGATCCCCAAGGCGGATTTGAGCTCGTCGGATCCCTAACAAGTATGAATGAATCTTGGAGTAGATGGCGATGTCGGAACTGGAGAGAAAGAGGTCTAGTGGAGCTCGGACATGCACTGTCAGGTTCGTAGGCGTGGGGAATAGCAGATCTTCAAATGAGACCGTGGAAATCTCAGGCACAACGCCTAATCCCTGCGACGGGGTAGCTGCACGACCACTCTTTCGCTCGCTGATGGACAATCGAAGGAGTTCCCGAGCCAGCTCGAGCTCATCGTCAGTCGGGTCTTCTTCCTTTTGTAGTGAAACAAGCTCGGCCCATGTCTGGGCCAGTGCCGTCATCACGTCCCCTTCTTTGACGAGGTACTTTTCCAATGCCCCAGGCGCCTTTCCGCGAGCCCCTCGTTGTCGACTTTCTTCCATGCGTGAATCTGCGTGCGCGACCAGCGCCACGGCAAATTCACCTCTTCCTAGGAGCAGGAAATTGTGGAGTAGTTCGAGCATCTCGAGAATCTTGGGAAGTGGAAGTAGCTTAGATAATGTGGATTGGGACAGTGAAAGTCGGATCCAGTCCACTGCTGTAGAGAGCTTCGAGGCCGAGATGGGTGAAGTTAAGCCAGCCAACTGCTCGATGTGCTCCTGATACAGCGTCACCGGCGCCGTTGAGATCCCTCCAGTTGTTCTCCTCTTTGCGCGGATGTGATTCAGGGATTTCCCGATGAAAAGAATGGACGCTGCTGTCTGCACGGAGACGAATTCCGGGCGTAGGTCTGGTTTCATGCTGAACTGGTTATCATCATCCTCGGACTCTTCCTCGTAAATGAAAAAATCCTCCTTCCCATACATGGGCAGGTTCCCGTACAGCAGCCACATAGACAGCTGTCTCATCCATGCCGTTTCTGCTGCAGTTACCAGCTGTACCGCCATCTCCTTGATGTCCAGGTATCCTGTCAGGGTTTCAGCCCGCAAATAGTCAATCAGCCCTGCCCCGGAGCACCCGTAGGAGTGCCCAGCGGTTGGCTTCTCTGGCAAAATGAACCTGACAATCTCCCATAACCACTCCATGCGCCGCGTCCAAGGAGCAAATTCTCCAACGACCGTTGATAACGGGACAATACCGTACCCGCCCACATATCCACTGTCTTCGGCTAGGATTGCCTTTTCCACGTCAAGAATCTTTTTCTGGAATGCACCTAGGTGCACCGTAGCGATAGTAGTGGACACAGAGCGACAAATCACCGAACCGTGGGAGGAGGATATCCGGGAGGTGTGGGATCGTAGACGCGCGTGGAGTTGGCTTAGATGGGTAACTGATCCGAGGAGTGCTCTTTCCGGCGGAGAAAGAATGGAGAGACCATCTTGAGCGAGAGTATCTTTACTCTGTGGAGGACTGAAGAGGGGGGACGGCTGGCCGGAGAGGGAAAGGAGGATCTCGTGAAGCATTCTGACTGGTGCTCCCTACGCATAGTGTTAGCTACAAGATATATGATGGTGTCGACTTCCGATTTGCAACTTGCTCACCTAGTGAGACGACTGTTATCCACTTGGGGATTGGTCCGCTGCCAATATAGTAAGCTGCGTCCTAGAAGCTCGAAGCGACACATGCGGGAGGAGCTGTATGGTTCAGATGCCGACTAATAAAAGTTGTAACGGTGTGATTGTGGCATTCAGCACCAGACAAGGAACATGATCCCCGACCCTAGCAACAGTGACAGCTCACAAGCAGAAAAGCGCAAAACAAATGGAGCTTCACCGCGGGGCGACGGGGATTAGTCATCTACAGCTTGTCCTCTCTTACGTCGACGGTCCCGCTTCTCGACTATTCTTCTCCCTTGCATCTTCCGCTACACCTTTGTGGCCTTATTCGCCTTTCTGTTGTACAGCTTTAACATCCTCTACTCTGCGCTGTTGCCGGCTGCTCCTGCTCGTGCTATTGCTATTGCTTCTCGAATTTAATACCTGGTACGCAGGGCGTTGCAACTTGTTTTACCAGCACTGTCGAAGGTCTTGCTCGTTGGGCAAGACTTTCACCCTCTGATTACCATCATTCCTTCCAATCTGACTGTTCGAGAAGCGGCTAAGTCGGGAAAGCGCAGAGCGTCTGAAGACGACACCGCAGCTCGGCCTCAGAAGAAAATCATGGCCGTATGTCTTGACTCGGGTATAAATACCGCATTGTTCACTGACACAATCCGACTAGGACGTCAAGATGCAAGTCGATAACCCACAGGAAACCGTGGAGGCGATCAAGCATGGAGAGATCGATGAGTCTCTTTACAGCAGGCAACTGTGAGATTCCTCTTAGTGATATTGATAGTATTGGTGATGAGCGGGGATTAATGACGTCTAGGTATGTTCTCGGCCACGAGGCCATGAAGCGCATGGGCTCGTCGAACGTTCTTGTGGTAGGCTTGAAGGGTCTTGGTGTGGAAATAGGTAAGTGTGGCCCTTTTTTGAGGGGTACCTTGCGGCCAGTTAATAATCCCTCGCAGCCAAGAACATTGCCCTCGCCGGTGTCAAATCCCTCACCCTCTACGACCCCGCCCCAGTTGCCATCTCCGATCTTTCCTCGCAGTTCTTCCTCCAGCCTCAAGATGTCGGCAAGCCCCGCGCCGACGTCACTGCCCCCCGAGTCGCCGAACTCAACTCTTACGTTCCGGTTACAATCCATGAGGGTGGAAACCTTGTGGCTGGCCTGGAGCAGCTTAAGCGCTACCAGGCGATTGTTCTGACCCAGACACCCTTGAAGGAGCAATTGGTGATCGCGGACTTTTGCCACAAGAACGGAATCTACGTGACCATTACGGATACTTTCGGTCTTTTCGGTTACATCTTCAACGACTTCGGAAAGAACTTTACTGTCGGCGATCCCACTGGCGAGGAGCCCGTCAGCGGAATCGTTGCCGATATATCTGAAGATGGTCTAGTGTCTGCATTGGATGAGACTCGGCATGGGTTGGAAGATGGAGATTACGTGACTTTCACTGAGGTCAAGGGTATGGATGGCTTGAACAGTAGCGATCCTCGGAAGGTTATAGTGAAGGGGCCGTACACTTTCACCATTGGTGACGTCTCCGGCCTCGGATCTTACCAGGGTGGCGGTCTCTTCACCCAGGTGAAGATGCCCAAATTCATTGACTTCCAGCCCCTGTCGGAGCAGATTAAAAAGCCGGAGCACCTGATCTCGGACTTTGCTAAGTTTGACAGACCTCAGCAGTTGCACATCGGTGTGCAGGCCCTCTATAAGTTTGCGGAGAGCCATGGTAACCAGATGCCTCGCCCACACAATGAGAGCGATGCTCAGGAAGTCCTGAAGATCGCCAACGAGCTTGCTGCGGCGGAAGAGGAGAAGGTCGAACTGGACGAGAAGATTATCAAGGAGCTCAGTTACCAGGCTCGTGGTGATCTTAACCCCTTGGCTTCCTTCTTCGGTGGTATCGCCGCCCAGGAAATTCTAAAGGCCGTCTCTGGAAAGTTCAACCCCATTCAGCAGTGGATGTACTTTGACTCCTTGGAGTCCCTACCCTCATCGACCACTCGTTCCGAGGAAAGCTGCAAGCCTATTGGCAGCCGTTATGATGGCCAGATTGCGGTCTTCGGTAAGGAGTACCAGGAGAAGCTCTCCAATGTCACTCAATTCCTGGTCGGCGCCGGTGCTATCGGATGTGAGACGTTGAAGAACTGGGCCATGATGGGTCTGGGTACCGGTCCCAAGGGTAAGATCTATGTCACCGACATGGATCAGATTGAGAAGAGCAACCTGAACCGTCAGTTCCTTTTCCGCTCCAAGGACGTTGGCCGCCTCAAGAGTGAATGTGCTTCTGCTGCAGTCAAGGCCATGAACCCCGAGTTGAATGATAAGATTGTGACTCTCCGTGACCGTGTTGGAAATGACACCGAGCATATCTTCAACGAGGATTTCTGGAACCGGCTGGACGGAGTGACAAATGCTTTGGATAACGTTGATGCGCGGACGTACGTGGACCGCCGCTGTGTCTTCTTCCGCAAGCCCCTCCTCGAAAGTGGTACTCTGGGCACCAAGGGTAACACCCAGGTTGTCCTCCCGTTCATTACGGAGTCCTATTCCAGCTCTCAGGACCCTCCGGAGAAGTCGTTCCCGATGTGTACCCTGAAGAGTTTCCCCAATCGTATCGAGCATACCATTGCCTGGGCTCGGGATCTCTTCCAGACCTTCTTCGTTGGCCCACCGGAGGCTGTCAATATGTACCTTTCGCAGCCCGATTACATTGAGCAGACCCTCAAGCAGGCGGGTAATGAGAAGCAGACCTTGGAGCACCTGCGTGATTTCCTGGTGACTGACAAGCCTTTGACTTTCGACGACTGCATTGTCTGGGCCCGTCAGCAGTTCGAGTCACAGTACAACAATGCGATCCAACAGCTTCTGTACAACTTCCCCAAGGACTCCAAGACTTCTTCCGGTCAGCCATTCTGGTCCGGCCCTAAGCGAGCGCCAACTCCTCTGAAGTTTGACAGCTCCAACCCCACCCACCTTAATTTCGTGGTTGCTGGTGCCAACCTTCACGCTTTTAACTACGGCATTAAGAACCCCGGCGTAGACAAGAGTTACTACAGCAAGGTGGTTGATGATATGATCATTCCTGAATTCACGCCGAGTTCCAACGTTAAGATTCAGGCCAATGAAAATGACCCTGACCCCAATGCCCAGCCTGCCGGAGGCTCTGAGGATGGCGACGAGATCCAGAAGCTGGTGGACATTCTGCCGTCGCCCAAGTCTCTTGCCGGTTTCCGCCTTCAGCCCGTCGAGTTCGAGAAAGATGACGACACCAACCACCACATCGACTTTATTACCGCGGCCAGCAATCTCCGTGCTGATAACTACGAGATCCCCCAGGCGGATCGTCACAAGACCAAGTTTATTGCTGGAAAGATCATCCCCGCCATCGCCACTGCCACTGCACTGATCACCGGTCTGGTGGCTCTGGAGCTTTACAAGGTCGTGGATGGCAAGGATGACATCGAGCAATACAAGAATGGATTTGTCAACCTTGCGCTTCCCTTCTTTGGCTTCAGTGAGCCTATTGCTAGTCCCAAGGGCAAATACCAGGGTAAGCAGGGCGAGGTCACCATTGACCGACTGTGGGACCGCTTCGAGGTGGAGGACATTCCCCTCCAAAAATTCCTGGACCACTTTGCCGACAAGGGCTTGGATATCACCATGGTTAGCTCTGGCGTGAGCTTGTTGTACGCCAGCTTCTATCCTCCCAGCAAGGTCAAGGACCGCCTTCCTCTGCCGTAAGTCTATTGTCACACACTGTTTATGGAGGACTATACTAATAAAACCACGCAGAATGAGCAAGCTCGTCGAGCATGTCAGCAAGAAGCCAGTCCCCGAGCACCAGAAGAACATCATCTTCGAGGTTACCGCCGAGGACCAATCCGAGGAAGATGTAGAGGTCCCGTATGTGATGGTGAAGCTGTCGAAATAGACGGATTCTAGACCTCAAAAAGCCCAACGGTGCCGTACCTTGGTAGGGCAGAAATAGTAGATTTACGAATATCGTCAACGAAGCAGTCTAGATGTCCAATGTCAATCAATTGCTACCCTAGCTTTAAGCATTAGAAGTTCCTGGGTGAACTCTGAAGATTCCCCAAGTTAGCTCCGAGTAACTTAACTGACTAGTTAGTTAACTAACTTAACCAAGCTTTAGAAATGCTTTGTCAAACCTGACCGAGGTGGGGCTGAGTAAGCCATTCGTCAGTAAACGTCATCCCCCGCAATCGCCTTGTATTTCTCCTTTCTCCTAGAAATACTCTCGGAATAAGCTATAAGAACCTCTCATCTGCTGATGTTACGTTCGCTCTTCCGCCCATTAGCGTTGTTCCATTGTCCGCGACCAACTCTTCGCGCAGGGTTTCTCACAGCTTACCAACCGTGTTTCTCCGCAGGATCACCACGAAATATGGCGGTAGGCAATTTACCCCTCACGACCCAGTTGACCTCATTTTGATGATTGTCCAGACCGGAAACAATATCACCAACTGGGTCAACCCCGGTGACAAGTCGGGCGAGTTCAAGCGGCAGCAGTCGGTGTTTCGCAACTTCATCTCTCGTGAGCCTGGCGCGCAGTTCCCACCGGAAAAGGGCCGCTACCATCTCTATGTCTCCTATGCTTGTCCATGGGGTGAGTGGATTATCCGTTAAATTGGATTTGGCAATCTATCCTAACCTTTCACAGCTCACCGCACTCTAATTACCCGGAAGCTCAAGGGTCTGGAGGATATCATCTCCTTCACATCGGTGCACTGGCATCTCGGTGAAAAGGGTACATAATCAAATCTATCTTTGAATAAGCACTCTATACTAACTCTGTTCAGGATGGCGTTTCGCTACTGCCGACGAGAAACTGCCGGGTAAAAACACGGTCCCCGACCCTCTGCACCACTCTCACCTCCGCGACATCTACTTCTCCAATAACCCGGACTACACCGGCCGGTTCACGGTCCCAGTCCTCTTCGACAAGAAGACCGGTCTAATTGTCAGCAATGAGGTAAGAACTACAACCCTCCAACCCCCAAAGACAAATTCTAACCAACCCCAGAGCGCCGAAATCATCCGCATGCTCTACTACGAATTCGACAACCTTCTCCCAGAACAATACAAGGCCGTTGACCTGTACCCCCAAAACCTCCGCTCTCAAATCGACACATCCAACGATTGGATCTACAATGACGTTAACAACGGTGTCTACAAGTCCGGCTTCGCAACTACGCAAGAAGCCTACGAGAAAGCCGTAACAACGCTCTTCACCTCCCTCGATAGAATCGAAACCCACCTCTCCAAACAACTAAAGACCTCGCCCTACTTCTTCGGCGACTCTGTCACCGAGGCTGATATCCGCTTGTTCACGACGATTATCCGCTTCGACCCGGTCTATGTGCAGCACTTCAAGTGCAATCTACGTGATATCCGTTCTGGATACCCGGCTATCCACCGCTGGGTTAGGGGCCTTTATTGGGATAACCCGGCGTTTGGAGAGACGACGGATTTCGAGCATATTAAGAAGCATTATACGAAAAGTCATAAGCAGATTAATCCGTTTTCTGTTACTCCGCTTGGGCCGGTGCCGGATATTTTATCGAAGGACGAGGAGGTTAGGGCTGTTAAGGGGTGAGGGTTGACTTTATTTTTGTATTTGATGCATTCGCATGTTTCTCTAAGTTAAGCTTAACGAATAATGTTGAGTGTATCACCAGCTCAGTTACAGAGATCAGAATCAGAAATATAATATAACATTTGTAGTAGCAGAACGAGATAACTACTTCTGGGGAGAGGAAAGAGAGAACCAGAAATTACACAGATATATGCACGCATTGATGCATTGATACCTCAGGGTGCATGCATCCACATGCTGAATGTTGGTCGGTCGCAGAGGAGATTGTTTCAAACCACAGGGTCAGGTGTCATGCCAGAGCATTGGCAAATGATTCAAGGACGGACGGTGGAAGCCTCGAAGGATGGCTATATAAAGGTCAGTTAAAAATTGAAGAGGCTGCACGATGGAGTCGACTTACCTTTCCACGCACCAGAACCTTGCAGGGTAGTCGAGATGTCATGCAAGACTTGGGAATTCGTGCAAGTTTGAGTATTGAGCGTCAAGTCCAAATAGCTATCCCTTACTGCATTGATTGTCCCGAGGTTGAAAACCCGCCACAACACAGCAAGGAATAGCAGAGGTAGGTGATGCAAGACCTGAAAGGTCCTACAAGTCTTGAGGGGTCATACAAGCACTTGGGTCGGGGAGATTGTAGTGAACCGAGGGATCAGGTGGCATGTAGGAGCATTGACATGTGATACAAAAGGACGGAGGGTAGAAGCCTTGAAGGATGGCTAAATGAGAGTTAGTTAAAAGGTTGAAGGTGTAGGCTGCATGAGACGGAGTGAACACACCTTCCATAGACCGGAGCCTTGATATGTTGGTTGTTTGATCATCGTGTTGTTGCTCAGGGTGGTTGAGGTGTCATGCAAGTCATGAGAAGTCATGAAGGTCTTGAGAGGTGGTAGAAGGTAGAGCAAGACATGATGAAATTTGGTACGGAAAAGTGATCATAGACACCATTGAGGATGACGGACGACTATGATGATAGGCGATGACCCATGAAGATGACTGATGATCACGATGACTGATGGCCATGATGATGGATGATGATGGCCGACTTGAATGATTGGAGGGGAGGGGTGGAGAATATATGGGGAAGGAAGGCTTGGCATAGGTGGAGATGGACTTACTTATAGTACGTTTCTGCCTTGGAGATCAGGCAGAAATAATGAACTAGGTCACGTGACTGTAATCCGGGGCGGTCATTTCTGCTGGTTAAATAACTACACCGCCTAGACTCCCCGTAGCTTAGTTTTCTCCATAGCTTCAGCGAATCTATCATCTTCATCGTTTCTTTTCTTCCTTTCTGTTGTGCCGTTGGAGTGTTTCAGAAAGTGAATCGAATATTGATGATATTCTCTAGCCCCAACGATCAAGATGGATATCCGGTGAATGAAATTGTGCAATTCATAGAAAGAAAGCAAAAACCCTGCCTGAAACGAACATGCTTCGACGCCTTGCCATGCGATGGTCTAGTTTATCCCTCTCTCTAATAAGGGAGCTATCAAGATAAGTCTCATTCGAGACGAAAATACAAAAGAGAAAGTAGTCAAGACGAACAGGAGGTAAATGCAAGAAAAATGTGATCTGCAAAGTGAGATGGAAGCGAAGCAATGAGATAGCCGGATATGCACAGAAAGATGAAATGGTAGGGGTAAGATAAAAATGTATGATGACCATTTTTGGGTATCTCTTATAAGTAGTCTGAATGTTACAGGGGTATGAAAGGGTGGTACAGGCGATGAGATCACTTCAACCCCAGCATTCGCTTCGAGTTCTCGTAGACCACGTAGCTAATGGACACGGCGGGCGCCACCTTCAGGAGGTTGGGCGTTATCCCCTTATAGAGGCCGCGAGGGCCCTCGGTAGCGAGGGTTTTGCGCAAGACGTCGCCGATGCTGGTGTATGTGGCTGGGTGGAGGGCGGTTCCTTGGGCTTGGAGGCGGGTGCGGAGAACGTTGAGGGGATAGACGGCCGAAGCACTGAGCCCTCCGCTGAGGGCTCCAATTGCTCCGGTCAGGAAGTTGCTGAGGTTGATGTCGTCTTCGTGGCAGTGTTGAAGGCGAGCTTGGCGGGCAAGGAGAGCGCGTTTGAGGTATTCGAAGGTTGATAGGTCAATCGCAGCATAGGGGAACATCCCCACTAGGCCGAGAGGAAGTCCACGGAAAAAGCCGACCAGGCCGTTCTGGTTCCACACTTTCGCGGCAGTTGCCGCGATGAGCTTGTTTCCTCTCAGGCCACCTCCGACGGTTGAGCATTGCATGCGGCTATTAGGCAATGTAAGCGTCGTTCTTGGGGCACTCGCATGGTCCATGGTCTACTCACAATTTCAGGGTATCGAGAGGGTAGACAAAGCACTGAGCTACCATTCCGCCAATGCCACCAGACAAAAACTGTGAAGTGGGCAGGAGTCGCTTGGGATCATTGTGTCCCTCCAGTCGTGCAAAAAACCGCTTCGCGGATTCGTAGGCGCCGAATTTAATTGCAGACTCCGGCATGACCTTAACAACGTTCAAGCCATTTCCTGTTAAACCGTTAGATGGTTGTTCTAATGTTCCTGAGCGGAGTATTTGATTCACCTGCAAACAAGCTGCGAATTCCGCCAGCTCGCCAGAGTTCTTGTAATGCGACGAGGAGTGTTCTGGATGCGTTACCCGCCGCAGCCAAAGGAGCACCCTCCTTCGCTGCTGCTACGGCGGAGTTTTGGACACCCGTCTGGGCAATGAGGTAGACCTTGAGACGATCGAGAGGAGCAGTTGCCGTCCTGGACACGACGCCCGCGGTACCGCCTGCAATGAAGTAGCCTAGTTGAGGGGTGTTCTCGGTCAACTTCCGTTCATAATAGCGGATGGACATCCACATGGCGACCATTTTGGGGATGGGTAACATCTCCAACTCGGGTTCACTGTCTAACGGAACAAAGTCTTTGCCGAAAGTAGTGGTTGTGTGAGAGGTTGAGTTGGTTTGGGCGTAGGCTGATGGGAGAAGTGAGGACAGGATGTGGAGGGGAAGAATATTGTACAAAAAGGCCGTGACAGCCAAGGGAATACGGTTAAGAAACGAGTGATCTGTACCTAAACCCTGCAGGTCATTGATGTGGACATCTCCTTCCGGGTTTAAGTTGCCCGTAGCCGTGTAATATGAGAGAATCGCATGAAGATCTGACGGTGAATGTAGAGGCATGAAGAGTAAAAAATCCCTGGGAATTGCATCAGTTCAACTTTCTCTCACTTCACGCTACGGGCCCTATTTTAGTCCCCTTGACTTGACCTGGACAGGTGCGAATCGTACCTCCATTCCGCATAGGTGATTACTCCGTCGTTGTTTTTGTCGACCTCGGCGAAAAACTCGTCCAGCTTCGCATTCGACACGGTGACTCCAGACTGAGAAAACGCGCTACGCAACTCGGTCTTGTCGATTTCCCCGTTGTGGTTATGATCGATGGCCTGGAACATCTGCCAGAGCCCGGACTCGGTATGGTTGATAAAGGCTCGGAACTCTTGACGGGTGACCGGTCAGATGGGAAATTCAAGGAGGTCGCGAGAGGACAGGGACAGCGCCTAATCTTACCGACATAGTCTATGTGGCCATCGTGGTTGGTATCGACCTCGAATAAGATGCTGCGCAGCAAATCATCCGCATTTTTCAAGGCTATTGCGAGCGCGTCAGTCCGGAGGATCCGGCACGGGACAAGGTCAGACTCACGGTGGTCGATCTTCTTGAGGCCCTTCTTCAAGCCGGACAAATCGACGTGGCCCTCCTTTCGCGTGTCCAAGGTTTCCCAGAGTCGCGCGACTCTTTCATCACGCTCATCGTTCGACTCGCCGGGCGCCATGATCGGGATCGGAGGGAAGATTGTTATCGAGAACCCGGCATCATTCAAGGGGGACGTTTATTCTCGGTCGCTATACGCCAGATTGTCCGATTGCCTCTCGAATATTCGGGGAGGTGGTCGTGAGGAGAAAGCTCAAGGGAGTCGCATAAGTTATGGAGTGGAGAGGAAATGATTAATCGGCGCCCGATCATTGCTTCAGACGCTTGACGCCATCACCGCCCGGCACGGGACCAGGGCTCTGCCCTACTGGAACCTCTTTGGGTTACCAACCTCAACTTCACTTGGAGATATTGTTTACATACAAATTGCTCTCGATGGCCGCCAATTACTGGGCATCGACGCAGCGTCGGCACTGGCTGTTCTCCCGGGAGACGCTAGCCGATGTTCGGGAGCGACTGCGGGAAAAGGATAAGGTCGCCCATTCACAGTTCCCGCTGCCAGACCAGCGGCTGTTGAATATCTACTTTAATCAACGTAAGAAGCCTACTCTATTAGACACGAGCATTCACTGATACTCTCCCAGAACTCATCAAGTTGGGCAAGCGCATGACCACCCGCCAGCAAGCCATTGCCACAGCGCAAGTATATCTCAAGCGGTTCTATACAAAGAACGAGATCCGCCAGACCAATCCATATCTGGTCCTTACCACAGCATTCTACCTCGCCTGCAAAATGGAAGAATGCCCCCAGCATATCCGCTTTGTGGTGGGTGAGGCACGCGGCTTATGGCCCGGTATGATCTTGCTCTGATATCTTTCTCACCAGACACCTCTCAGCTAACAACCCTCAGAATTCATCACACCGGATGTTGCTAAACTCGGTGAATGTGAATTTGCCCTAATCTCCGAGATGCACTCACAGCTCATCGTGCACCACCCCTACCGCACGCTCTCCGAGCTCCAATCCGAGCTAGCTTTGACCTCGGACGAGGTTGCTCTAGCATGGTCAGTAATCAATGACCACTATCTAACTGACCTCCCACTTCTGCACCCACCGCATGTGATTGCCATCATGGCCATTATTGTCGCGGTGATATTCAAGCCCTCACCTCCAGGGGCGTTCCTCGGCTCGACTCAGACCACGTTGGCGAGTGCCATGAGAGAGGGACAGGGCATGAATATGCTCGCGGCCCTGACGGATAAGTCTGGGTCTGGTCCACCAAAGATTCAGAAGCTGGTCGCGTGGCTGGCTGAGAGTGAGGTTGATATCAGGGCAGTTATTGAATGCACGCAGGAGCTGCTTTCGTTA
Source organism: Penicillium decumbens (assembly GCA_027569385.1). NCBI lineage: Eukaryota > Fungi > Ascomycota > Eurotiomycetes > Eurotiales > Aspergillaceae > Penicillium > Penicillium decumbens. The sequence goes on from JAPDEZ010000022.1 coordinate 153,565, forward strand.
TATGAGGTTTGGGAGCAGTACAGTGAGAAGCATTGCAAGGAGTTGATCGGGCGCATGGTGAAGAGCAAGAACTTGGATAAGTGATGGTTTACATGGATGTATTTTTCTGCAAGGCGTTTTCGGGCTACATACTGGAGTTTTGAAGGTATGTTGGAGCATTGTTGGGCATTTGACATAGGGGGTTTAATTCATACCGGCGTTCTAGTTTATGTCTTGAAGCAATTTGATATCCATGGATGCATATGTGCAACCTGATTCAACTGAGCTATTTTGCAGGTGGTGAATGAGATTCTTCCAAAAATCTACGAGACCGATTCTTCACCCTTCCCGAAGCTAGAGGCATATGCGTGTCAAACTGAACCGATGGATGCATGAATGACAATTAACATGGCGGGTGATTCGGAGTGTAGACGGCGCTTAGAGTCAATGGATCGGATCCACTCAAAACCACACCAAAGTTTATAGTGCGGAGCGTCCGTGTTTGAGACGTGTGGCAGTGTTAAGGTTCATAGGTAGTGGCAGCACCGCGTCGGCATTGCTGCCGCCGAAGATCGGCAGTCGCAGCGGTTCCAACTCGTCTCGAGCCCTTAATGCATGCAGGACAGCGGAGTACATCTTCTACTTCTACTAGGGCGTAAGCACCAGTTACACTGCTTGGCCATTCGCAGCTTGACTGAGTCTGAAACCACGAGTCAAGAGTCGCCAAACAACATACGGCCGGTTTCCAACCGGACCGGGGCAACCAGATCGTGGCGACCAGTCCCTTGCTTGGAGTCTGGGGCAAGGCGCCCCCTCTTTGGGATGCCGTTAAGTAGATCGTAAGATCCGAAGGAGTGCAGGGTCATGCAAGCAGTGGGCATGGGCGTCAACCTGTCAACTGCATGTCTCAAGCTTCTAGTACCGGCCGCACCTGCTAGACGCCCACGTACTACTACCTCCTACATTCGAGGAGTCATAATGTTAGACTTCGAAGGGGAGTGCCCTGAAGGAGCGGTGAAGCAGCAAGCGCCGAGGACGGACATGAGTATGGACCGCCGGGGGTGTACGGCCAGCCATCTCGGCAGGGGCAGTTTCAGCGGCATTCCAGGTCCGGTGCCCTATCAGATACTCCTGTAGGTCCGGAGTGCGAGAGTAACTGAGAGAGAAGCGTATGGGCGCCACGAGTGGTGGGGACCTAGGTAGCATCATGGTCACTGCAGTGTGTTCCGCATCCCGTAATGATGGGCCATGGCCCAGTCAGTTCTGAAGACCAATCAGATAGAAGGCTGGCGGAAGGATTGGAGAATTTTGGAGGATGGGGATCTTCGATCAACGTCGGCACGAATGTACCTGTGCTTGGCCCAGCCCTGTGCACTGCCTGCATCCTGCAGAAGACGAGATTTCCGGGACTTTTGAGTTCTTTTTGGCTATGACTACATACGCATACTCATAGCGTGGATAGTCCCTATTCCGAAGAACCGGCAAAGGTGGAGTGTAACAATCCACATTGTCTTTATGTACGGTAGCCCTACGGAGACTGAGAAAACAGTCGAAAGCAAACCTTGGTAATCAGGCTGCAATACTCCATATTCCTGGTAAACTTACAGTTACAAAGAGCGGATCTCGTCAGTCCTTCACCCGAAACGGGTTAGGTTCCATTTGTGGTCGACGTCATGTAGCCAGTCGATTGCTTTGATCTGGCGCCGGGAATTTTATGTGGATCTTCATAATGTGCCTATTATTGGTTTATATTCAGAAGATTCGCCACTATCGCCAGTGCGTGACCTCGCTAGCGCCCCAGTGTCCAACTGAAGGTGGGTGACAGTACCATGACGCGGTGTCCACTCCTTTCAGTCTACGGAATGGCCAGTGGCAGGGGCTATGTGACAATACATGACCGTACCACACCATGTCAGCCCCAAAACACCCCTCTTTTTCCCTCTGCTCTCCTTCCCACAACTTTCTCTATTCCCCGTCTTCAATTCTGTACCCAACTACTGTCAACCTTCCTCGTTTCTTTTCTACTCTATAATATTTCTGCTTCTTTCCACTCGCCATCATGTCCGCATTTCTGTATACCCACCACCACCAACAACAACAACACCCACATCATGGCATGCCCTCGAATAACCACCATGGCCGTACTCGCCGCGGCCCAAAGATGGCTCAGCATAACGCTCAGCGCCAATTCCGGGGAGTTAAGAGCATGCGGGAACTTGCTGAAGCTCCCGCGGTGACGGCCTTCCGAGCGAGATTCGAAGCTGGTCGCTCTTTCGACCTCGATGACGACCTAGAGTTTTGCCCCAATCTCCTGACCGAAGACGATGTATGTTGTGATCGGCGACCACCGAAGTCGCTCCCATTCCCCCTTTGGACTCCTTTCCGGCGTCTTGCATCTCCCCCTTGGGAGATACTCGGTGGCAAATTAAGGAGTCACGAGCCGCCCCCGGAACAACTTGGCTAACGAACCTACAGCTGCACTCCATCCACTCCGCCTCCGACCGGTCCTCGCTCTCCAGCGGGTCGCCCGACACCTCGCCGCTGCAACATCAGATCCAGCCCGTGCAGCAGGTCACCCCGTCCATCTCCCTCTCTCCCGCCCAGACCAACTCTTACGTCCACGGTATTGCCGCCAACCCTAGTCACGTCAGTTTCCAGCAACCTCAGGCCAACCGGACCCGGAAAGTCATCCCCATCGTCAACCCCAACACCGGCATGACCATGACCAGCCCGCCCTCGTCGATTTCGCCGGCGATGATGCAGACTGCTCAGCGTCGGTGGTGAGAACCTTTCGGGTTCGCCAAGGGGCGCTAGCCGCCCTTCTCCGCCCTAGCGGCGGCATGTTCTTGCACGTCACCTGAGTCTTTCTGCATCATCGGGGGCCCCTTTAAATCGCAGGTCCTAATTATTTTCTGGCATTCTTGTCTGGCACGGCTTCTTTGCATTTTTTCCAGCATGATCACATTGGGGGAAAAAAAATCCTCTACGACACGGCGAACTCAAAAATCCTTCAAAAAATCCGAAAATTTCGACAAAATCCGGCATCTGTACATAATCAACTTTTCGCCGATTTTCTCTTTTACGACCATTTCTTCGCCATACATCTAGATCCATTACGATGCTTCCAGCTTGTTGCGAGCGACGGCGCCTGCGATCTGATTCATTTGCATCACTTTTTTCCAAACGATACCTGTGTCTCTCGGGGAGGGACGATTCTTTCTTTGGCCCTTTGTTAATTTTAGTTGGGGCCGCCGATGATGTATTGAGATATGCGGTGACTTGCTACTTGACGTGCATGTTCCCATGGGGACTCGGAGTTGATTTCTTTATTCTGGGGAAAGGGGTTTTGGCTTGCCTCCCTTGGGCCCGACTCACCTACGCTGTGATTTTTTTTTTCCGATTTTCTTACTTTTTGGTTTCTTACTTTTTGGTTTCTTGGGGTTTTATTATCTGGGTGGGATGGATATCACATTTTCAAGGATCTAGAGGCGGAAACGATACACGTCTGCATTGCTTGGGCACTGTTGCAATATCTGGGTTGTTTTTTTTGTCTGCGTGTTGCATTCTTCTCGTTTATTGTTGATTCTTGGTTATGGATTTTTCTTTTCTTTCCTGTACATCGGTTTGGGGATGGATAACACGCGATACTCATTGCTTCCTTGCCACGGGTATAGTGGCTGGTTGGGGTTGGGTGCGAGCGAAACCATGGGCTGCGGAGTTGTTTTCTGTTTGAAATCGATATCCTGGTGGGGTCTTTCGCGGTTTTCGGGCGAGTCCTAGACCGTATATTGAAAATGGCTTATGTTTTGATTCTTTGCATCGTCGACATCTTCGGTTTCATCTTCCTTTGCGAGGGCAGCGCCCGGGGTGTGTTTAGATATACTGTATGATGCTGATCACTTGCACTGTCATTACCAATCGCATCTCTTTTGTCTATATTCAATAGCTCGTCCCGAGGCTTGATATTGCACAAAACGAAGTGACTTTCACATTACTGGTCTCTGAATATAGTTGTTATAGCTCGAGTATTGCCTGCATTTATCCATCCCATGAGGGATACATACCTAGGCCCATATTTATACGTCACTTTCCCACTCCATCTCATGATGTCATTTCACCCGAGCACATATCACTAGCTACAGAAATGCTTCACGCCGGTACATTGTTGACAACAACGTCGATCACTGATCACCAAGCATCATTCGTACAGTACATCAATAACTATAACGAGTATTATCTCTAACATCTAGCCAACAAAATATCCAATGTAGTACTGCTACTATATATAAATGCCGAGGTCTCGACTCACATCCGCCAGCCCGGGCCCTGGTTGAGCATCGCTGACGTCACGTCTGTTGCTCGCAACCGTTCAACCCACTTCTCCTCGAATGAGATCGAAGCTATTCCATTATGTTGGCTCATTTTTAAGTTGCGGTCTTTCGCGTTTCCTTTTCTCTTCGTACTCAACATCTACTCAAGCTAGGCCATCCACCTAGCTTTCCCTTCACATACACGAATATATTGTTCTTCGGACTCATTTGGTAAGCTCGACTCGCTTCTTGCTGGATTGGACAGAATATGTTCCAATATTCCTTTCAACAGTACTAACAACGTATCCAGACTCATAACTTCCAGCTTAATCGAGCTATCCACGTACTCCATCATGTCCTTCCTCGCCTCTATCCGTGCCGGTTCCCGCCGAGCCATGCAATCCAGCTACATCACCTCGTCAGCTACATCCGGCTTCCACACCTCGGCAGCACGCCGTACCCTGAAAGAAAGCGACAAGAGTCAGCCATTCTCATAACCGATATCACGAGTGATGCTAATCGAGTGCAGACCGCGATGAGTTGCCGGATGTCTACGAGGCGGAAAAGGAGCGCCAGTTGAAGAAGTCGAAGGAAGGAAAGGGCCAGTGGCATGACGAACTGGCTAGCAACAGCGAGGCATCTGTATGGACCTTTCGACCCAAGCGTCTTGACATGTCTTTCCCCAGTTAGGACTAACATTTGTTACAGGTCAAGGCGGATCGAAATGAGACCGGCGCTGAAGACGTTAACATGGAATCGATGCAGGAGAGGACGAAAAATCTCCCGAATGAGAAGAAGTAATCAGCGGTTCATGGTTTGGGTTCTATTAAATGAACGGAGTGTGGGTGTCCAGGTGGCAGACTGTCCGAATCGAGCGTCGAGCGACATAAATCTCAAACGAATGAATTTCAACGTCTCAAGAGTCTGAGAGACTTGGGAATTTGCTTGGTAAATGTAGAAACAAAAAGAGTAAACAACCGTCTCAAGTCCCGGCAGGACTCTATCAAACGCCGAAAAGCACCCAGAAGTAATAAAGTAGCCTGTAAAATCCCGAGAACGCCCGCTTGCAATAACTCAGATAGAGAGCGGTTATTTCAGAATCACAATCAAGATCACCAGGATGATAATCAACCCGACAATAGTCATCATACTCCAGTTATCACCCGCCTTCCGACGGATGCGATCCATTCGCCGCCGTGCACCATTCAATCGGCTCTGGTGCCGGGTTACATCCCCATCCATTCCATCCAGCAAGGCAACGTGGCCATCCAGCTCATCTCCGATCTGGATACTGAGCTCATGCTGGCGTCCAATAGAATGACCCAGCTGATCCAGCTGATCATCCTGGTCACGCATGACCCGGTCGTGGTCGAGATATATCTGCTCGTTGGACATATTGGACTGGTCGACGCTCGGGGACGGCTCATCGCGATACGGCCGGAAGAGATGCTGGCGGTTGCGGTCTTCCTCCACGTCAATTTCATCCTGCACGGCTGCTGCCGCAGCTGAATTATCCATGAACCGTACCGACTTGGATGAGGGGTGTTGTGGAACCGGTTGTTTGAGATCAGGCGATGCGCCGGTCCGGTTGGGATCTGACGCCTGCGTCGTATCCTGGGAAGCGCTATCTGGGCCGTGGAATTGGGATGAGAGATCTTGGAGTTGGTCATTGAGTAGCGCGAGCTGGTCTTTCAGGGCTGCGGCGCCGGCGCTGTCGTTGGATTCTGCCAGTCGGGTCTGCTCGGCCTCCACGGCTTGGATGCCTTCCCGGAGGGAATCCAGCGAGCGGGAGATCTCGCCATCTTGTGCGTTGGGTTCAAGATCAAGAGATACAGCACGCTGGCGTTCTAAAAGTGATAGTTTGACATGGTCTGCGAGGAGGAAGAGCTGGGACGGGTTCGTCATGGTGATGGTGTCAGACGGATGGTCGGTCTCGTTCACGGTCGTAAAGCGGGATTTGGATGTCCCACGGAGAGATATCAATGGTCAATGCGAAGAGCACCGGATTAAACGAATCGCTTGAATTGGAAAGTATGATGGTTGAAGGTGAGACGAGTATGAAGCAAGTTACAGGCCAAGGCAGCATCCCCGACGTCGCCGAGCGCGGATCTGCGCTCGCCTTCCGCCTTTGCCTCTCTCTCCCCACGTTTTTCTCTTATTCCTTTATACTTTTCCCTGGCTTTGTATCTTCTTTCAAGGTCGCTTTCTAGTAGCTTGTTTTCTACTTGCTTGGCCCCTTTTCAACCTCGCAGCACCTACAGAGGCTCTGTTTGCCTCGTGATCGACCTCGGTATTTAGTTCCGCATCGCCAATATCCGTGCGTGCATGCGGTGGCTCCGCATTTTGACAAGGATCACTTTCTATACAATAAACGAGCTGGAAAGGGTCACATATTTTTATGAATGGCTACGACGCCGCGAATCATGGATTTGCAAGAGTTCTTGGCCTTGGAGGCCACTCATGACGGAGATGATGTAGTCGATCTTCGCGCCCTTGACTTCGTCTCCAACTACGACTCACACCTCATGTGTCCGATCTGCCACTGTCCCTTCGTTGATCCCGTGCGATTACAGTGCAATCATGTCTTCTGCCACCAGTGTCTACACTCCGCCATCACCATCTTCCACTCGGCCGACTCGGACGAGTTCCCATGTCCATCTTGCCGAACCCCCGCCAGCCGAGTATCGACAAGTGTGCCCCGTCTGCTGATCAACATGTGCGATGAGATCCAAGTACGATGTCCGTTGCAAGCCGAAGGCTGTATGGAAGTCTTACCGCGAGGCCATGTCCAGTCGCACGTGGATAAGTACTGTGGGTACCGGCTAGTGTCATGTCCGGACGATTCGTGCGAGGAGAAGATTCGGAAAAAGGATCTCCAGACAGAGCAAAGGTGTCTGCATCGTTATTTCCGCTGTCCTCGTTGTGAAGAAGATGTGATGGAGAAAGACTACCAGGAACACGATGAAGAGCTCTGTCCGAGTCTGCAGGCTACTTGTGTTGATTGCGGAACTACTCTTCCGCAGCGAAAGTTGAAAAGACACGTTGATACCTGCCCCGAGGTCATAAGCCCTTGCGCAGCGTCAAAATATGGATGTCCAGTTAAAACCCGACGAGCAGATAGCGCGACACACGAGCAAACCTGTCCGTTGGTCTCGATAGCGCCATACTTTGAGGCCCAAAATACCCGATTAACTTCCCTTGAATTGACCATGCGCCATCTGCAACAGCGGAACGAGATATTCGAGGATGGAATAGCTAATATTCGAACCACTCTTCTCGAATCCGCGCGCACAGGCTGTAGCGGTAGCCGCAATGGTCGAAACGTCACCGAAGGTGACAGGAACCAAGCAGACGAATCAGATGAACGCTCATCCAACGTCTTCTCATCCAACGCCACAACCTACCTCCTCTCCCTTCACGAATCCCTACGCGAAGAAGTAAACCAAATGTCACACGCCCTCACAGACCTCGACGCCCGCGCCAGCATGACGATCATGAACGAATGCCTCCGCATCAAAGAAGACATGGCCCACACCAACGCCGCTGTCAACAGCGTGCGCATGCAGGTCCAATGGCTTATGAATCCCCGGCTTCACAATGGGGCCCGGACCGGTGGTATTCGCAGCAACACGGCTACGGCTGGAAATGAGACTGCTCGCTCACAGCTTACTTCAACGCCTGCGCCTGGTCCGAGTAACGCGGCTGGACTGTCATTGGGACCACTTCGGCCTAGGAGGCCGAGTGATACTGGACGAGAGGGGACGAAGCTGTGAGGGTCGAGCTAAGTGAACTGTGTTTACGAGCGCTGCATTTTATTTGTCCCTAGGATAATGTGGAGAGGGATTTGGAGTCGGTTTGCTACATATTTTATGACTGATGAGTTTGTGATGGTGTTGGGACGGAATAGAACGGTGCTTTATGTGTACCATCATAATGGACTTTGGATTCAAGTGTTAAAGCTAGTTGACGGTAAATAGGTCCTAGGGACCGGGCCTCGTTGTTTAGCTTGGGGATACAAGCAATTGTATGAAGTATCCTGAACCAAACAGGTTCCATCCCTTGATATTCGTACATGTAAAGCAACTTAAACGCCTGGATCCCCTTCCCTTACTTCCCCCAACCCAACCGTGAAATGAAACACTCCTGGAAACATGCTGATTCAATTGTTGAGCGCATATGCGAGTCCATCATGTGCATCACTCGGCTCTTTTGCTCTTCTTTCCGGATTTCCCGGCGCTATTTGATTATTGACATGAGAGCTGGGAGTGTGAATCCACGGAACTATCTTCGAGATGCCGTTCGGATATATTCGACTGTCTTTCGCTCGGTTCTTCGATTGGCATACCAAAGGGTTGGTAGCGGCGAGCTCTCCCTCGGTTCTTTCATGGTCGGAGCCTCAACCACGCCTTGTTGGTATAGTCTCCGGCCATCCGGGTATGACAACAAACCTGCCTTTCTCCAAGAACTCGACCCATAAGTGGGCATATTTTACAGCGCGGTTGCGGCCCCTTAGTGTAGTGAACACGTTAACGTCCCCAGAGACCGGATTCGGTTCGACTTCCCGAATAGGGACCTTTGCTAGGCAGGGTCTGCCGCTTGCCTTCAGCGCGGCGTAAATCTTATCGCGGATGTCCGTGAACGTGATGCCGCGATTCTCAAAATCCTTGTATGGCGGTTTAGGACAAAAACTCCAGCGGACCGTGAACATACTTGGCTCGGACCCTCGCGGTGGAATATCCCAAATACTGCTGGGCTTTTGAACATAGCCATTTTTGTCGTGTAGTTCTCCATCGGATCGCACATTGGCTTGTACAACGCCTTGCGCATGGTTGACTTCTTGCGCATGGTTGTCTCCTTGCGCATGGTTGACTTCTTGCGCATGGTTGTCTTCTTGCACATGGTTGACTTCTTGCGCATGGTTGTCTTCTTGCACATGGTTGTCTTCTTGCACATTGGCCTGCTCTTCAACCTCATTATGGCGCTCCCTTTTCCCTTCAACCCTTTCCTCATCCTCGTTCTCGTCCTCGTCGTCATCATCTCTAAATGACCTATACTCGTAGTAGTCATCATCAGAGTTCTCCTCTGAAGATGCACCTTCCCATTCCTCGTCTTCGGAATACTCTGAAATCAAGTAAGGGCCCCAGAAATCCTTGACAAAGAAATCTCGAGTAACGAAGTCGGCCTCCTTGACAGCTGAACGATCTTCCGTGTCATCTTCGCGCTCCACTTCAGCCGGACCTTGCATCATCGCGGGCGCATCTTGCAAGGCAGCTTGATTCGCGACAGGAGCTTGATTCGTGGCAGGAGCATGGGTCGTGACAGGAGCTTGATCCGCGACAGGAGCATGGTTCGCAACAGGAGCTTGGTTCGCAATAGGAGTTTGGTCCGTGACAGGAGCTTGGTCCGCAACAGGAGCTTGGTTCGCAACAGGAGCTTGGTTCGCAATAGGAGTTTGGTCCGTGACAGGAGCTTGACTCGCAACAGGAGCTTGGTTCGCAACAGGAGCTTGGTTCGCAATAGGAGTTTGGTCCGTGACAGGAGCTTGACTCGCAACAGGAGTTTGGTTCGCAACAGGAGCTTGGCTCGCAACAGGAGCTTGATCCGCGACAGGAGGCCGTTCCTGCTCAATCAAGCGCGCACTGGCGACATCTCTCAAGTCCTTCACCAGCATCTGCTCAGCAAAGAGCGCACCGTCGACTTCACTCAACTTCTTCGCCAGCAGAGCCACGACCTTGTTGGCCTGGAACATCACATCCATGACATAGCTTGCGGGGGCGGTCGCGGTAGGGTTATCGGCGGTATAGTGGCAGATCGAAAGATACTGCTTTTTGAACTGGTAAGCGAGGTCGAAGGGTGATATCTCGGCCTCGAAGCGCCCTGGTTTTGGCCACTGTGAGGCCATTGCGAGTGTGGAGTTCTGGTGAGGGCAAGTGGGAGGTGCAGAGGGTGAAGTTTGGAGATGACGCGCGCAATTTTGACGCGTTGAGCAAGGGGTCACGTAGATGGTGTAGATGGGGGCCCAAAGTTCACTATTTACTCTAGAAGTTGGTCTATACGCTCAAAGTAGTTCGTGAAAGTTACACTATGCCATTAGTCGAGCTTCTCCTCGCCCATGGAGCCGACAGGACGGCCTATGACAAGAAAGGTCAAACCGCGCTACACAAGCTAGCTGCTAGCCCATGATACGACGACCCAATCAGTCCCGATCTGCTTGAGAAGTTTATTCCGTCCGTCGATATCAACAAAGCCGATGTCAATGGCTGGACGGCCCTACACTGGATGGCAAGAAACCTGCGGCAAGTCGAAGCGTCTCGTTTACTAGTCCATCGGGGTGCTGATGTGAATGCCGTCAACAAAGAAGGCAACACGCCTCTCCAACACGCCTCTCCATGAAGTGATGGGAGGCAGGCTCATAAGGAAAGAGAAGGCAGACGGAACGCTTGATTACCCTACTCTGGCAGAGAAGATCCGGGCCCTCGACGGGATCGTCTCGATATTACGAGAAGGTGGCGCATCAATGGATCAGCCTAATTTGGCAGGCCAGAGGCCCGCGCAGCTACAAGAGCAAAAGCGGGCAAGATGGGAGAGAGGGGGTGAATAGTTAACAGGGATAGCAATTCTTGCTTGGTTAGGGAGCTTTCTAGTTTATCGTTGAAAACCGTCGTAGAAAATGAGCCGAAGACTGACTTGAGAGTAAGAAACAGCAAAGAACACTTTTTATGTTGCAATTATGGTACTCTGCACTAGGGAGATGATATGCCTTTTGCAAGGTGGTTAACTAGGATCAGTTATGTCGACAAGTCACGTGCCTAAACGTGACACCGTTATAGATACCAAGACTGATCCCAGTGTGGGGAATAGAGGTGACTGATTGGGTTCCTAATACATATATTTGTCTCTTAACCTTTGAATCAATCTTAGCCTACGTATGAAATGCATAATTTAGGACAATCCAACCCTTGGAAATATACGAAGTATACGAGCGTAGTGAACTTATCGATAAGCTGATTGGAGGATAACCTACCTCGAAAAAAAGTTCCGCTCAACGATCCAACTTCCCTCTCCACAAAACTCGCAATGCCTCACAAGCACAAACGCCGTGAAAAGGATGACTCGTAAGTCTTAAAACCTGCTGCACTGCTATACCCATAACTAACATCTCATCCCTCCAGCGACTTCAACCTGCCGCCGTCGGTGATCGCAAAGGCACTGCCGGTGCGCGACCCCAACGCCAAACCCAAGACCAGCACCAAGCCTGGAAAGAAGCACTCGGGACCTAAGCCACAACAGGCCCCTAAGAAAGTGACTGGACCAGCGGCCGTTCGACCCAAGAATGCAGGCGAAGACGACACCCCGAAAGCTTTCCAGCGGTTAATGCAATACCGAACCACCGGCAAGCGGGCGCCCTCTGGACTGGAGACCGGCGAGAAGAAACAGAGTAAGAAGCGCAAGCGTGAAGGAGAGGATAAAGTGAAACCGCAAAAAAAACAAGTCCCGGTTGAGACCAAGCCGACCGAGCCCACTAAAGAGGCCAAGCAGGCTATCCCGAAGATCCTGCCCGGCGAAAGACTGGCTGATTTTGCTGCGCGTGTTGACCGCGAGCTCCCTCTTTCGGCGATGACCAGGAATACACAGGGTGCTGTCAAGGTCCGCGATCACAAGATGACAAAGCATGAGAAGCATCTGCGACGATTGCAGGCCGGTTGGCGTGAGGAGGAGGCCAGGATCAAAGAGCGGGAGCTGGCGGAGCGGGAAGAGCGGGCTGCTGAGATGGAGGACTACCTGGATACCTTGAAAGAGTGGGAACTTGAAGCGCGCGGTGGAAAAGCTAGAAAGAAGGGCACAGTCCCCAAGAAGAAGAAGAAGAGCGCTCAAGGTGATGATGATGGTGCTGCGGACAGTGGCGATGACGGCCCCGATCCTTGGGCGAAGCTCAAGAAGCGCGACAAGGAGAGGCAGGCCAATCCGTTTGATGTCGCGCAGGCGCCGCCGCAATTGACGAAGCCTCGTGAGGTCTTCAAGGTTCGTGGTGGTGCTAAGGTTGATGTTGCCAATGTGCCAAATGCTGTTGGTAGCTTGAGACGTCGAGAGGAGTTAGCAGGGGAGCGCAGGAATATTGTCGAGGAGTACAGACGGTTGATGGCCGAGAGACGGAAGTGATGACCTCGATGTTTTTACTGTTCTATGTCTACTAGGATATCCATTTGATAGATTTGGTTCATATGCAGCCGCAGCAGAATTGATCTCATCCACTGCTTTCCATTTCTATGTCACATCGAATTACTACCAAATTTTTTTTATCAGGAATAAAACATCAAGCTCAGTGGCCGTGGCCGTCATCCGCCGGCTGCTCGGGGTCCAGCTTGATGATCGTATCAATACGCATGATGGCAATGCAGGCCTCGACAGCACTCTTGAGCTGCTTGATCTTGCTCATGCTGGGCTCCAGCACACCGGCCTTGAGAGTGTCGTGAACACGTCCCTTCATCAGATCCAATCCATAGTTGCGGTAGGTCTTCTTCTTGGCGATGGCCTTCTCCTCCTCGTTAGCATCACCATCCTGCACACGCTGTGACAGGGCGTGTCGGACACGGAGCTGAGCCACAAGCTCGGATGAGTCCTTGGCAGCGTTCACGGCCAGGGTTTTGGGGATAACAAGCAGGGACTGTGCGAATTCGCCGATGGCGAGTTGTTCCCGCGAGCCCTGCCGATATTATTAGTATATTAGGTCAGAAATCTAGGGCAAGGTATACATACCACTGTGACAGCAAACTCCTCCAGATAGATGTGGAGGGCAGTCTCAACGGCACCACCGCCAGGAACAATGCTGCCACTCTCAAGAGTACGCTTGATGGCACACAGAGAGTCGTGAACGGAACGCTCCATCTCGTCCAAGCTGAACTCGTTGGCACCACGGAGAATGATCGAGGCAGAGCTGTGAACCTTGGTGCCCTTAACAAGGATGCACTCGTCGTCGGAGATGCGCTCTTGCACAACCTCGTCAGCCTGGCCGAGGTATGACGGCTCGAACTTCTCGTCTCCGTTCAGGTCAGACAGGGTGCTGACAAGGGTAGCACCGGTGGCCTTCGCAATGCGTCGAAGATCCTCCTTCTTGCAACGGCGAACGGCCATAGCACCTCGCTCAACGAAGGTCTTCAAGACCATGTCGTCGATACCCTTGGTGGTTAGGATAACATTGGCGCCAGACTTCAGGATCATATCCACCCGCTCCAGGACAATGCCGGCCTCACGCTCACGAATCTTCTCCAACTGATCGGGATCATCCACTGTGATCTGAACACCCAACTTCATGCGCTCCTTCTGCAAGTTCATATCCAGACAAGCAATCTTGGCATCGGTGACGCGGGTCTTCATGGCCTGAGAAGCGACGGTGCAGTTCAGGGCGTAGCCGTTCACGAGGACCGACTCGGTTCCACTCTTTCCATGGGCCTTGAGCAGGTTCACGGCCTTGACCGGGTATTTGACCTCGCCTCGCTGGTTGGTTGACTTCACCTGCAACATGGCGTCCACGCACATGTTGGCGAAGAAGTCCGGGTCGGAGCCAATGATCTTGCTAGACATCGAGGTTTTTGCAATATTGACCAAGCTCTCCCGGCCCAGGGTGTCAACCTTTGTCGTCACATTCTCGTTCATGTACTTGACGGCTTCGCGCAGCGCAAGACGGTATCCATTGATGATGGTCGTGGGGTGTATCCGGTTCTTCATAAGTTCGTTTCCTCTCCGAAGAAGCTCCGCAGCGATCAGGACAACCGAGGTTGTGCCATCTCCGACCTAGAACAGATCAGGTCAGTCATGGGGACGTAAATGGCCAGGGAAGCTGTGGAAACCATACCTCCTTGTCCTGCTGTTGAGCCAGATCCACGAGGATCTTGCCTGCAGGGTGCTCAATATCCAGCAGCGACAGGATGGTAGCGCCATCATTTGTCACAGTAACATCCTAACAGAAAATAATTTGTTAGAAGCTGCCACATAGCTCTGCGGGGTTCCAAAGTTTACATACCCCTATGTCGTCTACCATCATCTTATCCAACCCGGAGGGACCGAAAGAGCTTTTGATGACATTTGCGATAGCCTGGGTCGCGAGAACTGCAATCCATCCATCAGTACAATTGACCTGGCTGATGCTCTCGATCTAACATACCATTCTGCTCCCGAACATCGGCTCCGGTGATTTTCTGCCCACCCAAGACTGTGTGCGAGATGCGTTAGTTCCGCTGAAAAGAAGATTTGGAACAGGGGACTCACAGAGAGTGTCCGCATTGCGCGGGGCCTCAAAAATGCCTGCCATGGCGTAAGAAATGAAAAATGAGGGCTTTCCTGTGCGATGGCAGAGCTCTGCTTGCTAAGACGGGGTTTCTCTGGGTTGAGTCCACGCTAAAAGTTCTGCCGCACCAAAGCGGTGTACAAGATAACATCCCACCATGAAAAGAGTCATAAACTCGTTTGCTTTTCATTCTGCTGTCGAGTTTGGCTTACCCTCTTTTTTCTAGCCAGGCGCTCGTTTCTGTCAATCATGACTAGCCAGAACCCCAGCGACACTCCTGCCCAGGGCCATGTTGCCCCCCAAACCCTGCCCGACCGCACTCAAACCCCCGCTGATAACCAGCAGGGTGAGTCCAAGAACGCCGCCAAGAAGGCTGCGAAGGCCGCAAAGCTAGCTGCAGAGAAGGCGAACAAGGCGAACAAGGCGAAGGGAGAGAAAACTGCCAAGCAGGGAACCGCCAAGCATGAGCCCAAGAAGGCTCCCAAAATTTCTGGCGCCGCCCTCATTGGTATTGATGTCGCAAAGAATGAGTCTTTCCCAGAATGGTACCAACAGGTAGGTGGGAGTCGGCGCAAATAGACAGGAACCGTCATGCTAATTGGATGGTCAGGTCCTTACCAAGGGAGACATGCTTGATTGTCGGTAAACACCTTTCGCGAATACACGAGAAGTTACTAACATCACTAGATTACGATGTGTCGGGCTGTTTCATTCTGAAGGTATATATATTGCCTTTCACATTTTTGTCGCGCATGCGCTAATGTTTTCCAGCCCGCTTCCTACTTCATTTGGGAGGAGATTCAGAACTGGTTCAACAAGAAGATCAAGAGCATTGGCGTCAAGAACTGCTCTTTCCCTTTGTTCGTGTCGGAGGATGTCTTGCAGCGTGAGAAGGATCACATCGAGGGTTTCGCTGCTGAGGTCGCCTGGGTTACCCATGCGTATGTTTTTGCCCCCCCAATCTTGCTGGATGCCGTCGCAAATGTTAATTCGGTATCATATAGTGGCTCGACCCCTCTCGAGAAGAAGATCGCCATTCGTCCTACCTCCGAAACTGTGATGTACCCCTATTACGCCAAGTGGATTCGGAGTCACCGTGACCTGCCTCTGCGTCTGAACCAGTGGAACTCCGTCGTGCGATGGGAGTTCAAGCACCCCCAGCCCTTCCTGCGCACTCGTGAGTTCTTGTGGCAGGAGGGTCACACTGCGCACTTGACCGAGGCCGCCGCTCGTGAGGAGGTGCTGACCATCCTCGACTGGTATGAGCAGATCTACACGGAGCTTCTCGCAGTGCCAGTTATCAAGGGTCAGAAGACGGACAAAGAACGTTTCGCGGGTGGCCTATACACGTTCGTTGAATATCTAACGAATCATGATCGCAATTCAATAAAGCTAACAAGACATTAGGACAACTGTCGAGGGCTACATCCCCGCCACCGGCCGTGGTATCCAGGGTGGTACTTCCCACGGTCTGGGCCAAAATTTCAGCAAGATGTTCAACATCACCGTAGAAGATCCTAGCACTAAGCCCGGCGAGGCTAAACCCCCTCTCTACGTCTGGCAGAACTCCTGGGGTCTGTCGACTCGTACCCTGGGTGTCATGGTCATGATCCACAGTGACGACAGGGGTCTTGTCCTGCCCCCCCGTGTGGCAGAGCTCCAGACCATCATTGTCCCCGTCGGTATCACCGCTAAGACCACCGAAGAGGAGAAGGCGAAGCTCGATGCGGAAGTGGACGGCCTCGTTGCCGTTCTCGCCGCCGCCGGCATCCGTGTCGACAGCGACAAGCGCACCTACTCTCCCGGCTGGAAGTTCAACCAGTGGGAGCTGCGTGGTGTGCCCCTGCGCCTCGAGTTTGGCCCCGGCGAGTCGGCTGGCCACTTCGTCACCGCTGCCCGTCGTGACATTCCCGGAAAGGATGGCAAGAGCACAATCCCCATCCCCGACCTGGCGACTGCTGTCCCCGCCCTGCTGGAGACCATCCAGAAGGACCTCCTCAAACGCGCCACGCACGAATTCGACACCCACCGCAAGCTCATCACCAACTGGGACGACTTCACCCCTGCTCTTAATGAGAAGAACATCTGTGTGATCCCCCATTGCTTGACTGAGGAGTGCGAGGACCAGATCAAGGACCTGTCTGCTCGCAAGGCCGAGGAGGACTCCGGCGAGGCCCAGGACGCCAAGGCTCCCAGCATGGGCGCCAAGTCGCTGTGCATTCCCTTTGAGCAACCCGCTGGTATCGAGGCCGGTGCGACCAAGTGTGTCAACCCTCACTGCAACCGTCCGGCCCAGAAGTGGTGCATGTTCGGCCGCTCCTACTAAACCAGCCGATCTTACATACGATCGCCAGGCTCAGATCCTAGGAAACTGGTCTCAAAGGTAAAAGGGCTTGAAAAGCTCGGCTGAACGCTGATTGCATTCCAATGTTTCCTCAAGATACATCACATTTCTTTTCATTTCAAGGTTGGAGTTGGGAGGGACTATTAGGTCTGCAGGTAGTGGAAACGAGCCCATGAGAAGAAACGAGTGATGTCTTTCATATCAAAATTTATTTTCTGGCAAAATTCCCGAGTCCAGTTTTAATGAATAGCATGCGTAGTGTAAGCCCAACGTGCAGCACCATTCCAACTGCCTT
Organism: Penicillium decumbens; assembly: GCA_027569385.1. Taxonomy (NCBI): domain Eukaryota; kingdom Fungi; phylum Ascomycota; class Eurotiomycetes; order Eurotiales; family Aspergillaceae; genus Penicillium; species Penicillium decumbens. The sequence continues at coordinate 170,778 of JAPDEZ010000022.1, forward strand.
GTTGATGCATCGAGCTGTAGAATGAGGCTATCCCACCCATCCTCGTAACCTTGGAATTGCCAAAGATGAAACTGCACATGAATCGCGCCAGGTTACACGGGTATATCCAAGTCGAGATATTTTGTATACGCCTTATCGGCTAGATAAATCGAACTCGATATTGAGGACTTTCACGAGACCAGAGGGACTATACACGCTCAGATAATATATACACGATACATAGTATAAAACAAGACACAAACTTCCTCCCGATGCATATGTGATAGGAAGGACAAGAGAGAACCAAGGAAATAGATTTTGAGCCAGCAGCGGACTGGATGGTAATTAGCCGAGTATAACAGGGGGAAAAGACAGAAAAATAAAAAATGAATAAAGGGAGAGACATGGACTAGGATTGACGGTGAGATTAAAAAATATATAGAAAATCGAAGAAGTGAGATAGCGAGACAGTAAGAGAATAGGTATAGGTATAGGAATGGAAGGCTTGGACCAGACGCTTCGAGTCAAGTTCAGGAATCGCTGCAAAAAAGAAACAACCGAAGCCAAGCAGTTCAGGTGAGGTATCGTGAGGGCGTTATTATCATCGAAGGGAGCGGCGGTGTAAAGCCGCTAACAGGTCTCGACGGAGCGAGCATCACGAAGCTGCGCCCTGGCCCGAGACAGTGGTGACAGACTCCTCTGGCAGCCGCTTTGGGGGAAATCGGAGCGACGGGATCGTTGAGGCCAGCTCATGAGCTTTTGGGCATCGATGGGCGTCGTTGAGTCGATCACGTAGTGGACGTTGTTCTCGTCTACGCCTTCGATCTGCACTCGTGGTGGGGATACGTCCACGCTGGGGAGGTGGAGGATCTCGTCGTCGCTGTCCTCGTGTTCGTACGAGTTGCTGTCTCGGCTGCTTGAGGTGGAGTGGGCCTGCATGCAGTGCACGGTGCCAAAGGTGTTGAGCATGTCGGGGTTGGAGCGGGCGATGGTGGATAGGTTGGCTGTGGACACCGAGTAGCCTCGTTTCCGGAATGCGGTGTTTTTGGAATGGGAGGTGGATGGCTTGTTGCCGGCACGGATCAGGACATCCATGTATGTCAGGTCTTTGTCGGTGGTCGGGAGTGCGGCTTCCTGTTGCTTCGCGATGTCGGCTAAAAGGCCGGAGCTGGGAGGCGGGGCGTCGCTGTGCCTGCGCTGGCCAACTCGTCGTGAGATGCTGGTGGTGATGCCGCGGCGAGATTCGGCGCCTCTCTTGTGTTTCTTGAATGAGCCTTTTCTCATGAGCTTGGAGATTGACCGAGCTGAAGCACTGCGGCTCAATCCCTCGTCCTTCACAGTGGGGTCGAAGTCCTGATCTGACTCGGGCGTGAAAAGAGGGCCAGTTGTGGGAACTGGGACATCGCGGAAGGCTTCGTGGGAATTGATCTCACGGACAATAGCATCTTGTAGGGTCTCGTAAGTTGGATGGGGGCTGATAGCCTGGGTAGACTGATATGCCTTGTTGAACATGTCTATGATTTCCGAGAGCTTGAACCGAGGAGACGGCGGGGTAGGGCTTTGAGGAACAGGGCTGGAAGTTGGTAGAGGGCTGTTCATGACCTCTGCGATGCTGGGAGTCCGCTTCATGTTGTTACTCGAGGGCGTTGGGGGCTGAATGGCACGATGCGCAATGTTCGACCGGCCTGAAGCGGCCAACTGTGTATTGATCGAAAGGTCGCGGACATTCTTCCTTGACGTTGATGCCGAGGCTGAAGCTGGAGAAAGTGACCGTGGAGTCAACGAGGAAGACCGAGGTGTTGTGGCTGGACACTTTCCTGTCGGTGTAGGTGATCGCGAGCTACCGGTAGTGTTGCTGTTGTCACCGCTATCGCCAATGGGCGTGGGCAGTGTTGGGCTGTCTGGCAGCGGTGTATTGCTCCATCTCTTACCCTGCTTATAGGCAGGGGGCACACCAAGGCGCTGGGTAGCAGACGGGGCATCTGCTTGCGCACCTTCTCCCGCATCTTCTTGCGCGGCAGCTGATTCTTGTGGGGACGAGTCGGGCGCTGATCTTTGCGGGCGGATCAGATCGCTCAGTTGTGACAAGCGCGATGAAGCGGTGTACATAGCGTCCGGAGTGACGGATCGGGTTCGCGAGTCGCCGTCAAATGTCCGATTCGGTTTCACAGGGAAGCGTTTGCCAGGCCCACGCCGCCTTGAGCCATTCCGGCTCACCGTCCCGACCGCAGGAGGAGACGACCGGCAGCTTAATGATGACGAGGAGCGGCATTGCCCGCCATATTTGGCGATATTCCTGTCTGCCACATCCTCTTGGTATAAAGCGGACAATATTCGAGAGGTTGCGAATCCGCTTTGATATTGAATGCGCAGAAATCTGGTCATGTTCCGCTCGGCGACATCTTCGTTGTATGGCCTATTGGACGGGGTGACAACGGGACGATCGTCTCCTTGTCGATATTTCTCCGTAGCTGAAACTGCATCCAGGAGGTCGATGTGGCGAGAATTTTGGGCCGTCGGAACGGCAAACTGCTCTGAAACAAAAGGCGATAACTGGGACTGGGTAGATTGCGGTCTTGCTGTTTTGGCGAGATGGTGGTGGAGTTCTTCGAATTGTTCTTCGAGCTGCTCAAAGTGATGGCCCGCATTGATAGATTGTGAGACTCTGAGGCCGGGGGGAAGTAGCTCCGGGGGCGCGGGGGTCGCAGATAGATGACCAGCTGCAAGGTTATTTTGCGACTCAGCACTGCTAAAGTATGGTTCATCCGACTCCATGTCTCCTGATTCAATGCCCGTTGACGACGAGGTGCGTTCTTGTAGAAAAAGTTTCTTCAAGGCGACCATGTTGAAGTGCGTATGTCTCACAGACCCATGCGTCAAATGTTTGCCCACTGCAGGTTTTGGGCGCACGAGGAGCCGAGGAAGTGACACAGGGCCAAAAACAATCAAATCCCAGACTAGCGATTAGTGAAAGGAGAGAAGACCCCACGGAGGGAATTAAACGAATGAAATCATGGCAGCATATGAACAAGTATGAAGAGACCGAACCCGTTAAACGATTCAGGACTCCAGGCCATGGTAGGAAAGAGAGAAAAAGGACAAAAGAAGTCGAGGCATGTCAGAGCGCAGATCTGGATCAGGGGAAAAGAACTCAAGCTATCTTTCTCCATGATCCGTGGGCGCAGATGGGGGCCAATGCCACACGCTAAAAGATTTAGATTTAGCGACTTCTCACGTTCTCCGTTATTTGACAGTTTGACACATAACGTAAACTTGGACCTCGGCGATAGGCTCGATTTTGACCCGAGTCACGGAGTACATCACAGTACACGTTCGGACTGCACGACAGAATGTCAACTTGATGCTAGACGTTTCCTTTTCATTTATTTTCATTTGTATTCGTTCTTTTTCGTCTTTCTCTTTCTCTACTCCACACGGGAGATCTTGGTGAGGGCGGAGGCGATCAAGGAGGGTATTCCAATGAAACTCGACCGTGTTGACTGTGATGGGGATCAAATGCCGGTCACGGAGCCTAGAGTGAGTGGGTTCAGTGGCAGTGGCTCGGAATATGGAGCTTCCAATTTCCATTCGAGGTGCGATTGGTGTGACGAGGTTGATCGGCAACACGGTGGACCTCGTTCCTGGGAGGAGACTATGAATTGCGTATGGTTCGCTGCTTCATTCCGACGCTCTGGGTTCTGGCGCGCCAATATGGAGTCTGCCGTAGGATGCCGCACATTATTGGCGAGACAGACACAAAGCACAAATGGTGTGTGATTCGATGGGAGATGATGATCTCGAGAGGTTTCTGACGTGAAGAGTCAGGGGCTTCGGGAAACACAGTTGATCCGCGTTCCTTAGATTCCAGGATCCAAATAGGCCCCTTGTCACTCCGTACTCGTACGGTGCTGCTTCTTGAACCAGGTCTTTTCTAGGTCCTCTGGAATCTCAGTGAATCTTAGATGATTTCGATCGATCGATTCCGATTCCGATGGTTCGTACTTTTGACATGGCCCAAGCTCTGCTCTGAAGCTGTGAAGCTGTGAAGGGCCTCGATGCTATAGGAGTACTAGTTGAGGATCTCCCGGTTTTTAGTCAACTCGAACAAAGTCTATTTCAATGCAGGTTACTAAAGAACTCTCTACAGGTTCAAGGACTTTCTGAGATTGTCAATTCCTGCCTGAAATAAAAACTAAAAAAAACCCGCAATCCAATCTTCTCCTAGAGCCTCAACTCATCCGCGTCATTGCCATGGCCGGCATATGTAGCCTTCCGTAGGTATGACCACTAGACCTCCTCTTCGGTCTTCACGGCGTCCTCCTCAGTCTTCATGGCTTCCTCATTGGCGTCCTCGGCGTCCTCAGCGCCCTCAGCGCCCTCCTCGATCAAACCCTCCTCTCCCGCGGTATCGTTGTCCTCCGGGGCCTCGGTCTCAGCAGCATCCTTGGCCTTCATGTCGCGGGTGATACGCTTGAAGCGGGAGACAATGGCGGACTTCTTGATACCCATGCGCGCGGCCACGGCCTCAAGGTCGAGCTGCAATAGAATTATGATCAGCGACTCTCCACGTAGACGATATTGCGGACTGGATAACTTACTTTGCCTTGGCTAGTGCCAGGACCCTTCATAACCTGAACGCACTCCCACAGGAAGCGGACGTCCGTCTCGTTCTTTCGTATGGTTCGATCTTTCAGCGGGACACCCTTGGTCTTGGACTCGGCGACAGACTTGCGGGCGCTCATCTTCTTTTTGGGGGCCATCGTGTTGATATTGTGTGATTCTGTTGGCTCCTGAGTGGTTAGTGGTATCAAAGCATGAGAGGGATGTGTCTCATACCTTGAAGTTATCAGAGATATATGGGGAAAGGTAATGATAAGTGTCTGGAAATGTTGGGGGTGTGGTGGTGGGAAGAGAAGAAGAAAAGTTGACAACCACTTGGATAACTCTCACTTTAAAAAATGAGTTTTGCATGGGGGACTGTAAGCTTGGACGTGCTATCTGACTGACATATGATTTGCACCCATCATCAAGAAGCTCACTTTCAAGTATCTACAGTCTTGAGGATCATTCCGTCGTCGTGATATTAAAAATTGGGTACTACTATATTTTCAAAGTCACTAGCTTTGCATTCTATTTTCTGGGAAGGCAGAGTACCCAGGGAAGAAAAAATGTGTAGACTAGCAACCATAGTCCATGGACCTAGGCTTCTCCTCGGTATAATCACACTGGTAGCCGAGCTGCTGCTTCGTCGAGGGGTGAGGGTGAATGACTTCAACTGTCACCAGCTCAGTTACGGAGACCAGAACCGGACAACGTATGGTATGTAGTAGCGGAACGAAGTAACTAAACATGGGGAAGGAAAGAGAGAGAGAGAGAACTAGAAAGATGTGCAGTCATTGATGCATTGGTGCCTTAGAGTGCAGACATCCAGTGCAAACATCCATAGAGACTGGTTGGTCACATCAACCTTGGAGGCACCACACCTCAGAAATGCAATTCTGTTCAATCCGCACCCAGTTCTTGCATTCGCATTGGACTCAATTCCCCATGGTTCACTCCATGGAGCTCGGATTGTATGGTCTCAGTGAGCCTGGTCACCTCATCTTCCTGATGTGAAACCGAAGCCATACCGGGTAAGATAATCATAAGGGAATCCAAAAGGTAGTGAACCAATGTTTCTGCTTTCCTGACGTATAGGAAATGAATCGAATAGCCACAAAGTATTGCGAGGCTCCGTGCCGACTGAATCTTCTGAGTCTGCCCAGGGTATCTTTGGAGAGGATGACGTCTGGAGCGCATCTCTTCGCTCCCACCCCAGTATATAGGTCCCTCCCCTTTCCACTCTCCCTGGGTAGCAACTTGCGCATGGACGAGATCTCGCTCTATCTTCTGATTGCCGTGGGCTGTGGAACTTCCCTCCGCCGCTATGGAAAGTCAAGACCGAGTGTTGTTTCTCGGGGGCAGAGCTTTTGGTGTATTTTATTACTTTGAGAATATCGTCAAGTTAGATATTGTGCTCTGGTGTAGCATAACTCACCGCGTGGTTGTTGATAATGAATAGAATGTCGTGACCGAGTGTAGCCATGAGCTCTTCGACTTTGTTCCATGTCCCAAGTCTCCGACCTTTGCCTATCGTTTCTCCCACGTATAATTCTCAGCAGGGATGACTATCTTGAATGTTTCTCTCAATTTTTGCAGATATCCAAGGCCATATAGCTTTTATCCGGTTTTAGATCATCCTTGCGTGTCTGCAAAATTTGGAGGATAACGGCCAGTTGAGTCGAATGGAACGTCTCAAATTCAGGCGATTCCGAGCATTGTCGATCTCAATCGAGGCATCGACGAGGGTAATGACCGAAGAGATACTGCCAATCACTAGGCCTCTGAAAGGGCCAGGATATCCTATGTTAGCCCCATCAATTGAGAATGAAGCATTTCAAGTGCTGAGGCCAGAAGGGTGGAAGCAAGATGATGTTGAGGATACAGGAGGATTCGTGGACTTTTTGACTTACCCCATGTGATTTGAGAGCTGCCTCATAGCCTGAGGCAACAAGTCAAGCTTCATCAGGTTAGTTGAGCTCTGATTGATTGATTAATCCATGACTTTCTTCGGGGCAGGCATTTTTGGTGGGAGGCATGATAGTTCTGCGTGGTAATAAAAGTTGGATAGTTGGGACGGAAGGTTTAGAGAATCACTTCACGGCAGGCCAGAATGAAAGCGATTATGGATTCTAGTGAGAAAAAGGTCAAGCAAAACTAGGATTAAAATTCCTTGATGAAGATACAAAGCGATTGCACTCAGGCGGGCCATAAATGTTCCATCCTAGACGTTCTAGGAATCCCCCAGCATGATCTTCCCCTCAGAGACACCCTCAGACTTGACGGAATTCTTAGTTAGATTCGCCTCCAGTCCCAGACTTGCTGTCATCCTCAGACTCAATGACATCCTTAGCCTCGACATCTTCCTTCTCCTTCCTCTTATTCTTAGAATGAGCCTTGGAACTCTTGAAGCACTCCTTCTCGCCCGCGTGCAGCGCCTTCTTGAGTTGCCACAGGCGGTGCCTGACAGTTTGCTCGGTAAGACCAAGCTCATCAGCCATTTCGGCAAAGTTGGGCTGGAAAGAGCCAATGTTAGTATGATTAATAGCCGCAGAGTATGTCAAATGAAGCGGTTAGAACTCACCATAGGAGAACCGGCATGTCTGTACACGGCCCAGAGGAATTCGAGAGGCTCATAGTAGGGCAGAGCAGGGCCACGGCCCTTCTTGGTAGGCGAAGAGGCAGGGGTAGGCGAAGAGGCAGGGGCAGGTGAGGAGGCAGCGGCAGGCGAGGAGGATGGACCTGTCCGGGCCTGGCCCTGGGCAGCGGGCTTGGTGATCTTCATGGCTTTCTTTGGAGCCATGGTTGGCAAACGGTGGATGATGGTCAAAGGAGATGTTGGGACGGTTCGAATGGTGAAGGAGTCGTGAAAGGAAGAAGGTTTCGTGTAAGATGCTGTGCTTAAATATGTTTTGCTTTCAATAATACGGCGATGTGATTATTACGACTTAAAACGAGGTGCGACATGGAGATATCCATGATACGAGATATTGATACGATGATGCGAATATACCCATAATACGAAAGAGTGGTACGACGATGCGATTATTACGATTAGTTATCGATCTATACGGCGAGAGTATCAGGCTTTATACAAGGAAGCTGAAGTGAAACGAAGATTCATGAACTGCCAGTTCATCCTTGGATATAGTGCGTCCCCCGATTGAGGGAAGTTACCCTAAGTCACAATTTCCACGCGTAGTGGCGAGAGTATCGGGCTTTATACAAGGAAGCTGAAGTGAAATGAAGATCCATGAATTATGCTACCTCATCCTCGAATCCAGTGCGTCCCCCGATTGAGGATGTTACCCTAAGTCACAATTTCCACGCGCAACCTCTTGCCCATCGGGCATGGTGTAAAAAGATGTAGATCATTTAGACCTCCTCCTCCTCACCCTCGTTCTTCTCAATGGACTCGATCAGCTCCTCCTGGAGCTGGGCACCACCGTCCTCGGACTCAGCGGCATCCTCATTGGCGTCCTCGTTGTCGTTGGCCTCGGCCTTGATCTTTTCAATGACGCGCTTCAGGCGGGTGAAACGCATGCGAGCGGCCTTAGCATTGATGCCAGAGTCCTCAGCCACGGTATTGAAGTTGACCTATGTTTGTATGTGTAAGTGAGAGTCACGGAGAGAGTATAGGATCGAGTTCGTCACTTACAGCCGTGTTGGTGGTCAGGAAGCAGGACCAGAGGAAGAGAAGGTTGTTCTGAATGGCAAGAGTCTTGTCGCGAGGACCCGCAGCCTTGGTAGGAGAGACCGAGACCTTGGAAGGAGAGGTCGAGGCCTTGGAAGGAGAGGACTTGCTAGCAGAGGCCTTGGGGCGACCAGCCTTGGAAGGGGCCTTGGTAACGCGAGATTTGACCGGCTTAGCCGATTTAGCCTTGGACGGATCGTTGGGAGCCATCGTGACAGTAAGATTCTTGAAGTACGTGAGTAAGCAATGAGATTGTGTGAGTGTTAGGAAGGATGGGCGGACGAGTTTGGAAGATAGAAGTTAGAACACGGTGGTGATGGTGAAGTGTGCGCAGGCGAAGTTGGAAAGTAAGCTACGCGAAGAAAAGCGCAAAAGTGAAATAGTGCCAAAGTGAAAAGATACGGGGAAATTATGAGGAATGTTTTTGGATTCGTTTCCTTCATTAGATGCGTAGATATGTTTTCTCACTTCAAGCCTGGCCGACTGCCTTGAGCAGAGACTCCCGCACGGCTTCTGCTAAAACGGTGTGTGCTCCCCTGGCAGCATCTACAGCACCGTCTAATAATGCTTCATGTCCCGATCTCTTATCTTCGCCTTCAAGCGATGCCTTGGAACTATCACCTTTGAGCCATAGCTCGGTGATTTCGTCTCGGGCAGGCATGTACGCGACAACACAAGCTGACACAATGGATCGGTGCTCTGCCGGATCAGTGTCCAACATCAGCTTAGGGGCCGCGGACGACTGTTTCTCGCCGTCATAGACCAATGCCGCAACACCACCGGCCACAATGTCCAGACAATCGATATGGGCATCAGCAATGGCAGCCGACGCAGCAGTAATACAACCCGCAAGAACATTCATCATACCCCACGAGGCATCGTGCGAGTCGGGGGCATCGCCCCACCAACGATCGTCTTCGGCTTCAAGGATAGTGATAGTGATATCTAGGCCACTCTTCGGCCAGCGCTCGGCAATGATAGCGCCACGCAGGGCAGTCTCCAAATGGACACCGAGATCGCGCTCGCTTGAATCGCGGATATGTCCTCTCCGTTTGCGCGCCGCGAATGGCGCATACTTGACATGGGTTGTCAACACCATATTCGGGGAGAATGCTGCAGATCGAGGCAGCGGTTTTGGACCGTGGACTGTGCATGCAAGCTTGAGAGCTGATGAGGGCGGAATCAGAGATTTAGGGCTGGAGCGGGCGGCGGCAAGAGAGGCGGAAGGTTCAAATTCAAGGTATGAAGAGCCCGAAGCAGTCGGAATGAGACCGGTCTTGAGAACTGAAGCATTGGGAGTTAGCTACGCTGTCGCCAAATATCATGGATCCTCGGAGTCCATACAGATTTTCCTGAGCTCGGAAGGTTGTCGCTGGCGCTGCGCACGCTCTGCAGCACCAGTGCCAGATTCAGTTAGCGAGGCAAAGACAGCAGGCCTGGTACCGCCAGGCGGCCCATTAACTCTTCTCCGATCAGCCATCATGTTGGTATTTGAAGCAAGGAACAAGGACGATGATGGAGATGATGCGCCCAGAAGCGGAAATTGTGTCTGGAGTTTGCAGTGTTTGCATGACCCCACCCGCTACTTTTTCTCGATTTCTTCGCTCGCCCATTTTCTCTTTCTTCCACTCTCCTGTGTTGTTTACATCTTGGGCAAGCAGCTCTTCTTAATGCTGAAGGAGCTTTCCCAAGATGATGCAGTGCCAATATCGATAACATCAACTTCCACTAACTATCCTGTGAGTACCTATGCCTTTTCCAACTCCAATTGCACCCTCCCCGTCCATATGAGGAAAACGATCCAAAATCTCTGTTCGGCGATCAACTCATGAGCCAAGAACAACATGCACTACCATCTGATGACCACATAATACACCTATTTCATTATCACATTCTCGATACCCATGGCATTGGGGCTGACCTTGATTTCAGACAGGACCTTGGTGCTTCTCACTGACCTAGATTGCTGAGCTTGTCGCACTGGCCCAGATACTAAAGTAAGCCTCAAATTTTTTTTTTTCACTTTTTTTTTCGCTCTTTTTCTGCTCCCTTTTCATGATGAGAAACAATTTTCAGTTCTGCTTCTGCAAATACATTGAAGATAACAAAATACCTTACCAAAAACTCCTGATCATGCCTCAACCATACCATTGTCTCGCTGTTTCATTTGATGACAACCTCGCTGACAATCAAAAGAATATATACAGTCCCCAGTAATATCACCCCATACATCCTCGCCCCTGCAAAAGGTACGAACGCGCTTTGCTGTCTCCTAAACACCCAACCCCTTGTATGATGACAACTAGTCAATCCATTCAACGAACTCCTTGGAGAACCTCCTCTCGGGTCGCACCCGCTCCTCAGCGGTCTCTCGAGTGCAGTTGTCGATCCACACTTCCAACTCCCTATACTGGACCAGTCGTGTCTTCGGGCATGACTGGGAGGAAGGTTGTGGAGACCTGGAGGATGTGGACTCAGTCGGCGCCTGCTCCCTCTTGGGACTGTGGTTCGGTTCGGTACTGCGCCTGACTCGTGTCAGCTTTCTTGGGTTGGCTGGCTGTCCGTCTTGGACGATAGTTCAGCTCGAGAGGTTGGCAGAGGATGGGATGAGTTAACCGGCTTAGCTGATTACAATTTTCCTGCATGCTTGTCATGTCTTCGGTCATCTTTGAGGATTCAAGCTGACTGTTTTTGAAGATCTAGGCTTGGTGGATGGTACATGTAGACACTTAGCTATAGCCTGAATGGATTAAATGGATATTGAATTCTAATTGTGCTACAGAGCATATCTTTTAAGTATGGTCAATGTAGATTCAAGGTACAAGCAATATTGGCTTGAAACAAAAAGGTCCATTGCCTGCATCCCGAGTAGTCTCCCGGGTCCTCAGCAGGCAGATGTAAAGAGGTGACGGACGTTGACACCTTCCAGGGGAATCATCAACTTCAACATTCGCCATGTCTCCTTTATTTTCCTGCCCGTTTCAGACAAATTTAACAAGAAAACAGTCGAAACTTGCCACCGACACCACTAACAATCGCCATGTCCAGCTATTCGTTTCTTGATTCATGATATAGGCCGACCTTCACAAAGTCGGACTTACTCCTTGCCCTCGACCGGCGTCGTGGTACCATTCGATCGAGACATACTATAGGGCGCCTGGACAGAAACTTTAGATCAAATCCGTGGTTTGAGGGGATAAAAGGTACATACCAGAACTTTTTTGGCATTGCATATCCTCCAAGCAAGGTTGCGGACGTTACCATCAGCTTTGACGACTTCAGGCGCCAACTCGACACCGAACCTGCGAAAGGTTAGCAGGAAACGTGCAGGAATGGAGAAAAGACACTTACATTTGGTGAACAGCAAAGACAACGCGCTTGGCGAACTTGCCTTCCCGCTCCACGAGACCGCCGAACTGCTCGTCCACAGTTTCAGGGGCAATCTCAGGGTCCTGGTCAAAACAGTTCCGAACAAGAGGTAGCAGGGCATTCTCGACAGCCGTCTGCACGATATTATCGCTGTCAACGGTGCCATCATCCTCGTCGAAGCGACGGATTCGGATCTCGAACGGTCGGGAAATAGCCATGACATTGTGCAGGCCATTGTGGTGGTAGCGGAGCTCGAAGACACCTTGCGTCCAGAAGAGCTTGTCGCCGGTGAAGACGATCTCGCCAGATGCAAGCTCGCGCTTGTCGCCCTTGGCCTCGGAACGAACGACGACGTCGCTTGTGACAATGCCCTTCTCGCAGGTGAGGTTGTCATAGAAGCCCTCGTTGGTTGCGACCCAACGGCCCTGCGACGAGACGCGAGTGACTTCCCGCGATGTGTTGTCCGTGACCCGGTAGAGGCCAATCCAGTCTTTCTTGCTGTGGCTGAGTGGGGCAGTCCACTTGACCTTAATCGGGGCACCGTATTCAAAGGTTAGGTTCTTGAGGTCACCTCGGCGGTCCAGAGGGGCTTGGGCATTGGCACCTTCGCGACCCTTACCCTGCACGCTTTCGTCGAAGGTGTTGGCATCCGTGCCTTCGACGGACAAGGAATAGTCCCGTAGGTCGAGTCCGGCCAGATCGGCATCAATACGAGAGATTGTGATGCGAGCAGGGTACTTCTGGAAGAGGGCAGTGGTATCTTTGACGAAGGTGTTGACGCCAGCAGCGAGCTTAGGGCGAGCGCTGTCGAGGATCTCCTCGATGAACTCAAAGGAGTCGTCAAATATCTTGTCAACACTGCCGTGTAGCTGCTTGAGAGACGGAGGCAGGGATCTCTTCAGGTTCTTGACCACACCTCCATCCTGGCGGATGCTGCGGCCGTACAGCTTCTGCATGTGTGGACGCTCCACAAATTGGATGAAAGCCAGGCTCAGGATGTGGCTTATCAGTGCCAGGAAGGTGATTGCACCGCTGCTGGTAATGAGCACCGCACCCCAGACGCCTGCGAGACCCAGGACACGCTCGGGGTTGTTGAGGAAGCGGTAGATGCCATCATAGGTGAGCTTGGGAGACTCGTCAAAGAAGAAATCTCCGTAGAACCAGCCGAACTCGCCGAGAGAATCGTAGATGCTAACAGAGGTCCACAGTTGCAGACTAATGAGGCCAACACCCAAGACGTGACGGAATAGCACCAAGCCGTAGCTCCAATCGACCGGGAGAGTGTACATCTTCCACGCAGCCGCAATGAAGCTGGCGTAGCACATAACCATACTCTGGTGGTAGGTGCCCTTCCACTGGTTCCACGCCTCCTGCGGGGTCTCACCAAATTTGAGGAAGTGTCTGGTCCAGGCCTTGTTGTTGGACTGGTTATTGAGAAGGTACCCGATGCCTACGGTGAACCACACGCGCCAGGCCACAGCATTAACAATGAACAGGAACTGATACCGCGGGGTGGAAGGTGTCAAGGTGGCCACGGCGAATACAAGTAATTGTATAAGTATACTGGACGAATCCGTGATTCTATACAAATCCAGGTTGTTCAGTCCTAGGAGATTGTGAACCGACGGGGGCGGCTTGGCCGAGTACGATGAAGACGCATTGGGAGGCAGGTCGTCGGACAGGGTTGGCGCAGATGGGCTGTCTGAATCCGTAGTCGGGCTCGAGGTCGAATCCACACAGACGGAGCGCTTGCGGGTTGGAGGTGGATTGTAGGTCTTGTCGATGTGGGGATTCTCGACGAGTACCAGGAAGATGAATTGAGCTGCATGGGCAATGATGGAGATGAGAAGAACCTTATAGCTGGCTGCCATGAGGGAGATGCCGTAGTAGCCTGCGTAGCCGACCGAGTACATGGGATGTGGCGCCATTTCGAAGACACCATCAAAGGTCAATTCCTGGTCGATGAGGTAGAAGAAGTCTCCCCAATACCAGGCATAGTCCTTGACTACTCGGTGGGCGTCTAGTTTAACCCAGAGGTTGAATAACACGAGCACGATGCCCGCGATCCATCGGAGGGCAGTCATGATCATACTCTCATCCACGGGACGATGACCACACGCTATCGCAAACAGACAGTAGGAGGTAAAGTCACACATCAGGATCACGTCAACGAGACGTCTAAAGACAAGCCATGTGTTGTATTCAATGGGTGCACTGTCGAACTTGTAATCGTGCGGGATCTTGATTTCCAACTCGCGCTTGATCCAATTGTACAGAGTAGGATGTGGGTTGTCGCCCGTAGCGGGGTTGACAAAGATCTTCGTCTTTTCCGCCCATCGAATCAACGTCTTGTGATGCGACTGGTTGTGAAGCAGCCATCCAATCCCGCCATTGTACGCCGCGCGCCAGAAAAGGTAGACGACTGCGAAGACCGGGACCTTGGCACCCGCCGGAAGAATCCAGAGGAGCGAAACGTGGATTGCCAGCAACACCAGCACAACCGCATCAGACATATTCTTGGGTTCGGAAGGGGACAGGAGCTGGGAGACCATATCATGGGTTTGAGGCACCGTGAACACTATCGATCGGGACAGACCCGGTTAGCGGGGGAAAGCTCCACAACGACCTGGGGGGAAAGGCATATCATGATGTATATCGCAAGTAAACCGCGTCTACCATGGCGAAATTGGCGCGGAAGGGTGAAGGCGACCTACCTGTTCCATCCGGAGTCCGCCCAAAGGTCTTCTGATCCTTACCAGTCCCATCTTTGATCTCGATCTCCCCGACAGCAGTCAAAGCATCACGACCCCCAGTTGAATCGGGACGAGACACATTTCTTTCACGCAGCCCATCGGGATGCTGGGCACCTGTTGAACGGCCCGTGTCCATGATGTGTTGTTGAGGAAGGGAATTCCCAAACTGGTAACTGTTGAGGCTGCAATCAGTGACGACAGAGTAGCATGTGACAGTGGGTCGTGATTGCGCTGTTTGCATCGACCGCGGAACTACTCGTACATTACCCTGGAAAGGAAGTCTTTTTGAACGTTCCGGCAATGGTTGAAAGAGAAAAGGCTCTATTTATGGGCAACATTGACGTTGAGTGGGTGGAACCCCGAGTGTCCGCGACTTCCATAGGAGAGAGTTCGTGTCTGCGGGCCCCGAACGGAGCAGAAAGGGAAAGAAACGGGATGGTCTCAAGACGCTAAACGGTCTAGAGTTTCTCTTCACTTCCAAGAAATGCCGGACCAACTCATTTACATTATTTTTATCATTGCCATTGCCCTCGTGCAGCACCCGTTGGGTAATGAAAAGAGACCCGATGCCGTCCAGCGGCAAGTGCGGATGTTAGAGCAACGATGCGTGCATCATCCCCACTGGACAGGTACAAGTCACGGCTAAACTTCCTATGCGATGTGCGACTCGACCGGGCCAAGGAAAATGCGCACATTGCGAGACCGTGTCCGCGAATAAGATCGTGCATACATGGTGGGTGGGGTTTGACATCATTTGTCTCTTTGGTGGACAGATGGAACAACAGATCCAGGGCAGCCGAGTTAATGTCAATGCGTAAAGATTGATAATGGATACTCCTAATACTGTACAATGGTATTCGCGCTGCTCTCCAGTCTGGCAAAGAGTGATATCACGCTGGTCAACACCCCCGCTTCTCGTCTCGTCTGCAGGCGCATTGACTATGTACCTAACTACTGCACAGATGCACAGATCTTCTGTGGATGCCCCAAATCAATATAATATCTTCGGACAGCTAGAGTTCTGACAGGACTACAATAGCCTCGTGCCTGGTGCTAGACAGGGTATAATTGGGTAGTGACATAGCATGCACTACAGGCTAACTACGGCGCAGGAGGGCCGCTGATGGGTAAATCTGCCCTTTGCCCATAGTTAATTCATGTTAGCATTCCTTTCTGTGATATTGGCAATTCAAGACTTTTATCCTCGACCCTGTCCCCTCCCAAACAAACATAAATTCAATATGCTTTGGATCGAACCAAACAATCAAAGGGTCTCCGCATGCGCTCCGAGACCGCAGCGCAGCCCCGCGAATCGCCACGAGATCGTTAGTCAGCCGCTTATCAAGCATCACTCTCCGCCACCCGATGCTGGATTTCTCTAACTGAACATTTCGTCCTCATCTACTAACACTACGAGGGAAGACATAACTCACCATGGCACCATTTGTGGAGGAGCCGAATGAGCCAATCCTCACAGCATCCACCAAGAGGGCGCCGACCCTCGTGGCGCCGGAGCCAGGTACGTCCCGCAGGAAATCCGATCTTGTGCATACTCTTAACATGGACTCTAGAACACTGCCCTGGTCCCGAGTCCGATAAAGCAGGCCAGGGCGACGCCTGCGCCGGCTGCCCGAACCAACAAATTTGCGCCACCGCGCCCAAAGGCCCTGACCCCGACATCCCCATCATAACCGAGCGACTGTCGCAAATACGACACAAGATCCTCGTCTTATCCGGCAAAGGAGGCGTGGGAAAATCGACATTCACGAGCCTCCTCGCACATGCCTTCGCTACAAACCCCGACTCGACCGTCGGCGTCATGGACACCGATATCTGCGGCCCGTCAATTCCCAAAATGATGGGCGTGGAGGCGGAGACGATCCACGTTAGCAATGCGGGATGGAGTCCTGTATGGGTGACGGATAATCTGGGCGCAATGAGTGTGCAGTTCATGCTTCCAAACCGCGACGACGCGGTGATCTGGCGCGGGCCCAAGAAGAACGGGCTGATCAAGCAGTTCCTGAAGGACGTGGACTGGGGCGAGCTGGATTATCTCATTGTTGATACCCCGCCTGGTACCTCTGACGAGCATCTATCCGTCAACTCTCTTCTTAAAGAGTCCGGTGTGGATGGTGCCGTGGTCGTGACCACCCCACAGGAAGTGTCGTTGCTGGACGTGCGCAAGGAGATTGATTTCTGCCGTAAGGCTGGCATCAAGGTCCTGGGACTGGTTGAGAATATGTCTGGATTCGTTTGCCCCAACTGCACGCATGAATCTCAGATCTTCCGCAAGACTACGGGTGGTGGACGCCGTCTGGCCAAGAAGATGGGCGTTCCGTTCCTGGGTGCTGTTCCTTTGGATCCTCGCGTCGGTATGGCATGTGACTATGGTGAGAGCTTTGTGGATAACTTCCCTGATAGCCCTGCGTCCATCGCTATCAAGCGTGTGGTGCGTGCAGTCGGTGAAGCGGTTGGGGAAAGCCCAGAGGATGTTCTCCCCGAAGAGTTGATCGGTTGAAGTCTTAGGCTTTATTGCTTTCATTTTACAGCGTGTTGCATGCGGTTTGGATGGAAGGATTCCACCCTCGGCGTTTGGATATAGAATCTGATTTGATACCATGGATTACACGACACAATTTACGAGCATCGCATCTTCACAACGATATACAGTTTCATATTCATATCTGGACTAAAGATGACCATTTCCTTGGGCTTGTTATTGTGCCACAAAATATTAAAGTGCCTTCACTGCCGTAGTAAGCGAGATAGTTCAGTTGACATGATGTTCCAAGGTCTACTGTATTGTCGAAGATAGAGAACCCCCTAAAGGGCGCCCATTACCGTGAAATACAAATTGCCTACAAGGTTCTATCCCAGATGCCTTGCGATTTGGCCGAACAAGTTTAGGTTTCATCTACTTAATTTGAATTTCATAGCGAGGTTGGTACGGGCCCTCGGTTTTCAAGAATTCAGGCTAACACCAACGCCAACACCAACAGCAAAAACCAAAAGCAAGCAGCCACACTCCATTGCGAGGCATCTCCTGAACTCCTGAACTCCTTATTCCATCGGTTTCGGTCACTGCGCCATTTCAAGGGCCTACTCCCCAGCTCCGTGATTAGCCCGTTACGCGCCGGTGTTTCAGGATCAATAAACTGCTAGCGCATCCTGAATGGTCTTACCTGTCACCCACGCGCCCAGGATGCTCCACCGCCATCAAACACCGGTATCAGAAAAATGAGTGCAGCGGGTAGTCTTCATTTATTCTATCCGGAGCGATGCCCCCTTTTGCTGTGAGAGTTCCAGTTGGAGCCGTTGGACCGGCCTAGTTGAAGACGGAATAATGGCCAAGGGCTTGTCGCTGCTGCAGGTGCCGTGATAGGCAGACCAGTTGGAATGGCGACTGATCAGAAACCGCTACGTCGCCTCCTTTTGAGGCGTTATGGCGTGTAGGCGGATTTGCGCTTTGTGCGCTTTTATAGATATTGAATCCCCGGGGTTGGCGTTTTGTTTACTTTTAATAGCTGGAGTTGCTTTCTTTCATACTCTCACTCTATCTCTCTTTTCTTTTTTGAGCGCTGAGCGCTGAGCTGCCTGTTTCTCTCCTTTTGCAGTCTGCTGATACCTCAGAGTCCGAGGCCGTGCCTAACAATCCTTTCATCGCGTTGACATTCATCTCATTCAATTGTTTTATGAAACAGATATTGTGAAGCGTTCTCTCTCTGGCAACCCTGGAGGCTTGTTTAACATTCCCTCTTCCTCATTTCAGGTTGCTCCTCATTATTCCAGTGGACTTCATCGTCAGACAAGATGCGTCTGCTACTGTCTCTTGTATTTCTTTTTTCCTTGAGCTATAGTTCTCTAGCTGTGCCAACCGCCCTTCGACCTCAACGGAGAAGCAGGTCTTTTCGGGTCGAGCGAGTCAAGCGCAGTGACTATGTCCCCCACGGTGCCAGCGCCCTGAGCAAGGCGTACCGCAAGTACGGCATCGCCCCTACCAGCTTCACTGGGGTTGATATGGATGATTTCGAGCCATACGAGATTCCCAAGAGCGCTATGTCGAGCAGCCAGGATTCAGACGATGATCAGACGGGAGCAGTCGCTGCAAAATCAGTACAAAGCGACGTGGAATTCATCTCAACCGTCACCATCGGAGGCCAGAATATCTCGATGGACTTCGATACCGGCTCATCCGACATGTAAGTGCCAAATAAGCACACATCTACCTCAAGACCAATTGACAAACTAACATGTCCGCGCAGGTGGGTTTTGAACTCGGATATGGAGGCTTTATATACCCAAGGCCACACCATCTACCACCCCGATGAGTCCAGCACATTCAACAAAGTCGAAAACGGCCAGTTCGATATCTCATACGGTGACAGTTCTTGGGCCAAAGGCACAGTCTGTAGAGATACCGTTTCCATTGGCGGCGCAACAGTCGAAAACCAAGCATTCGGCCTTCCCTCGACAGTGTCCCAGTCATTCATGTTAGACATCAACTCAAACGGCCTCGTAGGCCTCGGATTCTCCTCCATAACCACACTCCAGCCCCCTCAAAAGACTTTCTTTGACAATATCGGCCCGGACCTCGAAGAGCCGGTCTTAACATCCCTGCTGCACAGTGATGGCGTAGGCGAGTTCGAGTTCGGAATCGTCGATCATAGCAAGTACTCCGGTCAGCTGGTAAACGTCAGCGTGGACAACTCAAACGGATTCTGGCAATTCGATTCGGGGCGCTTTGCCGTGGGTAGCGGGTCTTTGCAGAATCTCATCAACTCGACGGCTATCGCCGATACTGGTACTTCTCTGATGCTTGTCAGTGACCAGATGTTGGAGGCTTATTATGGCCAAGTCAACAATGCCCAGTATTCTACCAGTGTCGGCGCCTACGTCTATCCCTGCGAGGAGGAACTGCCTAACTTGACCGTTGCGCTGGGTGACAAGTATCAGGCGACTATCCCTGGGTCATTTATGAAGTTTTCTGAAATTGGGACAAATACAGCCACTGGTGGAACTGGTGAGTTTTCCTTTAATCGGATGTATTTGATGTGTGCTAACCTTTGTCTTAGTGTGTTACGGTGGGATCCAGTCGAACTCGGACTTGGACATGATGGTCTTTGGTGATGTTTTCTTGAAGGCTTTGTTTGTGGTCTTTGATCAGCGAGGTCCTTCTCTTGCATTTGCTTCTCCGAAGTATGTGGGATTGTGAAAAAGTCTGAAAATGTGAAGGAGAAATGTATCTGAAATAATTTATTGCTATTGCTCGTTTAACATATGAACACTAGAAATGGCATTGCTTTTCCTCTTCTCAGGAACAATTTTTACTCCCATTTTCAAGATTGGTTTTTCCCATGCTCTCTCAATGGAAGCTTGCAAAAGGTCTAGGTCGTCACCAATATTACACCGTAGCGCTAATTGGCGGTAAATTGAGCGCCGAATATGGCTACTTTTGACGCCAATAAAGACCTTGGTCATTAAGCTAGGCTCACTTTTAATCACTAATTGGTGCCAACTATATGCTCACTGAGTGCTTATAGAGTGTTGCCTAAGCACCCATGATATCCTATTGTCTTATAGAACGCTTTGCTTCGCCTAGCCTCACGTAAACTGCGGTGACAAGGGAGCGCTAACAACCGCACTGCATAGAGCAGCAGCGAGTTGTGCAGGAAAGCTAGGCGGCGCCGAGATCAAACAAATCCGAGTCCAACCAGACGCATATTCCATGGCAAAACTGACTGGCATCTATCGAAACATGGACTGGACGGAGGGGTGAAGGGCAATGATGAGCAGAATATATGCCTGATTCCAAGTCCCATCGATGACGTGGCTATGGTTTAGTCTACGCAGAGCACACCAAGATTGCATAGGAAGGAGAAAGAGCGTATATAAAAGAAAGGAAGCTCTGCCACACCTAAAGAGAGGAGACACCAAGACCAAAGAGAGAGACAAGTAAAAAGAGAGGGAGGGAAGACAAAAGAAAGAGAGAGAGACAAAAGAAAGTGAGAGACAAAACAAAAGAGAGAGACAAGACAAAAGAGAGAGACAAACGACAAAAAAGAGAGACACACTCAACTCCCCAGTCCTAAGGACCCGAGGACGACCTGAAGCCTCTTCCACCAGGTATTCTGACCCACTTGGCTCTCATACCCGTTGTCAGTGGCAGCCTGAGAGGCGGGTACCACATCTGCCGCGTCGCGTCCGAGGAGGGCTCCTGGAGGCAAGTTGATTACACGGATCGGGTATGAGAATTTTGAAGTAGAGGCACCGTAGGTGAGTTCGGGCTCTCTAATCGGCAAGTGATCCACTCGGTAACTTTGAGTGGAATCCGGCGTCGTAGCGTCAGCCGGAGGTTCTGCAGAACCAGATGTACCATGAGAGGGGGCACTAAGAAAGGAGAGAGGCGCTGAGTCATTTGTCGAGCCAGCTGCCTCATCGCGATCCTCTTATAGTTCCCGGCTGTGGTGATCTGGCACCGTCTTCTTAGCGGCAGACGATGTACCTTTCTTCCAGTTGGTTGAGAACAACTGAAAGAGCGATGAAAGGAAATTGGCGTTCTCCGTCGTCGTGGCCGGCGCAGGCGTCACATCGGCGGCCTGTTGCATGGCGAGGGCGGACGGAAGAGCGCTCTCCAGGTCGGTTTGCCGGTAGATTGTCAATTCCGGCATTCGGGTCCACGGGCAAACAACTAATTCAGCCAAGAGAGTCAGCATTGTAACATCCTATTTCCGGGAACAAGAGTGCTTACAAGCCCGGAGGACACCAAGAAACCAAACAAGGCGGGCGGCGTGAGCCACGGAGTCGGTGGGAGAGCGGATGAACAGGCCCTTGATGGAGGCCCTAGAAGATACTCTTGTTAGTATGGATTCTCGGTTGGTATACATCGTCCTCCCTCTTCTGGCGGTAGGGAGTAGATGAACGGGGAACCAACCGAAAAATCCACACCACCAAAACCACAGCAAACGGCACACAGCCAGCGAGGATCTTCTTCCAGCCCATAATGGCTGGAGAGGGGAGGAAAGAGGGTGAACGGATGTCGGAATGAATGCAGATGAATTCGAGATGTATATAGATTCAGAAAATCAATGAAGCAAGGACGGCCAGCGATCTTCGGTGTGAGTGGAGTGTGGATGGGAGAATAACAAACATACGTGCGAGACGGGCTACGACGGGTACTCCTATGTTATCGCAGGCAGTAACGGAGCTCCCAAACCAGCTCTCGAACGCTCGCGAGGCAAGCACTATCAACTCGGAAGATTGAGTTCGGATCAATACCAGCGACTGTAATCCAAAACCATGAGGATATGACTGACATGAAGTGCTGGAAGGACCGGTGAAACTTGCAAATGTATGCTTTAAGGTATGTCCAATATAGATTACCACTTTAGTCGCTCCGATCTACGAAGGACTTGAGAGCCCGCAGAGACTCCGGGATAATTTATCTTAATCCACAAAGATCTGCACATGGAGACATAACATACGACATGTGGGATCTATAAGCTGAAGAACTAGCAGCCTGATATTGAGCGTAGAATCGAGGGCTGGACTTTTGTCAAGTATTTCTGCTTCTGTGTCCGAGACACCTTTTGAGCAGAGGTTGTAAGGAATAAGCCTGTTGCTGCATTGTGCGTTACTGCATACTCGAAACATCTCATGTGGACGGGAAACGAGAATCACCCGCAAGTAACGGTGAAGATTATATTCAGGCCCTATGTGTACTAATTCAATTCAATTATACCAGCGGGTAGGTCCCTGTGTGGGATCAAATCAGTAGAGGTCCACAAAGTCATCTAAACTACATTTCGATTCTAACGGGAGGGAGGGAGGAAGACAAAGAAGAATGATTGGCTTTAAGAGGTCGAGTAGAGGGCCATGTATACTCATTGGTATCCATTGACGGAAAGCAAGGTTCGAGCAAGCATATCATATCTGCAAACTCCATATTTTCATTTCCACCGCGGTACAGCACCAGCGCCATAGTTGGTGCCGAAGAAGTAAGCTCCTAACAGTCGACGACCGCATGTGATATTGGCATTATTGGCATTCTTCAGCGCGGACGCAAACATTTTCAGAAGCTTCGCACTATCCTTTGGGTTGTTGCGGATATCAAAGCCTCGACTTATTGCGCAACACCCGCATTCCACAGTGCAGTGGCCTACACCCCGCCGTCTTCCTGGGGTCTGTCCACGCTTTTCGCAGCATCCACAGTCACGGCTGCAACACCCTCCATTCCCAGCGCAGTCGTTAATAAGATAAGGGTGAAGATACCATCTCGGGTTGGATCTCCATAAATTATAGGCTCTAAGGAGAAAGCCCTCAGGAAGTAAGATCTCCTGCGCATAGAGTTGCCGTTCAAGGAACCAATATTTCTTAGGTATGGCCGCTAACTCCTTGGCCCACCTACTCCGGCGATTCTTGTCTTCCTGGCTGCTTGGTATTGGTTTAAGAGACAGACACCGCTTTTCTAAGTCTTCCTCTATCTGCGCCAGTTGCCGCAGATGACCTTCTATGCGGATAATCTCGTCCCAAAGTTTTCGCATATGCTGCTCGCTGATATCATTTTTGACGAGATCGAGGTGAAGGGCAGCTAGACGGAACTTCTGCAGCGCATTGAAGCTTCCGTGCCGTGCGAGTAGACTTTCGATTCGGTAGCAAGCCGGTATTAGAATCCAGACAAGCATGATGGGACAGCACGCTGAAGTCTTGATTAATTTCTTAGGGTCGAAGATATACAGGAATTAGATAGATATGACACACTCATCCCGATGGCTTGGCCGCTTCCAAAAGGTATTCGGGCGTCTAGAAACCAGAAAAGGCAAAGTACGATTTTTGGGATCTTTGTAAGATTCATCGGATGAGGATTAGCTCCATCGCAGTCTACCCAGCTAGGGAAACGAGAAACCTTGATAGGCCAATTAGAAAATGTAGTCCGTGAATAACTAGTTACCTCCATCCTTAGAAGCAGAGTGTTTCAAATAGTCATTCCTAAGGAAGTAGCAGCTTCTATCAAACAAAGGATAGGTAGTGAAGCCACAGGAGAACAAGACAATGACAATAGGAAACTGTAAATACTAGGGCTTAGAAGGGATCCTGTTGAGAGAGGTCACATGACCCTCCTCGTTTGCAGCTATCCATATAGCTGAGGTGCTCCCCCCAGATAGTTCTTCCTATGATGATGATTTTCTCTCCTTCAGGATTCTCTTCCTAGTAGCCAGTCATCGCCTCCCGACAGATCCTAAGAGCAGTAGAACACTTTTACTGTTTAAATGAAGCCTACTGAGCATGTCTACGAGCTGATGAGGGGAGAGAGGCTCATTAAATATTAGAGGAGAGGGAGGTTTGTGGTATTTCAACACCGAAACAAACGGGGAAAAATGACACTCTGCTTTTGGAAGGAGCAGCTAGTTACAAGCAGATGACAGACAGGACTGGCCATACCTGATTTTCTGCCCCGAGCACACTGAGTGAAGGGTGCGTTAATCACTGAGCAACACGAAGTGCAGGAAGTGCTCAGTGAGTATATAGTAAAGGTGGGTCATGTTGGATCACGTGCCTTCTGGCGGCTAAGATTCTCGGTAAAATGGATGCTTAAAATGGCGTCAAATGTAACCGTTTTTTGGTGTTGTGGTGTAATTGTCCTCTAATAGCAAATAATTTCCTTTTTACCGCACAGTAGCATCCTTCAGGGTCTTGACAGTACACACGGCTCCAGAGGCAGTAACCAGCTTGCCAATGGCGGGCTTGCCCTCCTGTTCCTTCGCAACAGGGACAGCACTGCTGTCAAAGGCGACCTCGAGGTCCTGAGTGGTAGTGAAACCGGGCTGGAAAGTCTCCCAGACTTTCTTCTTGGGGTTGAGCTGCTTCTCGGGCTCGCCCTCAGACCAACCCTGGAAGGTAATGCGCTCACCAGCCGGGGCGTCGGCGGGAGGGTTGACAAGCTCGACAGGACCGGCGTGCGAGTCATCGTTCTTAGGGGATGCAGCCAGAACCATGGCGGCGGACTTGATGCCGCGCATAGTCACAGGCTTCAGGTTGCAGACTGCCACGATCTTGCGGCCCTGCATCTCGGCCAGAGGCACTAGACCGTTCAAACCGGAGCACACAGTACGGACGGTCTTGCCGGTCTCCTCATCCAGAGAGGTGTTGTCGGTACCCGGGGCATCACCGCAGTCAATAGTGGAAACGTAGAGGGAGTCGGCGTTGGGGTGGTTAATAGCGCGCAGGATGTGGCCAACGCGGAGGTCGATGAGGGACGGAGATAGAGGGGCGGCGGGAGCCGGGGCGGGTTTTGGTGCTTTTGGTTTCTTCTCCTTCTTTTCTTTCTTCTCGGTTTTGGGAGCACCGGCGGCGGCGGCGTCGGGGCCCTCCTGGCCCTTGGAGTCCTTCTGGGGCTTGCCCTGGCCAACCACGAGAGGCTTCTCGGCGGCAGCGGTGGCGGGGTTCTGAGCAGCCTTCTCGCGCTTCTTGCGCTCCTTCTCCTCCTTGGGGTCGACGGGCTTGGGCACGAACTTGACGTCGTTCACATCAATGCTCACCTTCTCCTCGTCGGGGATCTGCAGCGAAAAGACGCGCGAGTTCTGAACAAAGTCGACATGGCGCACAATGTGATGGTATCCTTTCTCTCCAGTGCGCTCCTCGGGCGACCACTTCTCGACGACGGGAGCGAGCAGAGCGTAAACGGCAATGTCGGCAACCGAGGGCTTCGCACCGAGCAGAGTGGTACGCGTAGCGAGGTGGGTGTTTAGCTGACCCAGAATGTTTTCAACGACGGGCTTGTCATCCTTGCTGATGGCAGTCGAGAGGCCAGAAACGGTACGCAACCACTGCTTGATGTCGGCGTTCTCGGCCTCGCCAAAGTTCACCTGAGGAAAGATCTTGGGAGAGGCGTGGATATAATCAAGCTCAGTGGTATCGGGAGAGATGGCGGCCGGGTACGAGCGGTAAAGGAGAGAAAGGAGCGAGGACTCAGGGGCTGCTGCGGTCGCCATGGTGAATGCGCGTGGAGGTGATGGGAGAAAAGAAATTCGAGGAGGGGCACGGATCTGTGTCATCGATTGGACCCGCGGGGTTAGGCTTCGGGCCCGCAATAGGGCAACGCACCTGAAGGGCGTCAACTTCATGGATATCCCAAGGTTATGGGATCCGCTGAAGATATTGGGCTATTCACATTCGTGTTTACAACTGAAATCCGCAAGCTAAGCTCTTTTTTCCGGCGGGCCCTGTCCTGATGACTCAGCTGAGCGTTGTCCAACTTTAGGTAACTAGTTAGTAAGTTAACTAGTTCTTTAGACCACCAGTCGGTCTAATTCTTCAGAGTACGTGAATATCAGTAGGCGGTACGGGTTTAACAACACCTTAGATATACAGAGTTAGACGGATAGTTATAGACTCTTAAGAGGTCAGCCCTCTGCTAAAGGTAAGTCTCACTAGGCCTATTTAGAAAGGCGGTCTAGATCTGCTATGAAAAAGCTGTCGTGTTCCTATCAATTCCCGAAAAGCAGACATGCGAGCTATATCTATGTGAGGTGCTGTGTTTCCTCTGTTTATAGTAGTACAATTTGCAGAAAAAGGCACCGTATAGCATGTTGGCGTAGGGGAAACGCGCCGGGCTCATAACCCGGAGATCCCTGGATCGAAACCAGGACATGCTACTTCTTTTGTTTTTTTTTTTCCCTTCTAGGGCATTAGAACTCAAAGTCAAGCTCAGACAGGTCGTTCAGCTGAACATTCTCATGTCCCTGTGAGAACTTTGGAGTATTACGCTAAGACACATATGCCGATTTAGGGTTATAGATCCTGCAGCGTGGCACAGCTGCCCCAATGTGGCGGGCTGAAGCTGAATAACCCTGACAACCAATGGACCCTTGAATGTACTGAGAGCCCTTTGCAATGTGATCTTGAGTCGTTCCCAAGTGAGGAGTAGGTAAGGAGCTAAGCGTATCTCGACAAGCTCGGTTGGGGTTCGCAGAAACCATGCATCCGATAGCTCGGATAGGTAGATGCATGTCTGATGCGCTGCATCTGAGCCTACTAATGAATATATGCAAGCCTCTAAAACGTAAGTTTACGTAGGATCGACATGTTGCCTTCCATCCAGGTAGTCAAGGGCTTCGTAAGCACATAGGAAGCTACAAATACCTCCCCAGTCCGGCATTGAGCGAAAGAGTCCACGGCTGTACACATTCTCTTGAGCATTTCCCTCTTTTATACAAAATATTTCCTACTAAGCCACCACTATGAGGTTCCAGGCCTGGGTCCTAGCTCTCGTGGCTCTTGGTGCCGATTTTACCAACGGCCAATCCTCTGCCCAACAAGAGTTCGATTCCATCTGCCCCTCGCAAGACGGTACGGTTGCCGTAATTGGCGGGTTCCAGTGGCACTATCACTGCAATGCCAATAACCCAGACTACTACGACTCGGTTCGCAGTGTTGGTTCTGCCGATGAGTGTGCAAATCTGTGTCTCGAATCCGACGCATGTACCGCAGCAATCTGGAAGGCAAGGGCAGAGCGCTGCTATGTGACGGAGTCTACGGCTCAGCCTGAAATCGATGTTGCGAGTAACCGGTACTCGCTCTACATGGTGCGTGGGGAACCAGCCCCCGAGGAGCCCGAACCCACCGAATGCCAACCCGGGGAAAGCCTTGTCGACGGGGCATGTGTGCCGGACGCCTGTGTGGATCCGGAGAGGGAGATATGCGAGCAAAAGGTGGACGCCCTTGAATTTGAGGTGGATCTTTGCGAGCAGGAGAAGGATGCTTTGACCACCCAAGCCAAGAATTGCAACATTGAGAAGGCCAGCTGCGAAGCCCAGAAAGCAGCCAGTGATGCCCAGGTGACGGCTTCTAGTGCTCAGGTTGCAGCCCTCGAACTCGACAAGGCGACGTGCGACAGCCAGCGAGCACAGCTTGAAACAGACAAGGCCGCTCTTACGGCCACTATCCAAAGCTTGCAGAATGAGCTTCAGTCCTGCAAGACTTCCCTTGATCAGGTAAACAGCTACGTTACATGTACGAGTCATCTATCTAATATTTTTACCACTTACATCGCTAACGAGTGAACTATCAGGCCCCGGCGCAGCGAAGCGTCAGATCCGCAGCATTTCCGGCAAGAACTTCAGACTGTACTGCGGTCACGGTAAACTCCCGATGTTCCTGGATTGATATTGCAATGGTCATCCTAATGAATTTTTAGTCACTTCGACCAACAACTGGAAGCGCAACGTTGGTCACACCTTCGAGTCTTGCCTCCAGCTCTGCGCCAGAGACCGAAATTGCCTCCAATTTGATTTCTGGCATACCACCGGACACTGCTTCATCATGCCCGAGCGCAGTGGTGAGGCCAGAATTAAGGCATCCCGCACTGCACACGCCGTGGTTCTGGTCTAAGACCCACGTTCGATCATGGATGTCACACTGATTTCTGTTAGAAGGATGAGGGATCTCCTGTCTAAACACGACCCGGTACCTCTTGCGTCTCAGCAGAGCCTAAGTGCGTTTACGCTCTTTTTTCTCGGGATTCCTAACCCAAAATCCACTTCTACAATCATAGCTACTACCAATTTCTTGGAACCTTAGATTGAATGTTATTTGTCGCTTCGTAAGACCATGCATCTCTTGTTTTCCACTTATTCGCACAATAAAAGAAGTATAAGAAAGACTTACGGCACATCCCAATGAAAATGCCCGTGAGCTGCCTAAAAAAGCTCGTTCAGTATAAAGTACTCTAACCTGTCTCACCATAATCTGAGTGGTTAAGACATGACTACCTAGGTAACTTACTGTCCCTGGCTACAATAGGAAGGCCTAGAGGTTCAGTAAGTCAATTTAAGCAGCTACAAGCCCAGCTGCATATTATCTGTGACAGGGTCTTGATCATGGTATCACACTATGTTTATGAGGGCACATTTGAGCACGCTCTGCACCAATCACATCACCTTTGCATGTATTGAAAAATGCTATACAACAAGATTGAGCCCATCACGAATAATATTGTCTGCCAACATGCACCAAAACAAGTTCGGACAGAGGCTGAGCCAAAAGCTTCTACACCCGTCGAATGGAAGAGCCAAGCATATAGATTCCTGGAAGAGGGTGCTTTCCAGCAAGGGCATCTTCCTGCTCCCAGCTCTGAATATCCAACTTAAGACCCGTCTCCTTCTGAACACGCTCCCAAAGTCTGTTCCAGCTAGCCAGATCATGATAGTAATAAGGCAGACGTGCACTGGTAGCATTGACAGCATCTTGATCGCGGCACGCGACCACTCGGCACACGAGCAGGGATCCAGGCTTATCTGCCAGCAGGCTAAACACGCGCTTGGCAACCTTGACCTGATTATCAAAGTCAAAGACGTGGAGGAATAGCGAGATATAGACAATGCCGAGCTGGCCCGTCAGTTGAGTGACAAGCTCAGAGTTATCATCGAGGACGTCGGCGCTGATGAGATTCAGTTTGCTAATTTGGCGATCGAGGAAGAGGTCATGGCCGAGGTCGAGGAACTCGGGGCGCAAGTCGGATGCATAGAGGTTCTCGGATGGGGCGCCATCGTAGATCTGGGTATATCATAGTTGGTCAGATTGGGTGCAAATCCTTGTCTACAAGGAATTGAAACGTTCGCGATAACTCATAACTCACTAGCTGTCGCAGCTCCTGTCCAAAAGCACATCCGAGGTCAAGGAGCTTCTCGCCTTTCTTGACTCGCTCAAGCATCTCGGGGTACATTGGAGATGAGCCAATG
This sequence comes from Penicillium decumbens, assembly GCA_027569385.1. Taxonomy (NCBI): domain Eukaryota; kingdom Fungi; phylum Ascomycota; class Eurotiomycetes; order Eurotiales; family Aspergillaceae; genus Penicillium; species Penicillium decumbens. The sequence goes on from JAPDEZ010000022.1 coordinate 199,907, forward strand.
CTCAGCTCAAGGAACGAGGCCTGTCCAATACAGGCATAAGGGAACTAAGAAAATGGTGTTAATAATTCTTCATATATTAGAATGTTTCATGCATCAAAAATACTCACGACTTTGAATGCGCGATCTCTCTGTCAAAGGTCAGTTTGTTGATATCCACATCCGATCGAAGAAAATCTGACTAACCAGGTCTATGACATGCTGGAGAATCTGAGCAGGTGGGATTTTGCTATACTGCTCAAGAATAGTTCGAACGGGCTCATTGACTTTCGTCAACTCCAAGGCCATGAGGCTCTTTGGGTCGAACCCATTTTTGACGGCGGTCTCCAGCTGGGTATCGGGATGCATGATGAAGTCCAATTGACGGGAGTGGAAGATAGATAGGGATGGGATGGAGGGTAGAAACCCAGCTAGACAAGGGGCTGCAATCTTTATACCATCAAACAAAACCGAGTATGAAGGCTAGTTCCAGAGATGTGCAGCGCTATATGGAATACGAATCCCAATACAATGAACACCAGACCAATACCGCCATCGTTGCTGAGATGGGCGTAAGCTAACCAGTGAAGACAAAAAATACGAAGAATACGAAAAAAATACGGGGAGAAAATATCAAAGTGGGAAATGATCGTCTAACAACACGGATTGGGTACATATGCACGCCCATGCAAGGGTAGCGATTTCGGGAGAAGACGGTTCGCTGATCCTCGTCATTATGACAGACATAATTCATTCACATTGCACTGTAAGTTAAGGCTTGCAAGAAATGGTTCCGTGGAATACACAGCTTTCCAAGGGTTATCTATGTACAGGCCACCTCCCTAACTAAAATAAAGCCGACGTGATCCCCCATCGGGTTTTACCGCAAACACAAGAGCACAACCACTAAGATCATAAAGATGGGAATCTGCTATAGTTCCCAGCCGCCTCAACCAAACACTGTCCCGACAGATGAGATTATTCCGCTTCGTTTCTGGGATACAGCACTATGTATGACTGGGACGGTTTTGGACATCTCGTTGAAATATGACGATGTCTTGGATATAACAAGACTTCGTGGAGCCTTGGATAAGCTGTTTGAGAGGAAGGACTGGAAGCAACTGGGAGCCAGGCTGCGCAGAAACGTGAGTGATAATCATATCCGGATACTGCAAAACGAAGCGTTCAATACTAATAAGGTGATTCGGCCATAAAGAATGGAAAACTCGAGTACCACATCCCAGCAACTTTCAATGCCTCTAGACCAGCATATCACTTCACCAGTGCTCGTCATGACATGAGCATCAATGACGATCCACTGGGCAAGAGGATTCCCAAGGCTGGCGACAAACCGAATCTTTTCTGCTCTCCCAATGAGTTCAGTCATCTTCTCTGCGGCACAGACAGCCCCAGAAAATTAGATGACTGGATCTCCTCTGATCGCCCTCAATTATCCATCCACACCGTCAGCTTCAACGATGCTACCATCATTACCGTGACCTGGATCCACACTCTGGCGGATGTAATGGGAATAAGAACCTTTCTGGATGCATGGACAGCAACCGTTCGAGGGGATGAGGACGCGGTACCAAAGATACAAGGCTTCCGAGCCGACCCGCTCTCTAAACTCGGTCAACGCACACCGGCAGAGAAATACATTCACTATGATCGTGCATTTGGCCGAAAAGACTTCCTCTGGTTCATTGCATTCAACATCTTTGACAGACTTTGGTATCGCCAGGAAGAACGGCGTACCATTTGCTTGCCCGCGTCATCTTTGAGACATCTTCACTCGAGGGCAATGACTGAGATCTCGAACGTCACACCCATTGACGAAAAGCCTACACCATTTGTCAGTGAAAGTGACGTCCTGTTGGCCTGGTGGATTCGTACAGTTAACAAGGCATTGGGTTTCCGGGCCGACAAACCAATCCTGGTGATTAATGCTCTGAACCTACGAACGTCGTCTGATGAGGTCCTAGACTCCACGAATGATGTGTACATGGGAAATGCATTGTGCATGTCACCCACCATGTTTCAGGGAAGGCAGATCGCAGATGAGTCGCTGGGTCAAATTGCTCTGCGAATTAGGCAGTCTGTAGCAGAGCAGCGGTCGACTGAACAAATTGAGGCGATCACGGCGCTGCAAATGCAGACGATGGAGAAAACTGGATACCTGGCCTTGGTGGGTGATCCTCGGATGGCCCTCCTGAGCTGCTCCAATTGGCATAAAGCCCGTCTATACGATGTGGATTTTTCGTCTGCCGTTTTACCATCTACACAGTCCAAAGAGGAGCAATTAGCCAATCCCGGGAAGCCTTCCTATGTCAATGGTGTCCAGCACTCGGCAAATTCCTTCCGGAATGTGCTGTCGGTAATAGGAAAGGACTTATCTGGGAATTGGTGGCTCACTGGTGTCTTGCGCACGGGGGCATGGGTGCAGGTTCAGGAGCAATTGGACTTGTTAGGGATGGTGTAGCCTACTTCATCCAAGTGGTCGCAGGTACCAGAGCCCGGGAAGGCCGTCATGATACGTCTCAAATACGACTTGCTTGCCACCACTTCGAAGTAAGGGCAGCCAAGGCAACATGAATGGAAATGGTAAAAAACATGATCAAAAATAAAGACAATAGTGGTAATTAATTCGTTTTTACTAATACCAAGCACGAAGTTCATAGATCTCGGCCCGACTAGGTCGTTCCACTCGGCTCCACTATCTACTTTTTATTATTTATTATGCAACGCCAATGCACGAACCACTCAGCCGCAGGTGGTACACTCCACAGTCCTTGCATTGTACAGGTACATTATGTTAGCTCAAAATAGACAGCCCAATACCTATGCTGAGAAATCGATGACCCCGCATACTTCTGAAGTAGCGCTCAATTTTATCATTCTCTGTCTTCAGCCAAACACTCACTTGATCAAGACAATCACGTCTCCAGTCTTCCGCCTTCAGACCATTCACCATGGACAAAGATTTTCTAGCTACAGTGGTTTCGCAAAACCAAGATGCTTTGGCAGGCGTTGCGGAGTTTCTGCGCATTCTAGCAGGAATCTGCTGGACCCTGAACTACTTCAGCATGCTGTACACGTCTTGGAAAGATAAATTGCCGAGTACTGGAATCTTCCCAATCTGCTGTGACATCGGATGGGAGTTTACCTACGCCTTTGTCTACCCAGCTGCAAGTGCACATTGGCAAGGTGGAGTTCGAGTATGGTTCCTCGTCCATTGCATCGTCATCGTCTTCATTACTAGGTATGCACCCAATGAGTGGGATTACCTCCCGTTTGTGAAGCGGAACATCTACTTTGTCTACGGGGCTGTGATTCTTGGCTTTACCGCTGGCCAGCTGTCATTCGCGGCTGAGGTTGGACCTGAACTGGGTTTCTTCTATGGTGGTGTTTTGTGCCAGACTCTGGCGAGCCTTGGACCGATTTGCCAGATTCTTTGCCGCAATAGTACTCGTGGCGCTTCCATCTTGACATGGTAAGTTCATCTTTTGAGTCGTCCTAAATTTTTGCTAAATAAACCAAGGCTACTGAGAGCAATTGCGACTTTCGGTGGATTCATCAAGTTGACCATTTATTACTTGCTTGGCAATGCCGCGGGACCCTGGTTTGAGAGTCCGATGTGCAAGTTTTATATCGGCTTAACTTTGGCCTTGGACTTTACATATCCGATTATCTATTACTGTATTCGGCGTCGGGAATCGGCCAATGCTGCTAGGGAAGTGAAGAAGACCAAGTGAGATGAGAGCGATGGGTTGGATGCGGAGGCATGGTGGAATCGGTGAAGCATTGCTATTTTGGTCCGATGTACAAAAGTAGTGTAGGTACTGAGAGCTAAAACATGATACATGTAGTGTCATTCTCGGGCCTTAATGCAAATAACTGGTTGCCTTACGCATAGTTTGGCAGATCAATAAGTTAGTTGTGAGCGAGGCGGTCATAGGAGCCTAACGGACGGCTTTCTTCCAGATCACGTCTATCTAAGCGTACCTATACCTCCTCGCCTTGCGAACGTAAAGCCTTTCCTGAGATAGCTGTATCTATTAAGTGGGTCCGGGAGAATGGGGCCTTATTTTCCAGCTGGAATGATTGTAAGTTAACTGACGAAGGGAAAGCGAAGCTTGGAGCACCCAGCCAGCCACGCACCAAAATGAATGGTCAGTGTGGATGTACCTCCCTGCAAGGGCGATCTGATGTCCCATGTACGGCTCCTACGTGAAAAAAGCAAAACAATTCAAATAGAAAACAAACGAAAATAAGACGTGGAAAACACACGAAATCGCGAGTGGCCGGTACTACTCATTCACGCTCTTCTTTTCTCGCTCGAGAGAAGTTGTCCTTATCAATATCACCACGACCTTATATTTGCCACTCTTCAAATCCCCTTCCTTATTGGTTGAGATAAATGGCAACAATGGAAAAGCCAAAATTCAAGGTCATCATTGTTGGGGGGTCCATCACGGGTTTGACTTTGGCGCATTGTTTATCCCGCGCCGGCATCGACCACATAGTTCTCGAAAAGAGAGCCGAAATTGCCCCCCAAGAAGGTGCATTTATCGGGTTATGGCCTAACGGAGCACAAGTCCTCCAGCAGCTTGGTATCTACGAAAGCCTGGAGAACCTCACCGCGCCGGTAGATCGGATGCATATTTCCTATCCCGATGGTTTTTCATTCAGCAGTCTACTTCCAACGCAGATCCATGAACTGTCAGTCGTCAGTGATCTTTTGTTTAAATTGTCGTGTGCTAAGTGTATATAATAGGTTGAGATATCCCATTATTTCCTTGGATCGCAAAAAGGTTCTTGAAGTGCTCTACCAGAGCTATCCCGACAAGTCAAAGATCCTCGTCAACAAGAGGATCTTGGAAGTGAAATTGTCTGGTGACAATGCCAGTGTGGTGACAGATGATGGCAACATATACACGGGTGATCTCATTGTCGGTGCAGATGGGGTTCATAGTCGTATACGCTCCGAGATGTGGAGGTTGGCAGACAAAGTGCAACCTGGCCTGATCACTCCACAAGAAAAGAAAGGTAAATCATGAAATTTCCAGTGCTAGAAATGACTTTGCTCTCGTGAATAAGACTGACATTTTCTATTGCACTGTAGCACTTACTGTCGAATACGCTTGCGTCTTTGGAATATCGCTACGGATACCTGGTCTTCAAAGTGGGGAGCATATCAACCGTTACGGAGACAAGTTCTGCGTCATAACTTTCCACGGAAAGGGAGACAGGGTATTCTGGTTCATTATCCAGAAACTCGATTGTCTCTATACTTACCCAAATGCGCCTCGCTATTCCCCGAAAGATGCAGCAGAGCTTTGCGGCAAACTAAGCAATGTTACAATCTTGGGGGATGTTACAGTGGGTGATCTTTGGAAAACCAGGGAGGTGGCCTCAATGACGGCGCTGGAAGAAGGTCTTTTCAAAACCTGGCACTTCGACCGAATAGTGCTACTAGGAGACAGCGTGCACAAAGTAAGATATCCTTGACCCACACTGTTGGAAATTATCTTCGCTAAACCTTTTTTCCACAGATGACTCCAAATATTGGTCAGGGAGCCAACACAGCCATTGAAGACGTTGCTGTGTTATCTTCTCTGATCAATCGTCTCGTGGACGTAAACGGTATTCAAAAGCCGTCGCAGACCAACATCGACGCAATGCTACGGGAATATAAGAGTTTACGATATGAGCGTGCTAAAAGCACATGTGAGCGAGCAAAATTTGGAGCTCGGTTCCACACTCGAGATGACTGGCTCAAGGCCTTTGTCGGCAGATATATTTTTCCCCATGTTGGTAGTCTCATCGTGGCTCGAACATCCAAAACTCTAGCTGGAGGGGACATTGTTGATTTCCTTCCGCTACCAGAGAGAAACACTGTTGGACACCCCATGCCGAGCCCTAAGGAGACGAAGTACCCTCGGAAGCCGTGGGCTATGCTTTGGATTTCTTCCCTTGTTGTCTGTTTGTTCGTCCCTTGGATTCGTTCTTATTTGCTTTCTTCATTTCTGTGAAATACCGGTCTTCTGTACATCATGCTTGATCCATATCAAAATCAAAATACTTTAGTTCACTATACCGGTGAAAACTCGGCAGTACCTAGGTAGTCCGCTTATGACAGTAAAGATTATGATTTACGCACTATTGACTGGGAGTGGGACTGTATACAATGGTGGGGTCTAGAAACACCTCGAAGGGGGTAAATAAACCCAATTGTGGGCACATAGTGCGCAAGGGATTCAGCTCTCTTTTCTTTACACACCTTGTATGAAGCTATTGAGTCCGTGCAATGCATTCCATACATTTGGGTGTTGCGTATGCAGCTATAATGATCAGAATAGCTCTGTCGATCTTTACATATGGGCTTCTGTGGCCCAGAAGGCCCTGTAATGACGGATGTAACCCCTCCTTGAGTTTCCACTGTAAAATATTATAGATAATCCTTCTTCATTATTGATTTGCTTTTCCTCGTGCTTTAGCTCTTGCTCCGGGAAGTGTCTTCTTTCAATCAATGTCCTGATCTCTTCCATCCCATACTCGTCTTCATCTCAACATGATCCAAGAAATGGATATCAAAGACCCCTTTCAAAAGGATAGCACTCGATCCTCCCTCTCTACTACACTCGCCTCCTATGGCGAACTGATGCGAATTCATCGGCCATTAGGATTCTATCTCAACACGTCTCCCTACATTGTAGGTGTGGCATTCGCTACATCCACCTCCTCCACAAGCATTCTACTAAGTGTGCTCGCACGCCGCACCGTTCTTCTCACAATCTGGTCGTTTTTCCTCCGCTGTGCTGGATGCGTCTGGGACGATCTCATCGACGCGGACCTGGACCGCCAGATCTCACGAACGAAATCCCGACCGATTCCCCGAGGAGCAGTGTCAGAATTCAACGCCGGCTTTTTCACACTCGTCCTCTTTGCATGTGGCGGGTACGCAGTGTCTTTCCTCCCGTATCCTTGCATGGTCGACGCCCTGATCATCACTTTCTTTGCACTGCTGTATCCTTTCGGCAAGCGGTTTACCGATTACCCGCAACTCACTTTGGCGAATATCGGATGGGCTGTGCCAATGGCGATGCATAGCCTTGAAGTCGACCCTCTTGCTCGTCTCGCGCCCACTATTTGCATGTACATGTTTGTCGCCACGGTCATTATCATGATCGATGTGATTTACTCCAGGCAGGATACGGAGGAGGATATTGAAGTTGGTGTTAAGAGTATGGCTGTGCGGTTTCGAGACAGCATTCATACTGTCGCGTATTCCCTTCTTTACGCATCGACGGCTTTCCTTGCGACGGCGGGTGCTTTGGTTGGCCTTGGTCTATCGTTTTTTGTCGTGTCGGTTGGTGGTCATTTTGCCGGCTTCTCTGTGCTCCTGCAGGCATCGCAGGTAGGGAAGTCGTCCAAGGTGGAAGCTTATTCCAAGTCGGCTTTTTTCCTCGCTACGGTCTTTTGGGTACTTGGTTTTGTGGTTGAATATTCTCTGCGTGATTAGGATATTGGGTGCTTGGCTTTTGTTGCTGCTTCTTCCGTGCAATTTACAATTTTTTCGGATATAATGACTAGCTCCAAGGTTAAAGTTCACGAGGTTTATTTCTTTTTCTCAAGGTTACCAAAGTAATTGACATCGGCCATGGCTTCTACATCTACGTAGGTATAACACCGTAGTCCCAACACGATCGCAAGATTATCCCAAGGTTGGCGGCCTTGTTTAATTCTCACGAATACTTAGAAAAGAGACTTTTAGCTGCAACACTTAGGATAGATGCATCCGAGGCTTAAACACAGATCTTTCTAGTTTCCATTCTCTAGGCACTTGTGTACTTGCAATGTACAATGATCAAATCACCGACCAGGCATTATCAACCGGAATCACAGCCCCGTTGATCCTTTTACTGTGACTAGAGACCAGAAACAGAAGACACTGGACGATATCATCAGGTTCGACCCCGAACCCTTTGGGTCTGTCCGAAGAATGTGCCTGATGGATGGGTGACATGGTCTCCAACGCATCTTTGTCCCAAAGTGATGGATTCGACGCCTGAACAATTCCAGTTGGAACACCTCCTGGACAGACAGCATTGCAGCGAATACCCTCCTGCTTGTATCTCCAAGCAACATTCTTCGTTGCTCCCATCAACCCATGTTTACCTAAGCAAGGCTCTTGTCAATGAATTCCTTCCCAATGATACTCACGAACAACTCACTTGCTGTGTATGCAACCCCCGATGCAGCGCCACTGGTAGCCGCCTTACTGCCAACATTGACGATACTGCCGCTCTTTTGCTCTCGCATGACGGGAATGACCTCGCGCATCAGCATCACCGGAGCGGTCAGATTAATCGCAATGCACCGGTCCCACATCTCATTCGAGAGACTGTCCACGCTGCCATTGCGGTCCATGATTCCGGCAATGTTCAACAGCCCATCAATCCGTCCACCAAACTCGCGAATACATGTCTCAACCACATGCTTAGGTGTGGCCTCGTCAGTGAGATCACCCTGCAAGAACTTGTAGTTCGGGTTCCCACTCAATGCTTCAGGCGCAGAGGACACATCAACGCCCAAGACCTTGGCCCCTTCGTTTAGAGCGGCAGTGGCAGTCGCCAGTCCGATCCCAGATGCGCTGCCTGTGATGATCAAAACCTGTGCAAGTCTCAGCTGGTACTGTCGTGATCCCTTGCTGTGTTGTCATGTTTTGGAGACTTACAAGGCCTTGAACCAGTGACATGATTGCGTGGAGTGCGGAAAACCGACTCAAATCAGGAACGATATTGAGGTCAATTCCTGTTGCAAAGACACAGAACCTTTCTGTCTTAACTCGTCACTTTCATGACGTCTTGTTGTTTGTTTTTATCCAGCCCTTGCTTTCTTGATCCAACTTCTTTCCAGCCATCTCGCATATCCTGTACCTCAAGACCTGGAGTGTCTGGATCTGCCGAGACGATGCGCTAGTGGCAGATCGGTGGAGCACGTACAATATGTACAAGGGCGCCCCACCATGCATGAAGCTAATGAGCCCCGCGCCTTGCATATACTCTCGGTGGGTCATGATCTACGGCCGATCAGGTCTTTATTCTTCAGCTCAGCCACATCTATGCACGTTGATGCAGCATTGTTTCAAGCACCCTCACCGCTCCTGCTGCAACATTGCAGGAAGAAAGCAAAAGTTGACATGTCATATTTTCAATGAGTGCTAGCCTTTGTTACCGTCCTTGCTGTAAATTACGGTTGCCTTAGGCCAGCCCCATTTTCGCTTGACAACACTTTGCTAGGTCAGGGACACGACTTGAGTTGCAACGCCACTTCAGGATCTAGAGATCAACGGAAGCAGAGGCTTTATACAAAATGACCCTGATCCAACAACATGTTCTCCCCCATGCTTCAAAGGTTCTAGTCACTGGAGCCAATGGGTTTATCGCCTCACATATCATCAATGTCCTCCTAGAACTCGGATACACTGTCAGAGGCACAGTACGCACTCCGATGCCATGGCTCACCGACTACTTTGCTGAAAAGTGGGGTCCGAATCGGTTCGAGCTTGCCTTGGTGCCGGACTTTCAGCATCCTGGAGCATTTGATGAGTGTGTAAAGGGGGTATCTGGGATTATTCATGTCGTAAGTTTCTTCCGCTCATTTCATAACTCCAACATTAAGACTTGAAATTAGGCGCAGGCGCTACCTTCCAGTCCTGCTGTGGATGTGGATCGCGCAGTTGCGTACACGGTCAATGGCAGCGTCAACCTTCTCGAGGCGGCAGCTACGCAAAGCGCTATCAAGAGAGTCGTCTTTACTTCGTCTATTGTGGCTGCAGGGTATCCCAAGGGCCCAGGATTTAGGCTAGACGTGGGTTAGTAGTATCAGCAGCATCCAGCGCAATTGAAAGTTGAGATGAGGACTAATAATATCTGCATAGACTCGTGGGATGAATGTGTACTCGAGGGAGCCACTCTCCCCAAAGAACGCTCTGCTTATCGAGAATGCAAGGCTCAAGGAGAGTTCCAGGCGTGGAAGTGGGTTGAGAAGAATCAGCCAGGTTTTGAATTCAACACTGTTCTGCCATGGTTTACTGTGAGTTCAACTCGACCTCTAGTAATATCAGGGAAGCTAACTACAGAAACAGCTTGGCAAAGTCCTTCACCCTAAGATTGGTGGCTCAACCATGGGATATGTAATAGGTTTGCTCCATGGAAATACAGTGCCCTTCAAGTTCCTTCCTTTGCGTGAGTATCTTCTTCCCAACCGAGGCGAATGAGTCACTGACAAGTATATTCAGCCTGGTTCGTGGATGTGGTAGACACTGCCCGTCTACACGCGATAGCACTGCTCAGTCCGATTGTGAGATCTGAGCGCCTCTTTGCTGCTGCGTGCCCTTTTACTTGGAAAGAGGTCATTGGAACTCTCCGACAGATCCAACCTAGCAATGCACGTATCCCAGATCCACCTCTGGAGGAAAAGGCGATGCTGGGTGAGGTCATTCCAGCAGATAGAGCCAAGAAGCTTCTGCAAGAATGTTTTGGACAGCCTACTTGGACGCCCATAGATGTCAGTCTTGCGGATGGAATTCCGGGAGAGGGGTGATGGCTTTCAAATGCGACATAGCCGTGCAAAAGCAAAACATTATACTGTCCTTGCAAGGGTAGCTGTTTTTATTGCTTAGATGTTAGAGTGAGGACAAATGTGAATGGTGACTTTCATAACAAGATCTGATTTTCAATGGACCATAAGACTAGGCCCCTACCTTGGAAATCAAATATCCATATTTTTAGACTTGAATTTTAAGGTGGTGTCTATTTCCTTGCCTTTGGAGATTCTTGGGTCCCGACCCCCTCTTTACTCCCTTCCATTGATCCCAGCCCCCCGCACCCCCTTTACCTTGTGAATCCCCATTTTCTGCCGCGTAATCAACCCTGATCTCCAAGATGTCCATTTCCTTACTATAGAGTTTTCAGGCTCCTGATTTCCATAGTAAAACTACAGGTTTTAGACCCATTATATCACTCATTTTCGTACAATTAAACCTCTCGATACATCTTCATTCAAGGTACATTAATCCTGATTTTCCAGGTCTTACGGCAGACTACGCTAAGGGCCTACAAGGAAACTATAATGGGATGAGAATTGACTTCCATTAGAGACAAATGCAAATACTAGACCCGAATCTATATGTATAAAATCCAAAAATTCTAAACCCGAACATGATTGCGAAGAAACTCGTACCCATCCACAACAGCCTGAAAAGCTGCTCTGTTCTTCTCATACCCCGGGTAAATGTCAAACAAATGTAAACCTTCCTCCACAATGCGAAGCTCAGTTTCAACACCCTGAACAACCAGCTCATGATGTGTCCTTTGCGCTTGGTCCACTGGAATGAGATCATCAAGTGTTCCGTGAATAATGAATGTCGGTGACTTATAGCAGCCCCGCCGAATTTGAGCTAGCGGGCTGGCCGCCTGAACTTCTTCCGCCGTGGGCTGTGGCAATGCTTCACCAGCGCCCGATTTCATATTCTCCCAGTACTGCCTACCGCGAAGGAGGACTGACAGAGTTTGTCCGGTCCAGTTCATGTGCAAGGCGATCCGACTTCGCGCGTCAGTTGGCGACATCCATCCTCCCAGGGCCTTCGTGCTGGCTGGGGGATTGTACGCGGTGATTGGTGTCGCCCGCATGTCTTCCCACAGATCGTACGCAGTACCGACGGAAGATGAATCCTTCCCGTAGGGAAGATTTGGCTTGGTCCAGAACGCATCCTCGTAGTCGGTAGGAGAATAGAAGGAGAGTACTGCATCAGGTGGCGCGATGCCAGCCAGCCGGGCTGTCCAGGCCAGCGTCATGGCTAAATGCCCTCCGGTTGACCATCCAACAGCCACGACCTGGTCCCCATTCGGCTGAATGTCAGGACGGCTAAGCGCCATTCTGGGAAGGGTGTACCGGGCCCACCGCAGGGCCTCGCGTATGTCGTGCATGGGCCCTTCAAGAAGGGAAACCTCGGGGCAAAGCCGGTAGTCGACGCTGACGGGCAGGAAGCCAGCTTCCAATAGCATCTTGGTTTGTTTGGGACGCACATCTCGACGAGAAAGCATGATGTGTCCTCCGCCGTGGATCATGAGAGCTAGTCGGCGCGTGAGAAAAGTGGTTCGCCGTGGTTGACGACAGAGGGGATAAGGGTGGCCGTTCGCCTACATACCGATTGGGCGGCGACTTCCAGCAGGTTGATGACTTTCGGGATAGAAGATGTCGGCGCAAAGCTGCACGCCATCCTTTTCGCCATACACTACTGTCTCCTTGGATATAGCAGCGGTACCCTCGACGCCGTTGACCAGAGAGGTAGCAGGTGTTGGCGATGCAGTAATCAGTCGTAGCGTATTTGACTCCTGTGTCTCATTGCGGGACCAGCTCACCCATTCAAAGCCTGCACGGAAGAGGTTGTCCTTCCAAACATGCTCATTGGCCAGTGCATGCTTGCGACCGTCATCAAACAGCCACCAGCCCTCAAGCAGGCCGAAGACAAGATCAAACCAGAAGAGATTTCGCGTCAGCTCAATCAAACATAGTATTCCGTCCGGTCGGAGGAGCTTCCTAATATTGGTGGATGACTTGACGAGATTGCGGGTGGCGTGAATGCAGTTGCTCGAGATGATGATATCATACTGTCCAAGCATTTCCGTGGCAGGTGTTTGCTCAATGTTGAGTACCTGGTATTTCATAAAGCCGTAATGTTTGAATTTCTTGCGCGCAAGTGTCAGGAGCGACGACGAGAGGTCGGTGAATGTGTATTCAAGGCGCAGACCCGGGATAGCTGTAAGCTGACCCAACAAAGCTTTGGTTGTTCCACCAGTTCCTGCGCCAATCTCCAGAATTCTGATCTCACGAGACGTATTCAAGCGATGGAGAAGATCGACGAGGTACTGACTCAAGTGACGAGTCGCTGCGTTGAACATGGGGGCGTTCGTGTAAACGTCCTCCATCAGCTGGCGGGCTTCGGCGTTTTGAAAAAGCAGAGCAAGCGGATCAGCATCTCCAGTCAGACAATCCGCTAAGCGGGATCCTGTTGTTCTGAGGAGGCTGTGCTCCGATAAATGCTGAGGGTAGAGTCGAGTAATTTGCTCGTGCAATTCACCCGAAGTCACCTTGGGCACAGGCGTGTGCGTACGCACGAAGTCAGAGCTGGTGGGTTGAATCAGGTTGGACGACTCCAGGATAGCATAAAACTGCCCCATAACCTTGTCATGCTGGGGAAGGACCGCCACCTGAGGAAGGAATTGCTCGGGCTGGAGATTCTCCAACGAGACGCCAAGAGACCGGAAAGCCTCCACCACATAAGCAGTGACAAGCTCCATCTGCTTTGGATAAACAGAGCTATAGAAACCATCCCACTTCGTAGCACGACTGTGAATTGTGGTTCCCTGGATCTCAGAGAAGATACCGGGTGCGATATCCATCATACCGGGTGAGTTTTCGACAGAAACGGGGGTTTGAATGATAGACTCGTCACTCTCGGAGGGAGCCTGCTGCATGGCTCCAGTTTGCAAGGTTGTATGGCATCCATTCATTACAGGGGCGGTGGATGCTTCAGGGAAAATCGAGCGCACCAACGTCTGGATGTCCGGAATCTCAATCAAAGAGGAAGTGGCGATCGAGATATTGAATATTTTCTTGATCTCAGCGAGAACTTCTGTTCGCATCAACGAGTCCACGCCAATATCCTCGAGGTTTGAAGATGGCAGAAGCTCTTCAGCTGGCATGCCCAGCAGATCGCAGAGCATGGCTTGGACTTGTCCGAAGTGATCGTGTCCGGAAGTGGTTTGCTGAACAGCGGGAGCGGGAGATGCATCATTCTGTGCAACGTAATGGACAATTGCCTCCCGAGGAACTTCACGACACATAGTCTTCTCAGTCACAATTTGTTCAGCAGGTTGACTGTTAAGTCCTTTGAGAGCCCGAGTAAGAGAATTGATGGGAATGCTCTTAAAGGCAACAGCGAGGATGGCAACAGCCAGCTTTCCTGTTGCGCGATTCAGAACGAAGATGTCGCATGCAACCTTGCCCTTTTCGGAGCGATCGAGATTGGAATAGATATCCCAAGATTCCGATGAAGTGCCCGTTCGGCCAATGAATTCCTCGCCGATCAGGAATTGGCCTATCTCCGTGCAGACGAACACCTCCTGACTCCGTATCTCTGAGAGACAGTTGACATGGATACCTGCAACTTGGATGAAATTGTCCATGAGGACGGGATCACATGCGCTATCACGGGTGGGTGAGGAGGGGAGATTAACCACTCCAGCAGCTTCGAGATCGGTCGCATATACTTGGTCAACGCCACGGTAGCATTCAGAGTAGTTGACAACTCTGCGGAACGCCTGATACACAGCGAGACCCTTCAAGCCGCTGGACGCGGATGATTTCTCAATGGCATGTACTCGGGACGCGTCGATCAGCCGATTCATCCAGCTCAAGCGTGCAAATAGTGGGATGGGACGATCAAATGGATGGAGACTGATGTCTCCAGTTGCATGAACGATGACAGCCCGAGTCGCATCACGAGTGAAAAGGGAGAAAGACCATGGCTCCTGATCCGGTCGAGTGCGTGATAGCTTCAGCAAGACCTCTCCCCGCGGACTCAACACCAGAGGAGCTGAGATTTGCAGGTTCTGAAGATGAGGCATGGCAGGCGATGATGCGTTGTCCGAGCTAACAAAGCCCACAGCCCGGACAACCATTTCTATGTAAAGAGACGCAGGGCACAGATTCTGATCCACAACTGCATGGCCACTTGTACACATCTGGTAAAGGGGGTCCTGGGTATTGATGGCGCACAGGCACTCCAAGGGATTCTGGCTCAATACTCGCATAAACCCTTTCGAGTCGTCAGTCTGAGCGGCAAAAGGCGTATTCGTCTGCGAAGGGGCAAAAGCAAAAGGATCGTAATCAATCCAGTGCCGGTTTTGAGCAAATTGGTAAGGAGGAAGGTTGATCCAGTTGTAGCTCTTGGCCTGGGAAGCGTGGAAAGGCCAGAACTGCACCGGGACACCGTTGCTCCAAAGGTTACAAGTAGCCTGTGAGAGATTCTTCTCGGCCAGTGGGCCTTCCAAGTTGATAGACTGATAAACATGGCCACCCGAAGATGCGCTCGCCTCGACTACTCGTCGAATCATAGGGATGATGGGAGATGCGGATCCTGCCTCCAACCATAGACACGGGCCTTGAGCCTTGAATGTCGCTCGCTCAACAGCTGCTTGGAAGTGAACTTGTTGCCGGCTGTGATCCACAATGTTGGCTGGTGTCACAGAAATCCAATCTCCATCATCCGAGCACGCCTCGAGGGGAATCGACAATGGGAAGTACTGGATCCCATGGGCCACCTTAGTGAAAGCAGGTACAATGCTATCCACCAACCGCGAATGGAAAGCATGAGTGTTCTTGAGTCGCCTGGTGCGAATTGTTGAGGAAGGCTCTTGAGCTGCCAACCTCTCAAAAGCGAAGATGGACTGCTCGTCACCGGCAAGAACCACGTTTCGTGGCCCGTTCACACATGCCACATCAAGAGTGGTATCAGGAGACTGGCTCAATAGGCGCTGCACTTCAGCAGTTGTGGATTCGACAGAGAGCATAACTCCACGCTCTGGTCCCCAATAATCACGAATGAGCCTTGCCCGCTCGGACACCAGGTACATGGCGTCCGACAACTCGAGACCTCCGCTGATACACAGGCCGGTAAGCTGGCCAAAGCTATGACCGATGATCCGATCAACCTGAAGGCCCGAATCCAACCATGCCTTTGCCGTTGCATATTGAATGGCGAAGAGGGTGCAATGCAGACTGACGATGTCGTCAATGGGGGCAGGGTTGAAGATTCTTGGGAACAGGCTAGGGAGGTCGAGGGCCAGGCAGACTTGTTCGCATTTCATCTAAATGGGGCATAAGTATTGATCAGGGTTGATCAGGGTGGATCGCGGGCATGAATTTCTGTGGTAGAGGGCGGGTGGACTCACCAAGTGGTATTGAAGGACTTCACTCCGATCAAACAATGCCTCGGAAATGTGGGCTGTGTTCCCATTCTGGCCTCCAAAGCACAGAATGACGGGTAATGGCGATCGGATTTGTTTCTTGGACAGGGTCGCTTGCTGGGAAAATGACTCGAGAGTGGCGAGTAAGGCTGCAAGGTCCTCCGACTGGACAGAGAATGCCTGGATATAATCCAGATCTCTGTTTTGCTTGACGGCCAGGTTATATGACAAGTCAACGCAGCTGCGAATGGATCCGTTATGGATGTTTGAGACCAAAGCCATGCAGTATGACCGAAATGAGTCTGCTGAAGCCGCAGCGAGAATTACTGGCACCTCCGATGGTAGCAGGCGAGACTGGACTGACGCATGTGAGGACAGTTCATGCTGCTTCACGACAATGGCTGCGTTACTTCCTGCGGCGCCGTAGTTTGTAACCATGGCGATGGCGTTGGAAGACGCAGCAGAGGGCCACTCAGTCAACTTGGTGGGAATATCGATTAACTCGTTCTTCAACGAGGGGATATTAGGGTTTAGCTGAGTAAAGTTAGCCTGTTTGGGAATCTGGCGTTTCTGCATCATCAAGACAGTCTTCAAGAGGCCAGCTACTCCGGAAGCGGTCTCGGCGTGGCCAATATTATCTTTGATGGATCCCACATAGAGTGTGTCTTTCCTGGATGGTCCACTAAAAGTCTTCCGAAGGCTATCGAATTCTATCGGGTCGCCGACTTGGGTTCCTGCCATTGTGTTGCTTTAGTCGACTGATGCATATTGGGTTTAAGAGATCTAACGAACCAGTTCCATGGGCCTCGACGTAAGTGACCTCGTCGGGCAGGACACCCGCGGCCGTCATGGCCTTGCGATACAGTGACCTTTGAGACTCCGAGTGTGGGACTGTGATCGGGGAACAATTGGATCCTTGATTGACGGCCGATCCACCGATAACGGCGAGAATAGGATCTCCATTGCGGAGGGCATCTGTCAACGGGCGTAGAACAACGAGACCGGCCCCTTCTCCTCGACAGTATCCATCTGCGCTTTTGTCGAATGCCTTGGATGCCCCAGTGGGAGATAGGAACGAGGCTGCAGCTAAGTTCTGTGTGACTCTAGGGCTCGTCATGACGTTGACACCTCCCGCCACAGCGATCGAGCACTCGTTTCCTTGAAGAGCCTGCGGTTCAAACAGCATTGTCAGTAACCAGTTCTACTCCGTTGCTTGTGACGCTAGAGGAGGATGATACCTTGCAAGCCATGTGAATGGCAACCGCAGCCGATGAGCATGCAGTATCGACTACGACCGAGGGGCCACTCCAGCCAAAGTAGTGACTCACCCGGCCGCTATTGAACGCCTGCAGCGTTCCCGTAGCGGAAAAGGCATTGGCATTGGCAGATCCAATGTTATCCGTGTAGTCATCGGACCCGACGCCCACGTAACAGCCGATATCAGTGGGCAGTGTGGACTTTTTCAAACCGCAGTACCCGGCTGACTCCATGGCTTCATATGCAACTTGAAGGAGCAACCGTTGTTGAGGATCCATGGCCTCTGCTTCGCGGGCTGAGATGTTAAAGAACCGGTGGTCGAAAACATCCGGATTTGCCAAATAATTGCCGAAGAATGGTCCCTTAGGCTCCCGGGGGAGTTCATCCATTCTGAATCGCTTGTTCGGAAGCGGACCAACAGCACATCTCCCCAGTTCAAGCATCTCCCACAAGAGCTCCGGAGAATCTGCCTGGGCATATCGACATCCCATGCCCGTGATGGCGATAGGGGTTGCCGTAGCGAGGCTTTTAATCGCGCCTTGACTGTTCAGGGGCTCGCCTTCGCTCTTGAGGCAGGCATGGTTAATTCCATTCGGAATGGCGTCATGATCCCATGCAGTGCCGTTGCACAATCCCATGGGCTTAACAAGTCGGCTTCTGATCGGGCGTGGTACGAATTGATCAGTCCCAATGGCAATAAAGCCAAGATCCTCCTCGAACAACCCTTGTGTCTTATCAAATGCCGCAGATACCGTCAGCGACCAGAAGGAAGGCTTGGCGAGGATAGACTCCAGAGCAACTTCCTGGATACTCGATCCTTTACCAATAACATCGCCATCCACATTAGATCTCAGTGGCAGCACACATGGCCCTTCAAAGTTGATGTTGGGCAATCGGAATCGAGCATTCTCTTCACATAATTTCAAAAGCTGTGTCACGGAGCTCGCATAGGCAGCATTATGAAATCTTCCACGTAGATGGATCAACTTGGTGGACAAGCCATGGGTCCGCAACTTCTCCATCATACTGTTCACCTCGGCATCTGCAACGGTAATTGTAGCAGAGTTTGTATCTGTGAAGCAAGAAATGTAGCCCTATTAGTGTCATCGTTAGCTTCCCATGAGCATCACTGGGAATTGAATTGAACGTGGTCAGTTTACATACCGTTGTAGAGTCGAGCAAGACTTGATTCAGGCTTTTATTCTCGACGGTAGATTTCCATCTCACTGCCATCGATCGGGTTGGGCCATGAACGATAGCGTCCAAGTCGACCGCTGCTCCTATGTAGACGGCCAATCGAACCATGACTGATGAGATCTCTTGGAAGTCCTTCGTGCTTTGGGAGCAGGCTACTGCGACTGCAGCTAGGAAGCCGACGCAAAACCCTTGGGCGTCGACAATCTGATACTCTGCATTTTCTTTGACAGCACAAAACTCAATTATCTGCCTGATAACAGTGACGGGTGTCAGGAGCACATTCAGAGGCGTCTCCAGGTTCTTGACAGGCTCGGCCCGCGCAATTTGGGCGAGTGTTTCCAATTGTGTAGCCCCTGGGACCTGCGATAAAGCCGGCCATGCATCCATGAGGACAGGCCATAATGATGGAAGCTCCTGTAACACAGGTTCGAGAAACGATAAGGTTGGGCTTTTCTGGAGAGAGTTGCGAATGAAAGAAAGACTTTCGCCGATCGCGGAACTTTGAGGCCCAAAGAGCACACAAACGGGCCGGGCCGAGAGGATCGCCGACTCTCTCATGGCGAACGATAATTAGAAGAAAGAGTAGAATTCAAACGAGTGCGAACGCCAAAATATGTTCAACATCAAAAGAATTATAGTATGATATAGCTATTGAAAAAGCAAGAAAAGTGGCGTTGCGTTATCAGCTATCGCGAGCTGCACGCGATGGCAAAGTTTTAGATGATCGATTGATCTGCATAATATTGCATCTGCACCTTGCTCGCTGGAACAATGGGACTATCTACTAGATCGACACTGCATAATTTGGCATTCTGTGTGTAGAATGCAGCGCCGATTGATCGTCAATCAAAGGGCGTGATCTGCCATTAGTTGCATCGTGGCTGGCTGATGGGCGCCAAGTTCCCATGAAGGAGGCCTTTCGGTGATCTAGGCATATTTATTCCCTATTAATATTTACTTTAATCCTATTTCTCTGGCAACTTACAATTCTTTGGCTGCCTTAATTGTAATTTTGTCCCTTACTCTGTTTCTTAGCCAACATTCCCATTGTTGCCTTTGTACTGTATGGCCGGCCAGGTGAATTTCTCTCAATTACCAGCGCCATAATTGGACGGTCATATTAAACATGTGGGACTTCTACTCTTTTAGGTCTTTGCTCCACAATTATGTTGTCCTCATCCCTTACGTCTTTCGGAGCTGAGAGCTGAAGAGCCTTGATGGAGAAAACTATTGAAGATGCTAAACCCAAAACTGACAAAGAGTGGACACCAGTCCACGATCTAAGGCTGTCGATCTATGTAACTACTCCGTACATCATCTCCTCTTATTTACCAAGCTATTTCAAAGATTAAAGATACGTAGAAGTACAGAAAACCGGTGAGGCCCAAGCGGTGCTGTGTATTTGAGATGCAAGGGTGCTGTAGCAGACACATTGAGTACCATACCAGCCCCTCAATTATCTGTGACCAAATTAGTCAAATCTCCTACATGCATTGTACTGTCCGAATTACTTCCCCAACCTCAACTTAGCACATACTATTGGATCTGGCCCCATGATTCGCCCTGACAGCGACCAGGTCATGGAGACCAAGTCTGGCTCCCTCGAAGAGCCCAAGCTTGAGGAGGCACTGTCCGGTTCGGACAATGGTTCCGATAGACTCGTCCCGGCCTCGGGCCATGAGGAGCCACAGCCCTCTCTGGATACCTCCAAGGAGGTAGCACCTCTTGATAACGATGAAATCGACCTACCAAGATGGGCTAGGAGAACAGTTAGCACCCTCGACCCTGCGACATTAGAAGCCCGCCAACGCGGTATACTGCTTGAGAGCTTGTACGTATACGGCTCGGACTCTACCCTTCGCGTTCAGCATACCGTGCTCTCAGCCCTGTGGCGCCCACTTGCAAAGATAGCAACTCTTTGTAGGAGGCGAAAAAGTGGCCAAGGACCACAGGCTATCCTGCATGGATTTGATGGGCTTTTACAAAATGGGGAAATGCTTCTAGTCTTGGGTCGGCCGGGGAGTGGATGTTCAACGTTTCTGAAAGCACTGTGCGGGCGTCTCGATGGTTTGGATTTAGATCCAGCCAGCAAGATCCAATATAAGGGAATTTCATTTGAAAAGATGATGACTGAGTTCCGTGGAGAAGCCGTTTACAACTCAGAGGCAGATCATCATTTTCCACATCTGACTGTTGGTGAAACTCTTCGGTTTGCAGCATACGCACGTGCTCCCCACAACCGATTAAGTGGCCTGAGTCGAGATCAGTATGTCCAATCTGCCGTGAGGGTAGCCATGGAATTCTTCGGCCTTTCGCATACATACAACTCAAAAGTGGGAGATGACTACGTCCGCGGTGTCAGCGGAGGAGAACGGAAAAGAGTGAGGTGGGTTCTCAGTATAGCTCAACATGCAGAAAAGCAAGGCTAACCCAGCTTATTTACCAGCATTGCGGAAATGGCTTTGTCTCGAGCCTCCATTGGTGCCTGGGACAACAGCACACGAGGCCTAGACGCTGCTACTGCGCTGGAGTTTGTTCGTGCCCTCCGCCTTTCTTCCGACGTCGTGGGGTCTTGTCACGCAGTCGCCGCATATCAAGCTTCAGAGCCTATCTACAATTCCTTCGACAAAGTTATTGTACTCTATGAAGGGCGGCAAGTGTACTTTGGCCCATGCAACCGGGCAGTGCAATACTTTGAAGAAATGGGATGGGAACGACCTCCTCGACAAACAAGTGCTGATTTCCTTGCTGCTGTCACCAACCCTGGAGAACGGAAGCCACGAGCTGGCATGGAAGGGAAGGTTCCTCGTGTCCCTCCCGAATTTGAAGCATACTGGAAGAGAAGCCCCGATTATGCGAGTCTACAAACGTCGATGAGGCAGTACTCACAACGGCACCCTCTTGATGGCACTGAGGAAGCTAAGCTTGCTCGTGTCAAACATGATGAACAAGCCGACCATGTTCGACCATCGAGCCCTTATGTCCTTTCGATGCCAATGCAAATACGGCTGTGCTTGGCCAGAGTTTTCCAGCGCACTCGGAACGACCTCCCATCCCTAATTGCTACGGCGATAGTGCAGATTGTGGTCGCCGTGATCATCGGGTCTCTATTCTTTAACATTCCCGATAATTCTGCGGGATTAAGTCAGAGAGCCTCCGTCCTTTTCTTGGCTGTTCTTACCAATGCACTGATTTCTATGCTCGAGATCAATGTTTTGTACAGCCAGAGGCGCATTGTGGAGAAACAAACTGCCTTCGCGTTTGTCCACCCTTTCACCGAAGCGTTTGCCGGAATCATCCTGGACCTCCCCATAAAACTATTTCGCTGTCTATTGGCAGGGGTGATATTATACTTTATGGCAAACCTTCGAAGGGAGGCATCCCATTTCTTTATCTACATTCTCTTTCAACTCACCGCAGTGGTGACGATGTCGGGGATGTTCCGTACCTTGGCCAGTATGACCCGGGCCATCGGCCAAGCAATGGCGCTAGCCGGTATCATGATCATTTGTATTGCTGTTTATACCGGTTTCACCTTGCCCCAGTTCGATATGCACCCGTGGTTTTCCTGGATCCGATGGCTCAATCCGATATTTTATGCTTATGAGGGTATCATTGCCAATGAGTTCCACGGTCGTTCTTTTGAGTGCGTCGGATTTATACCGAATTACCTCCCTGCTATTCTCGGCAAATCTTTCACTTGCTCTTCACTCGGTTCTACAGCAGGGGACATCCTTGTTTCTGGGGATAGATATATCTGGGAGGGGTACGAGTACACCTACGAACATATTTGGCGAAACTTTGGGATCATGGTGGCATTCGCAGTCTTCTTTCACATTATACATCTTGTGCTCACGGAATATACCCCACAGACCAAAACGTCTGCCGAGGCATTGGTCTTCCGTCCCGGGAGTGTGCCTAAACCCCCGCCGGAAGGGGATATGGAGTCTGGGAAGCAGCCCTTTTCAAGAAAATCCAGAAATCTCGACTCTCAGATCGACTCATTTCCCAAACAGAAAGATATCCTGAGCTGGAAGGGACTGACCTATGATGTGCCGGTCAAGGGCGGTCAGAAAAGGCTACTAGAGGATGTTAACGGCTGGGTTAAGCCAGGAACGCTCACGGCTCTCATGGTACGTATTCCGGTCTTTCCTGCTTTTAGTCGGGGATGACTTGACTGACGGAGCACGCCATCTTATAGGGCGTCTCGGGTGCAGGCAAAACCACTCTTCTCGACGTCCTGGCTCAGCGTATGTCCATTGGTGTTGTGACTGGAGATGTGCTGGTCAACGGCCACAGCCTGGATGCAAGTTTTTGCAGAAAGACTGGGTACGTTCATCAGCAGGATCTCCATCTGGATACCGCCACCGTTCGTGAGGCCCTTCGCTTTAGTGCCACGCTAAGGCAGCCTCAATCAGTGCCGATCGTGGAAAAGCATGCCTTTGTCGAGGATGTTATTCAGATGCTAGGAATGGAAGAGTTTGCCGAAGCGGTGATTGGGAATCCAGGCGAAGGGCTGAACATTGAGCAAAGGAAGCTTCTGAGCATCGGTGTTGAGCTCGCCGCAAAGCCTCAACTATTGATCTTCCTTGACGAACCGACCAGCGGGTTGGATTCACAGAGCTCATGGGCAATATGTGCATTCATGAGAAAGCTCGCTGATCATGGACAAGCCGTTCTTGCCACAATCCATCAGCCAGGTGCTATCCTATTTGAGCAATTTGACCGCCTGCTTTTCCTTGCAAAGGGAGGCAAGACACTGTATTTTGGGGATATAGGGCCTCGGGCCCAGGCTCTTCTCCATTACTTGGAATCCAACGGAGCCCGACGCTGTGGGGAGACCGAAAATGTAAGTTGGCAGTGTGAAGCCTCAGGATGCCTCACGATGTGCTAATATCTTTATTTATTCTAGCCCGCTGAGTATATCCTCGAAGTTGTTGGAGAGGACATGCATGAGCAAGCTCCGTCCATAAACTGGGTTGAAGTATGGAACAATAGCCCAGAACGCCAGCAAGTTCTCGATGAGCTGGAATACATGACTGCCTCTTCCACAGACCCCTCGCCCCATGCCACGCCTCGAAGCGATGAATTTGCGATGCCCCTCAGGGCTCAGTTCTATCATGTTATCAAACGCGACTTCCAGCAATACTATCGCCAACCCAGCTATATCATGGCCAAGTTTGCCTTGGGCATTGTCTGTGGTCTTTTCATCGGATTCTCATTCTGGAAGTCCGACCATTCTCGGCAAGGGTTCCAGAACACCTTGTTCAGCTTGTTCCTTCTCTGCACCATTTTCTCCACGATGGTCAATCAGTGTGTCCTCCCCCCTCAAGTACCGAAGATGGAATTATGTGTTCTAATTACTCAAACAGGATTATGCCGAAATTCGTTACCCAGCGGTCACTCTACGAGCTGCGTGAGAGGCCAGCCAAGACATATTCCTGGAAAGTATTTATACTGTCTCAAATGTTGGTTGAGCTTCCATGGCAAGTCCTACTTGGAGTCTGCACATGGGCCTCCTTCTACTTCTCTGTCTACGGTGGCAACCAGTCTCCGCAGAGCCAGGGTCTTGTCCTTCTCTTCATTGTGCAGTTTTTCCTCTTCGCTTCTACATTTGCGCAATTTTTGGTTGCCGCCTTGTCTAACCCAGCCCTGGGAAGCATGCTAGCTGTCTTCGCATTTCTTTTGTCTCTGCTTTTCAATGGCATCATGCAGCCACCAAGCGCACTGCCCCATTTCTGGAAATTCATGAACCGCGTTTCGCCTTTGACTTACTATGTGGGCGGGATCAGTGCGGCTGCATTGCATGGGCGGAAGATCCGCTGTTCTGATCGTGAGCTGAGTGTTTTTGACCCCCCTGCAGGCCAAACTTGCGGTCAATACTTGGAGGCATTTCTGAGAACAGCGGCTGGTGAGCTTTACAATGAGAGTGCTACCGGAAAGTGTCAGTACTGTGCCATGAGAACCGCGGATCAGTATCTTGCCACCAGGGAGATCTTTTGGGATGATCGCTGGAGAGACTTTGGGATCTTCTGGGCATACATTATCTTTAACATTCTTGGTGCTATCATTCTGTACTATCTGTTCCGGGTCTTGCCTTATTCGAGAAAGGGCAAGGCCCAGAACAGTCACACTTGATGTCGTAACGCTGGACCATCTGCTTGCCTTTCTCTTCATTATGAGCTTTCCTTTGTTCCAGTCCTTCATTACTACAATTACTTAGTTGTTACTTAATGGCTAGTATAATCTATCACTTCATTCTTCTTCTTCATGCTACCCTAAATGCACGCCTTGTGCAGTGTCTCGACCTCGCCCAATCCTACCTGATTACTAATTGAGGGGATATGATTTGGAATACCTATGCAAGCTGCTTTCTAGGTTACACAAATACGTATACTAGGTCACGTACGCATAGGGGTCGCATGCGTACCTATGCGCGCTGTTGACTATCAGAAATGTGGAACTTGCCTAGCAGCATCGGCCCACCGAGCTGAGAAATGCAGTGGCTGTCTAGCGTTCCATTCCCTCAACTAGACACGTCATTACATTGTTTTTAATTGGCTAGTACTTAGCATGCCAGCAATTCATGTGGCGCTGCTGGATTATGGCATAGGACAACTTTGCCCCGGGGCCTTGAATGTGACAAGTCTATCCAGATCCAACTAGATCTGCATGGTCCCTACACCGCTTGAAGGATGAATTACGCGGGAATCGCTCTAGCTGATTGAATATGTACTGGTGCACCATGCATTCGATGTCGTCACAGTTCTTCAACCCAGATATCCCGTGATTTTCATAGTCGTGATATATAATACTCTTCATACCCATCGTGGGATTGGAATATCACTGCCCTCTTCTCTATTTATCTAAGCATATCAACATGGCGATCGAACTACCAAACAAGAAGAACATCCAAGGCGATATCTGGTATGTCTGCCTGGTCTTTGATGCTGAAGCCTCGGGTACTGGATGATGCTGACTATTCTAGGCCTCGCCTGCCGAAGAAGTTTGAGACCTTTTACTTCTTTCGGATCACCAGAGCCAAGGACTTCAAGCAGCATATGGCTGGACTTGTTCCACTGCTAACAACTGCCGACGATGCCTCTAAGCTCCGAAACGACATTTATGAGAAGAAGGCCGCGGGGACTCTCAAGGGCCTAATTAAGCTCTCGGCAATCAACGTTTCCTTCTCCGCTACTGGGCTGAAGAAGGTAAGCCCTTTTCACCTTCAAGAGTCTTCCCTTTTCTCACCCACACACTTCACAGCTAGGAGCCAAGAAGTTTGATGATGACGTTTTCAACAACGGCATGTACAAGGACATGGTGGCCCCGTTGGGTGGTGAAAGCGAAGCCGAATACCAAGGCCTCGATGACCAGCATGAGTGGTTCTATCAGTTCAAGCCCCACCATGGAGGTGTAGACGGAGTCTTCATCGTTTGCGGTGATAGTCCGGAGACTATCGACAAGACGATCAAGAAAATGATCGAGCCGACGTTCAAGTATGGCGAGGGAGAACAAAGCCTTCAAAAGATCTTTACTCAGTCTGGTAAAGTACTTCCTAACGACATCGAACAGTGAGTTGCATCAAGGTACATATTGGAAAGCTTGCTGACCCCTGATCTGCGCAGCTTTGGTTGGGTTGATGGTATCAGTCAGCCTATTATCGTCGGTCTGGACGACGAGTCCAAGACCAAGACGGAAAGAGGCATGCACCCAGTGCAACCCGGGTAAGTCTGATATACCTGATAAATGAGCGTGAGCCCTTGTATTAACGGGACTCACAGTGTTATCCTCGTTGGAAACAATGGAGATGAGAGCAAGCATCCCGCTTGGGCGAAGGATGGTAGCTTCATGGTCTTCCGCACATACGAGCAGAGAGTACCCGAGTTCACCATGTATGCAACCTAACTTTTTATGACTCCTTCGCAAGTTTGGAAGCTCGGAACTGACATTTTCCTTCAGGTGGTGTGCTAGCAACACTCCAAACTTCGAGCGCATGGGCGAGCTGACGAACGAGGAGAAGGCAAAGGTCCTCCAGGAACTCAGGCTGTTCTCTTCGCGTATTGTGGGCCGATGGCCTGATGGTAAGTAGTTTCCAGACGAACCCTCCAATAGCGATATTTCCACGGAACTAACCTTGACAAAACAGGTGCCCCATTGGAGCTCCATGCTACCGAGGATCCGAATCCCATGCTTAACCCCGATCCTGCTATCAACAGGCAGGAACTCATCAAGAAGCATGGTGAAGAAGGAGCCAAGAAGCTTCTCGCAGAGCTGGAGCATGAGAACCACACCGACGACTTCAACTACGATCCAGAGGATCAGACCAGATGCCCTTTTGCCGCGCATATCCGCAAGTGCGGTCCTCGGAATGACCAGCCTGGTTATGCCAAGCATCTCATGATGCGCCGGGGTATCCCATACGGCCCTTTGACCCAACCACCGGAGAAAGCCGGTGGTGTCACCCAGCATGACCGTGGACTTCTTTTCGTCTCGTACCAAAGCAGCATCGATGACGGGTTCCGCACCGTTCAGAAAGGTATGTGCCACCGGGTCCTCCTGTCATAGACTGATACTAACGGCTATGGACAGCATTTGCAAACCGCGAAGATGGTCCCCAGGATAAGAAGGCGCTCTGCGGTGGTGCTAAAAGCCAGGGTATCGATCCTCTCATTGGTCAGGCACATCCTAGTGCCCTGTGCAAAGGTGATCCTCTCACCTACAAGTCTCC
Organism: Penicillium decumbens; assembly: GCA_027569385.1. Lineage (NCBI taxonomy): Eukaryota > Fungi > Ascomycota > Eurotiomycetes > Eurotiales > Aspergillaceae > Penicillium > Penicillium decumbens. Next base: position 227,105 of record JAPDEZ010000022.1, read on the forward strand.
TGTGCCCCAAGTGAACATGCCTCATCCTTCGAAGCCTGTTCCGCGGATCAATGAGAGGACCATTGATCTCGAGCGGTTCGTCATTCCCCGCGGTGGTGAATACTTCTTTACTCCTTCTATCTCGGGATTGCAGGACCATCTGTGCAAGGTTTGAAGAAGCTACGCTGTCTCGTTTACAATTGGTCTTGAATCCAACTTGTCATATCTCAGACTTTGCTCTTATCAACTTGAATTTCATAGCAATTTGCTGCGGAGACTTGCCTTGTTCCTTGTAGATTGCTTCATTATGCCTTGGAACACTTTTTCAACATTTTGGGGCAACTCGACCCGGTCCTGTCTATACGTATGTCTTCCTATTACTTAGTGAGGTTCCCGCGGGGACGCGGCGGCTCTGGATGACTGCTATTATCTACGGAGGGCGCTTCTGATTGATGAGCTGGTGTCAAGAGGTCCTCCCATGACCTGCCACAGCGGCATCCAAGCCGCACCATCTCGGTTGGGGAGGGTGCGTCCACCGTAGCTTATGGTACACGAGATGGTGCCGGGTCTAGGCTTCTTCCAACCGGACAAAGCCAAATGGCTATATCACAACGACGAACTTTCCCGGCCGATCTAGACTGAGTCCTTGACACCTAAGCACTAATGGTCTCGTGATACCATCGATGTTTGGATTAGGGTTGGGAACAGGCCTAAGTGAGTGTTGCCCGGGTGATGGGAAACCTAAGGTTCATAAAGCTCACCCGACCACAATAGAACAACAATATCGCAATGATACTGCCTGAAATAATAAAGTAACGTCTCTCAGAATATCTGTGAAGCATGATCCGGATTCTATGTCGTCCCTATCTCCGCAAGGTGTCAGCAAGAAAATTGATGCTGCCTCGATGGTGTACTTCGATTTTGAAACACAGTGTACCCGTAGTAACTATAGAGATATACCGGCCAGATAGGCCTGAACCATGATGCTGATGTAGGGGCGCCTGACTAGCAAGTTGAATGACCCACCACATCTATGGATGTGCGTGCTACGAAAAATACAATTATCGACCGTGTATTAGCGTACAGGTGCAGTAATATAACCCTTGCTTGCGCCACCTGCAAGTTGACCCAGTCCACCATTTGAATTGATTTTTCGACAGAAGGCTTATCTTGCATAAGGAACGGAGCGTTCCGCAAGGAGTGCATTAATGTAATATTCTTCCACAATATTCCGCATGTACCCACGTATGAGTGGGTCCTTGGATCGTGCATATATGCTACCACCTTGCATGGACAGCACGCATCCCATCTATTCGAGCACCTATTCGTGTCACCTCCTCGGAGCCGACATTCCCCGATTTTCCGGGAGCTTCATAATAATACGTTCAAGAATAGTCAACACCAGACTCATGTACAGCTCAATATAAATACCATCCCACGAGGTCCCGGGTAGAGGCTCCTGATTGTACCTTCAACCATCAACAATCCTCATTTCAGCTTGACTTCTTCCCAAACACGATTCAAAATGCAGTTCTACTCTCTCTTCATCGCCACCATGGCCTTGGCTGTTTCCAGCGTCTATGCTCTGCCTCAAACCACCGATGACTCTACTTGCCTACGTCTCTGCAGAGACGAGCCAGTCGATTGCCCAGCCGGATGGAAGTCTGAGAAGATTTCCTCAGTAAGTGCCATATCCTTGGAGATAGTTTCCTTTGTGCTATCTACGCTCGCCGTGTGGTCTAACAAGCAATTACCTTAGGACTGCTGGACTTGCTGCGAGGACGAGTAAGCTCTCCAACTAAGAGCCGACGAACAGTAGTGGAGGGAAACAGAAGGTTGTTGTACTGGTTCCACATTGGAATATCAAGCGTGTTACGGGATCCCTTATGTACTTAAGATAATTCATTCACGCCGTCATTGTTTCCTCCAGGATTGGACTATACGCAATGGTCGTATGGACTTGGCTTCGTATGCAAAGTCATTCGGAGGGGTGTTCCCTGAGGTTGCCTAGATCACACGTATAAATCGGTTGAGGAATTCATGGCCAGATACAGTGGCACTGCTAAAGTTTTCGGCCCAGCCCTATGCACCTCGGCTGAAATAACCCTAGACCAGTAAATAGCTTGCCTTTGGGGCCACCTAGGCATAAGTATCCTACAAAGAGAGTCAAAACGATGGATGACGAGTCTCGTGGGTACTTAGCACATGTGTCCATTATCGATATCGTTGTCGTCTTGGGGACACAGAAAAGATTCCATACATAGTTATCTCCCTAGATCCGCATCTCGCGGGGCCCGCTCAGTCCTCACCGCAAGGGTCTGCACTTCTATCAAATGAAGAGCCATCTGTTTCATTCATCCTTTCTGTAATTGATAGCGGTGACAATGTTTACATCTGATGTAATATACTTAGAAAGTGGATACCCCTTGCACCAAGCCCCGCCAAAAGCAAAAACGCCCCTTGGTTCCATACAAGTGCGTATCATCAGCCAGCCACAATTTCTTGTTTGTGCGCCACCATAGTTTATTCATTTTTTTTTTTCTTTTCTTTTTTTTTACCCATTCCTACGTTATTACCACCATTTCTCTATTGTACAGTCACGACTAATGGGCCGTGACACCAGATCCACGCCACTAGTGATACAGTGCTTTGCATAGGCATAGGCAGGTTATATGCAGGGAAAATCTTGAACGCTTTGCCACTGCTGCTACTTTGTTTAGTAAGGACAAGAAAGAGATAAGGTATAATGAAAACGAGATATTTTTTATGATCTCTGTCGGAAGGCGGAGGAGGATTCATCGTCCTCGGTGGTGTCATCTACACATCTACAACATCCTGACACTCCTCTAGGGTCTGAGGATGATGTGGATGACCTAGAAAGCAGAGCCGGAAGCTTTACAGAAACGAAGTAAGGTGAAGTGGGGTGTCTAGGCTGAAGATGATGTGGATCACACGACCAAGGATGATGAAGCCTCCTCCGCCTTCCGACAATGTCAAAGCTCTTATTGTACATCTCACCCGACATTAGAGTGGGTATCACATTGCAACCACCTCCTTTTGAAGGGATGTGCAGATTTTTTCCGTTCATGGAATCAATAGTTTACAGAATTAGGTTCTCTATACGCACATTAGCAACGAGGATCAGAAGTGTGTCCAAGCTGCTGTGGAGGACTCGACTCGTTTCCTCGACCTAGTATGTCTTATTAATCATTTTATTCGCATAATTAATTCACCAGGGCCTTGTTTTAGTGACCTTCCCTTGGCCCGTCTCCTCGACGTCCTTTTGCACTTTGCCTTTCCTTCCCCTGTTGCTGTTGTCCAAAATGGACCTCCATACACTGCCATTGTTGGCCAATTTGCAGACAGTCAGCCTGGCAGGCTTGGTCGTCCTCTCGGGGCTGTTCTTCTTGCTCAGATCAGCCAACAAATCCCAGCTTCCCCTTATAAACAGCAAGCGTCGCTTCGAGTTTGGGATAGCCAAGGCTCGGCAGCGCTACTTGAAGGATGCGCACAGTTTAATAACAAGTGGCCTTGCAAAGGTATTTATTGCGGACTTAGGATGTTTATCTCTGACTAACTTGTTCTGTAGGCTAAAGCCTTTCGTGTTGTTACCGAAAACGGGGTTAGGACTATTCTATCGGCCGATTATGCAGAGGACATTCGAAGCCATCGATCACTGAGTCTGAGTGGTGCTCTGGTGACTGAGCACCATGTCAACATTACGGGATTTGATGCTGTTAGAGTCACCGTGACATCGGATATTATTCAAGATACCGTTCGCACCAAGCTCACTCAGAATCTTTGTGAGATTAATTCCATTCCCGTATACCGTTCAGATCACTAACCAAAGTAGTGAACATCATGAAGCCCATGTCCAACGAAGCAGAGTTCGTGCTGCAGAACCAATGGACAGATAATCCGGGTTAGTTATTCCATGACTGGACTTGGCAATGTACAAATTACTGACGTTCTTCCAGATTGGCATGACATTCACTTGAGAACAAAGGCCGTCGGCTTGATTGCCTCACTGTCATCCCGGGTATTCCTAGGCGAGAAGATTTGCCGTAACCCAGACTGGCTTCAAATCACGGTCAACTACACGATCGACTCCTTAATGGCTGCAGCACAACTCAGACTTTGGCCTGAAATTCTGCGACCCCTAGTTGCGAGGTTCTTGCCCAAGTGCCATAAGATTCGACAGGAGCTTGAGGAGGCTAAACAAATCATTATGCCCGTGATTGAAGAGCGACACAAGGCTCGAAAGCAAGCCATTGCTGAGGGTAAGCCTGAGGAGGTATACCATGATGCCATTCAGTGGCTTGAGGAAAACTCCCAAGGTCGGACCACTTTTGATCCCGCGGCGATGCAATTGGCTCTATCCACGGCTGCTATCCATACGACTACCGATCTACTTACCCAGACAATTCTTGACCTTTGCGGCCGTGAGGAACTTATTCAGGACCTTCGAAAGGAGATTATCGAGGTGCTCGGAGACGGTGGCTGGAATAAGACCACCATGTACAAGCTCAAATTGATGGACAGTGTTATCAAGGAATCTCAACGAGTCAAGCCTATGGCTATTGGTAAGTGGCTACCCATCTCTTGGAATTCATCACACTAAACAATAACAGCCAAAATGGCACGGAAGGTCGAAGCCGATGTCAAGCTGTCTGATGGGACTGTCCTTCCAAAGGGCGAGATCATTCTGGTCTCCTGCAGCAAAATGTGGGATCCGAGTATTTACCCAGATCCAGAAACGTTTGATCCTTATCGTTTCCTGAAGCTACGCGAAGGATCCATGGACAAGGAAGCTCTGGCCCAGTTTGTGTCACCCTCCCCTCAGCACATGGGCTTTGGATTTGGAAAACACGCTTGTCCAGGGCGATTCTTTGCCGCCGCTGAGATGAAGGTTATTTTGTGCCATGTCATCATGAAGTATGACTTCAAGGTGGCAGAAGGATGTACGCCGCGAATTCTGAAGTCTGGAATGAGATTGTCTGCGGACCCGTTTGCGAAGATTGCTATCAGAAGAAGAAAGGAGGAAATCTCTCTCTAGAAATCTGGCTCATTCTCTGTCTATTTTGAGTCCCTTTGAAGGTTTATTTTCCCGATTTGATGTCTAGTGCAATTGCGACCCTGTTGGGTAGATGTCTTTTATCTTTCAACATTGATTTCGGGTCTTTTTGTGTTGGGAATATTACATGGCACCAGTTGGAATATTAGACGGTTGAATCCCTATGCTTCACTTTCTATGACGGTATGATGTGGAGATGCTACCTATATCTTAAACTGAACTTGAGATGGTTGGGTGGTTCCGGTTCCCTAAAGCTGCATCATGTCCACAAGTTATCTATAGGAATCTCCCCAGGACTCTTGCGAATTTGGCTGCCGATATGCCGGGCCTAAGGCATGCTACGATACGCGCACCCTTTTACCGCTAGCTTTTGATGTATCGGTTACTTGGATGCGAAATCTCTACAGGTAAGGAAATAGACACCTTAGAAATCAGCAGGTCGATTTGTGCCGCGGAAAAAGTGGAGACCCAACTTCTAAGGCATAGGGGGGTCGGCGCAACGATTCCCCAGGTTTATGGTTTCAAACACCTAAGGTTTGCATGCTACAGGGGCATTGGCTATTTTTCCACAAAGCTGGTAGTTATTTATTTATCGTACCTCTTCTCATCACAGCGTTAGAAACTGCTGGTAGATTAACAGATGATTTTCAGCATCCAAACCACAGCGTAGAACTAAAATATAAACCGAAATTGGAAAATAAGATAACCCAACTGGACGAGAGTTCTTGACAAAGTCTGTCTCCTTACTCCTGGCTCAGGGCACGCTTCCATTCGCGCTCGAGGTTGTCACCGATAGCATTGTTCGCCTCCTCCTCAAGCTCGCTGTGGGAGATCATGCCCTCCCGTTTGGAGACCTTTGACTTGGACTCCTCGCGAGACATTTCAACTGTGATCAATTTTTATCAGTAATTGTGACACGACTCGCAGGCGTGCTGGGACTAACCGTGAATGTAAACGGCGGCACGCTTGCCACTGAACATGGCGTGGGGGACATTGGTGGCACCGTCAGTGTTAGCATCGCCAATGGCAAAGACACCAGTCTCGTTGGTGCGCATGGAGCTGGCAACCTTAATCTTTCGGTCATCCATCTCAAGGCCCATCTCGTACGGGAGAGTCGAGGTCTGGTCGGTGGGGAAGTCAACAAGGAAAGCATTGCGCTCGACGGGCTCGCCCTCGGTGAAGTGAATGAGGAACTTGTCGTACTGCTTGTCCTCGTTGTTGTCTCGGTGCTTGCCGCCATCCTGGATACGCTCGAAAGATGAGATCATGCGGTTATCGATGGTGACGTTCCACTGCTTGAGCTGGTCTTCCCAGTCCGAGACTTTGGCTGCAGCACGAGCCTCGCCCTCGGGTGTCCGAGTGCCGTTGGTGAAGGCAATGATATCACTGTTCAAGGTGTGGATTTCCAAGACGGCACCGAGAACACTCGCAATATCAGCCACAATGCCGAAGGGCTGGTCACGGTGCTCTGTGGAGAAGGTTAGGACTGCCTGTTTATGACATATACGTGGCTATTGACTACGCACCGTAACCATCGCACCATGGGCACCAAAAGATTCCCTTGCCGAATGCTTCGCGCAGGCCGGGAGTCGGGGGAAGCATGTCACGCAAACCGGTACCGAGCACGATCTTGCGCGCCGTGTACTTCTCGCCGGTATCATCGGTCACGGTGAAGGCGGAAAAGTCACCATCCAAGGGAACGATAGACTCGACAGTCTGGTTCTTGAAGTGAGCAGTGTCATACTTGGAGATCTGCTCTCGAGCCAAGCCTCGGAAAGTAGCAGGTGGGGTGCCTATTCGCGGGTTAGATTATCTAGCGGTATATACACGGCTATACAGTATGGAAAGGCTCACCATCATTGCCAATCACATCGTGCATTTCCCGGGTTGGAGCATTCCGGTACTGTTGGTTGTCAAACAACAGAGCAGTACGTCGGACGCGAGAGACGCCGCTGAGAGCACTCAGACCCGCAGGACCTCCGCCAACAACGATGACATCGTAATCAGTTTGTGGGACTGCAACAGCGGCAGTCAGTGCCAGCAAAGAGAAGAAGGCGGTTTTCATCAACATGATGGCGGATTGATACAGTTGCAGCCTCTGGTTCACTTGCTGAGCGCGAGTCGAGGTTCTTTATAGATCGCGACAAGCCACGCGCAAATTAATGTTTTGGTCAATCGACCATTCAGACCAGACCGGGCCATCCAGATGGCTGGTAGTGTAGATGTTTATGATCGGCATCCCTTACAGGTCTAAAGCGAATATTAGATTCGGTCTGCAAGGTCGGGGCCTCCCGAGTCCCACGAGGTCCGTCAATTGCAGAAATATTGAGAGGTTTCGTGTAACAGGCCTGCGGATTACTGGATTTCCCTGGCAACTTGCCTTTTCCTGTAGTTGTGATTGGCTTGTATTGTTTGGTATGGGGGAAAGTATGTAATCCCTCGATATTATGTACTCTTGCGATCTTCCAATGTAACATAACATCGCATTGCAGTGTAGGACAGTAAGCTGTACAGGTTTTGATTGGCAAGTCACATCGCCCGGACGGTTCTGGTAGCTATTGTCTAGAGCCTCATTCTTTGGCTTTCTTCGCTGATACCAAGGTAAAAGATGCAAAATCTGATTTCGTATTTCTTGGGAATGAATCGGACATTCTGGGTAGTTGGATATCTTGTAGAGAGATGGTTTGCACCTTGCGTTCGATGGCTTTTCCAGTCAGGTCCTAGACTTGCCTCTAATCATAACCTGCATAATTTATGCATATTGCGATGGAAGTGCTCCTAGGCACATAATTGGGATTGACAAGGCCTCATTTTAACTGTAAGGACCAACTATATAGGTTGTGCATATTATGCGCCTTCTAAAATTGTTGTATGCCTTATTATTTTGGTTCTCGCGAGTAAATTGTCTCTCTTTAATCTTGCTCAGAAACCAATAGGAAATTGTAGTCAATCTGTACCTCTAAAATCTGCGACAGGTAGATTAGATTGTCACTAAGCTATTGACTATAGATGCAATTCACCCAACAATCAGCAGTTTCAACTTCCCCTGCCTAAGTATATATCGCTAAGCGATATTAACAGGTGATCTGACTTGGCGTTGGGGTAACATCGAGCGCCTTGGAAGGTCTAAGAATTCAGGTTTCCACCACCGTAAAGTAACTAGTTAACCAACACAGCTATCATCCAAGTCTCCGCAATTTGCTTGATAGGCTAGTTTTGAAAGATGTGATTGGACTATAAGAATGCACTAAAATGAGTCACAATGAGTCCTGCTGTCAAGCACCAATCAACCATCACTAGCTGTGGAGCCCGTGATGCCTTGAGCCTACGGCGCCAACCCACCCCCGCGTATATCACTGTTTCCCCTCCCCTTCCTTCCTCAGGACACCACTCCTCGGCCTTCTGTGACCGAGCCTTAACTCCCCTCCATTCCTAGCGGACACCTGCTTGTTTTAAAGATTTAGCACGCCACGGGCCCGCTCAGGCCCGTTTAAACGATCCAGTCATGCCAGCCTGCGGTTCCAACAGCGCCGCGGCGGTCAAGCAGACCTTCGTCTTCTACCAGCCCGCCCAGCTCCGCCCCTCCGTCAAGCACCCAAGGGCTGGAGGGGCCGCTTTTGCCCTGGCATAATCTCTCTCACCACGACCATCTCAATTACCATCAATATCCGCTTTCATCTCTGGCACCGCCGTTGGATCCTATCCCCTCGGTCGTGACATACAGCCAATCCTTTGACAACCTTGTGCAAGAGTCGGAACTTTGGGCAGATCAGGATCTGTCCTTTGCCGACACCGACTGGAATTTCTTATCTATCAGCCACGTCACGCCGTATCCCGGATTTGACGGGGCCGACATACCCGTTAATGACCTGGGCTACGGCATGGCATCTACCTTTGCTTCTCTTTCAGATTCGGGATCAAATGACCTCCATACCGTTCCCGCTTTTACTCATGTTGCCAACTCGGTGAATTCGCAAGGTGAGACTTTTCGACTTGTATCTGATCAAGACCGCGTTCCTAATATCTCTATAGACGGGTCTTCACATGCCTCTCCTGTGCCTCAGCTCCCTGGATCAGTCACGGCATCTCTATCTAGTCCTTCTTTGTCGCCGGGTGACAATGCCCTAGGTCCTGTGGGTTCGTCTCGCGTTGAAAAACGTAGACTTAACACACTCGCGGCCCGTAGATGCCGTCAGAGGCGCATTGATCGCGTGAAGGGTCTTGAGGACGAGCTAGAAAGCGTACGGAGGGAAAGGGACGAGTTGAGGCTTCGAGTTTCAAAGTTGGAAGGGGAGACGGAGGTTCTGAAGGGACTTCTCACTCGAAAGAGCAAGTAAAGCCAACAAGCCTCGACTATTTTTGAGCTAGTCTCGTAATGAATATAGTTATGTGACGGTCAAACTTTTCTCTGGTAGGAGCTACGTGGAACTAGTCAACGGAACTTGCCGTTGCATACATTCTAGAGGTTTGTAGGCCTTTGTTTGCTTTCCCTAATGCTGTTACCAAAGGCAATATAAAAGAAGGAAGACTCTTGATTTAGGTCCTAGCAAAACGAAAACATCAAGTTGAAGAGAGAAGGAAAGAAGGAGAAGGTCGGGCAAGAGAGTTCCTCATAAACCTCTTTGCTACGAACGACACTGGTGGGAACTTCCGCGGAAACATCCATCAAGATCAAGAAGTCAAAGAAACAAACAATCCTCCTCCAACATGCAAACATCTTCCAGAAGCATGCAAACATATAATCCTCCATCTAGTGGCTCCAGAGTCTCCTAACCCCATGTGATCAAGTCACAAATGCTCGCTATAAAATGTTCTCACCTGGAGGGGAGAACTATCCTCTTCATCATCTCTCAACACCATCGTCATCTCTGAAGCCCATCCTACTGAGCCATATTCCACCAGACCCAGTTCCACCTAAACACATTCTATTTGCAAATCACCAAAATGGCTAAGCACGAAATGACAAAATCTGATTCTTCTCGAATCCAATCAACCCAGGTAATTCTGTTCTTTACGTTACTCATCGTCACAGCTAATAATTATTTCCAAATACTAGTCGAATCATAGTAGCGGATCTTTCGCTTCCCGGGCTCAGGCTGCGGCTGACCGCAATGCCTATTCGCAGTCCCAGGCTGCGGGGACTTCTGCTGGCTCCAAGGGCAGCCAGCTGTCCCAAACCACAGCTACTTCTACTAGCTCCAAGGGCAGCCAGCAGTCCTCTAAGTCTAGCAATACCGGCAAGAATGCTTAAGAATATCTCGGGCAGGACGCACTGCTTTCCCGGAATAACCCCAAATTGAACCACACTTTTACCTCTGCTGCAACTGCGACTATGCGTGACAAATCCATATGCAATAAAAACTTATGATACCTTTAGTTTTCAAATCAACTTGCTCAAAGTCTGGCTTCTAGCTGAAGGAAACCTCGAGTAGAAACATATACTAATAAGACGTATCCGATGACTAGTAATGAGTAGTTACGTAGGATACTACAATGTCCTAAGTAACCTCGGAGATGCTTAGCTCAGTTTCTCCAGTATTGCGTTAAATAGCTAGAACCTATAACTCTTACTACAGTAATAACATAAAGTGTAATCCGAGGTAGGCGTTCCTTTTCTTCAAGCGAGAGCTTATCACTACTAACTAAACCTTCTTACCTGGCTACCCGTGGAGAGCCCTCCCTACTTGATCGTTACAGGACCTCGGGAAAATCGGTGTCACTCCCACCCATATCAGGATTAACGCTAACCGACCTCTTTCCTAAATATTGGGACATAAGTTGTGAAATGACTCGCTTCCTGGAAGTTTCGTGGTCGTCGGATTAGGAATAACCCCGCAAATCTGTCTGGCCTGAATGAAAACAACATAGCAGCGTCTACAGCATACTCAGACTCCCCGCTTTTACAATGGACAAGTACCAGGGAAAGCTTGTGGCTCGTTTCTTCGAGCCACTGCCAAACCTCTCTCAGGTATCTTGTCACCAGTTCGTCTTGCACCATATTGCCCCGATCCTTCTTCCCAGGACTGCTGCCGGCGAGGTAGACGTTCAGCCCAGTTGTTTCCAGGGAAGCATGAGCTATACCACTATATTACATGCTCACTCCACGCACACCAATCATCGCATTGTCGTCCAGTTCCGAAGCGACAAGCAAGACCTCTTCGGAGTCACCGAAGCTAGTCGCATTCATGGAACTATTGTACCTTTGGTAACATACCAGGGCATGTACGAAAGGCCGTTTGTGTATACATCGCCTTTTGCCGAAGGAACACCATATGTCAGTGTCTTGATGTCTTCTCAGGACTTTGAACTGCCGCTCCAGAAGAAGATGGTGACTGTTATGGACCTTGCAGACCTCGTTACTCGAGGAGCTAGAGCGAACACTACTATATCTGACCTCACCTCTACCCTTGATGGAATTCGTCATACGGTCGATAACTATAGTTTCCGAGACACAACTCTCAGAAATAGCATTTGTGCCTGTATCAGCAAACTCCTACCACAGCTACGTGACCTAGCCGTCCTTCCCGTCACCCTCTCCCACCAGGATCTCTCCCCATTCAATTACCTTATCGACGACTCCACAGGCCGGATTCAAGCTGTACTAGATTGGGATGGCGCTCTATACCTCCCAGTTGGATCAAATTTCCATTTCATGGATAGTCTTCTTGGGTTTATGACCAGAAGTGGCTGGCAAGACACAGAGGATCGTCCGGAACTCGAGGCAGCGTTTTACGATCGGGCTCTGGCTAGTCTTGCTGCCCAGGGACTTGGGGAAATAACAAAAGAGCAACTGGAGTCGCAGAAGGCGATCGGGAGTTTGCTGTACGGTGTGGAGCGGCTTCTCAAGTTCGAAGACGAACAATGCGAACGCTATCTAGATGGATATCTTCGGGGGTTATCTTTCATGAACGAGTTTATGTTCTCGTCTTAGCTTATTATCGAAACGAATACACGAGCGGGCGTCTAGCAAAAGATGGAACCCATCGCTACTGTATCCAACTGGTCATGTGACGCACAGAATCATGGTTTCTAACCTATAAAATTCTAAGTGGTGGAGATTGGGAGGGCGCTTAGTGATATTATTGGTTCTCGAGTAGTTATTGGGAGTTGTATTCTCGGGATGGAAGGTATGCTGAAGATCATGATACTCAGAAGTAAGGGAAGAAGAGCGCAGTGAAAGAAGCGAACTACTAATCATGATACATGCATACTCTACAAAACACCCTATGTCTGGAGCAACAATGTATCTATGTATGTATCTCAATGCTTAGAACTATGCAGATAACCCATTGAATGGCACTGACTATTCAAATTGGAAATGTCAATAAGAGACATTTGTTTTTGTTGTTCGCTCTTGGGTCTCACTGTATTGGCTTAGGTAGGACTTGATTTTGTTGGCCAAAATAGACCCTTGGTGGGATGTCTTCTTACTAACTAGTTTTGAGCTAGTATGATTTCATTACAAGCACACCACTACGAGTCAGAAGGGAAGGAGAAAGAAATCCTGCCCTGCGGGGCTATGTCTCCGCCTCACACCCCGCTGACATATGGTCATACCAATCTCGGTTACAGATACAGGATGTCACGCCATGTGTACCTTCGATCGTCTGGGAAGGACGACAGACTAGCATAAAGATGATGACGGCTAAGAAAGTCCCACGGCAGCCAGGATCGCGAGCCCGTTACATTTTGACTTGCTTTCACTGACAGGCCTCATTACCGACTTGTATTCCTGGGAAAAATACCCTGCGCTTGTCGGGCACTCAAGAAGCTAGGCGCCCGTTTGGGGTTTTTGCCCCGGTCCTCATTGTTCGGCACTAAAGCAGCACGTCGCCTGTGTCTGCATCTGATTGATCTACTCGCTTCTGGACGACACGGCCTCAGCTCACCTCTGAGACATGTCGGCCCTGACACCGCTTATGGTTCATTGCATCGATTGGCTCATCCCTGTTGAGGGGCGGGTTGGGATTCAGATCTAAGCTCCGCGATGCCTTATATAGGCTTTGTCAACGACGGACTCTAGGCTTGAGTCTGCGTTGGATTTCCTTTAGGTCCTTCCGGTCCCTCTGTCTCTTTCTATTGACCCCACCTGCTGCAGAATAAAATGGAAGTTTCGTACCACTGACTTGGGAATTCTCAATAAGAAGTGAGATGGGAAGATCACTGATTGGCACCGTTATAATTACGGGAGGCAATGGACAATTGGGATCAGAGATCGCCGTTGCCGTTGCCAAGACTCAACCCTTTGCCCACATACTTTTGACGGCGCGGGATATCAAAGGAGGGGATGTTCGTAACCTGATCGCAAGGGTCCGGCTCATCGGACCACGATCTATTGAGGTCGTCAGCCTCGATTTGAATGACTTGAGTTCAGTGACCGACTTCGCCCAAAGTACGGTGGAGCGAGTGCGAAGCTGTGAGATCCCACCTGTCGTCGATCTAATCCACTCCGCTGCCGTTGCATCCTATACCGTCGACCGGTTAACCCTTGATGGGTACGACCCGGTATATCAAAACAACTGCGTCGCCCCGTTCTTCTTGACCGTCGGTCTTCTCGAATCCTTCCGTGCTGGAGATGGAAGGCCCGACGGAGGCGCGAAAGTGATCAACATTGGCTGTTCAGCGGTTTCCTATGGGAAACTAGACTACTTCGATCACGACCAGGGACGGGACAATCGGCGGCCAGGGACGCCGATGAGCGCGAGGGAGGGGAATGTCCGGTATGGAAGCAGTAAACTAATCGCCAGCGTGGCATTGTACGCACTGCGGCGAAGTTTGACCAACGTCAGTCTGACACGGGGGTGATTTCGACCATATTTTCACGATGCTGACCACCCAATTAGACGGGTAATATCTCCCTCGACATCTTCACCCTGGATCCTGGTGGCATGGCTGGCGAGAGCAACCTGCGAACCGGGGCTCCCCTGTCCGTTCGAGTTGCACACCAAACACGATCAGGACTTCGGACCTTTCTGCGCATGGTATCCCGTAGCGCGATTAACAAGGCCAATGTTCCGGCGAAGGTGATCGCCAAAGTCGCATTTCAGCGGGACGTGGTGGAGACGTGTCAAACGGAACGGTACTATACTCTGGACAACGAGTATGAGGCCGGATCCGTCATACCGACCTTACGAGATGGGTCCCAGATGGGGAAGCTGTTGGTTAAGTTGATGCGACAGATGGAAATCTGGAAAGAAAAAGGATCGAAGGGATCTACAGGGTCTGTCAGTCCTGGGTCGACGCTATCTTGAAGGTGCCACGAGGATTCGGGGAATTGAGTTGTACCTAAACATAAAATTGCGTGGACTGGCGAATACGTTGGAATCAATCAAGTGTACCTTTTTATACAGAAGATCGGCCGCAAGCGGTCGCCGGATTCGGTGAGAGCGGAAAGCGTGAAACCTGCCACTTCGCGGGTTACACCTTTTTCCAGTCCTGGCGATCGATAAGGGGATCTTTGAACTTCCCACGATCTTGTCTTTCTTTTCCCTTTTAATCCTCGGATCGCCATCCCTTCATTCCCGTCCAACTCCTTATCCTCCGAGCACTTCGAGCTGGCCTTTCGAGATCGACGGGCTGGACTGGCCAAGGCTCTCCACTAGTTCTCGCCCATGAACCCGATGCTGCACGCCTCCTAGCGACATGAATAGGCTCTACGCCTCACCCAAAGGCTACACTGCCTATCCTCGCGGGAATAGCACCTTCTCCATCTCCCCCAACAAGTACGTACACTGCAGTGACACGTGCATCTTCACATGGCTGCATGACAGTTGATCTTCAAGAAAAGAAGCTAACCAGTATTCACTGCTAGATTCCAGCCTCGGTCACAACCTGCTCTCCGCCGTCGACGCCAACTCTTCCAACGGCTCGTACTCCTTGCTGGCATATCCCTCCTGCTGGTCATCTTCGTTCTCCCCTCATGGCGCGCCGCGATCCTCCCTGCCCTCTCGCTCGGCCTCTTTCACGGCACAGAGGACCTACAAATGCAAACAGTCCGATACTATGATCTGTCAGAAGTGGAAGGAACAGAAAAGGGCTGGGAGCGCGGGGAACGTGTCCTCATGCTCACCCCGCTGCGAGATGCCTCCTCTCACCTGCCCATGTTCTTTTCCCACCTCCGAAACCTCACCTACCCTCACAACCTCATCGACCTTGCTTTCCTAGTGTCGGACTCCCGAGACGACACCCTGAGCATGCTGTCGCACATGCTTACAGAGGTGCAGAACGACCCGGACCCGAAAATGGCCTTTGGAGAGATCTCGGTCATAGAGAAGGATTTCGGCCAGAAGGTGCAGCAGGATGTTGAAAGCCGCCACGGATTTGAGGCTCAGGCCAGCCGTCGCAAGCTGATGGCTCAGGCGCGGAATTGGCTGCTGAGCGCGACCCTCCGTCCTACCCACAGCTGGGTCTACTGGCGAGATGCAGACGTGGAGACGGCGCCGTTTACGATCATTGAGGATCTGATGCGGCATAACAAGGATGTCACCGTTCCAAGTATGTCTTGACCGGTGATCTATGGGAAAGGAAGTATGCTAATTGCTACCTTTAGATGTGTGGCGGCCGCTTCCGGATTGGCTGGGTGGAGAGCAGCCGTACGATTTGAACTCGTGGCAGGAGTCGGAGACGGCACTCGCGCTGGCGGACACACTAGATGAGGACGCTGTCATTGTAGAGGGATATGCCGAGTATGCGACATGGCGACCTCACCTCGCCTACCTCCGCGACCCCTACGGCGACCCAGATATGGAGATGGAGCTGGACGGCATTGGTGGTGTCAGCATTCTGGCAAAAGCGCGTGTGTTCCGTGCTGGTGTACATTTCCCAGCGTTCAGCTTCGAGAAGCATGCTGAGACTGAAGGCTTTGGCAAGGTAAGAGAAAATTGCCTTGTTCGGCCCGACAATAACTGACGTGCTTTAGATGGCCAAACGCATGAAGTTCTCTGTGATTGGATTACCGCACTATACAATCTGGCATTTGTACGAGCCCAGCGTTGACGATCTGCGCCACATGGAAGAGATGGAATTGGAGCGACAGGCTCGCGAGCAGGAAGAGCGACAACGTGAACTCGCCGAGCAAAAGGAGAGTGCTCAGTCCAAGTCGGGGAATATGCACCGGGTCAGCGACGAGTACAAGGGGCCCGATGAGGGACCTGCTGCTCAACCGGTCAAAGAGGCTGGAAAGGGCTCTTCTAGCAAATAAGGCAGCTGACGATACCTGCCCTGAAGATGGTTATTCTTGCCATTCCGCTCTTGATCACGATTCAAACGGCTCCACTATAGAATTATCCAGCCGGCTGGATTACTGATTTCCTGCTCAAGACCGATTTGACCAATGTTTTGTTGGCATCCTCCATTATAAGGCTTTCTCATGCCCGGGTTCTCGGGCAACGCAGGACTCGTTTAGTTTGTTCTTTAATTTTTATTTTTTTTCATTCTTGTCTGTATATGCCATTTGTTATTGGTGTTCACATTGTGTTTAGACGGCATACTAGATGGCGTGATATGGGGCCAAGCGGTGTTACAAAATAAACGAGGATTTTCAACATATTGATAACGGTATCTTTTCCCTGTTGAATGACAACTATAATAAGTTTCCCCTTAATGCATGATTCGTGCATGATTATAGAGTTGTTGATTATAGTCGTTGAAGGAACCCTATTAAACGGTGGTCTGTGCTCTCGACGCGGTCCCCGTCTTTTTTCCTTCATCGCCGACATCCCATTGTTTGCTGATCACCAGCAATTGCTCATTACAATGGCGACCCAGAACACTCCAAGCATTCTATTCACCAACACACAGCCTCAGCAGGGCTTCAGGCTACTAGAAATCCCACCAGAGCTGGAGGAACTGCTGACATCCAAAGATGCACCCGCGTAAGTCGACACCGAGCTCTCAACGCCAACAAGCTAACGCTAGCACCACACCAGACTCGAACTCAAGTCCCCCTCCGCGGCGCTCGCACACGCCGTAGCCGACGCCAGCGATCAGGATTACGTCAACCTATGCACCCCGACACAAACATACCGCATCCGCCAAGTCATGTCCTCAAACTCACTCCACATCCTCCGCCCGAGTCTAGGCCAGATTTCCAAAGCTGATATCAAAGTCGTTGAAGAAGAAGCTGGCGAAAGCGGTGCGTTGAATCTGCCCGACGAGGCAGTTACGGCTATTGCGAAATGCGGGTCGACGCTCGAGCTGCATATCCCGCCGGGTGGGTTCTCGGCTCTTCCGTTTCTGGAGAAGAGCCTGGGATTGTATGACCCGCGAGGTGGGGATGATGATGGGGATATCGCTATGGATGAAGATCGTAGTGATATGGGGCTTGTCGGGATTCGCAGATTAAGGGATCAGATCTGTTTAGATATTCCCGTTTCTGCTGTTCAGTGTGAGATGGGATGGGTGGATATTTGCGCTTTCGTGGATGAGAAGCGGAAGATTTGCTGGAGACCTTCGGCGAGGATGCGGTTAAATGTGTGGAAGCGTATAATGGAGGGTGCACTCCTGCAGGGTATCGATCTTCAGAAACAGTTCCTTGTGGGGGATTTGTGGAAGTCTGTGCTTGATGATGATGATACCTCGGAGCCATTCCCTCGAGGCCTGCTTGAGGCCGTGGTTCGGAGGTTATGTGTGCCGGACGAGCGGCCGGCGTTGGCAGATGAGGTCAAATGTGAATTTGCAAAGTCGACGTTGAACCTGATGGATATCTTGAGCTGACTGTTACTATAGGGGCGAGCTTTGACAAGGCTGAAGTTACAAAATGGGTGGGTGAGACATATCTTGCTGCTACGGCTCCCACAATATCGTCAGCTGTTGGACGCAGTGAGTTTCTACGAGCGTGGAAGGACTGTCTTCCCGAGTCATGGAGAGAGGAAGCTGCCCTGTCCAAGCTACCAGAGGGAGCCTACAAAAGTCCCGATCCTACAGCAATATTTTACGTTGAACCATCGCAGCGACAACAAGTCAGCAAAACCTCGACAACTGCATCTTCGACCGCCTCCAAAGCCAAAATTACGAGGAACTGGCACGAATTGCTCAAAACCCAAAAGCGCCGCTGACTGCTTGCCATCAAGGCGCTACCATATTCATTGATGGAGTCCCAGTCTATGATGCTAGGCCCTCTAGAAACGTCATGGTCATGTTTGCCGCCCAAGAGATATGAGATCTACCTCACGCAACGCAGAGATCACAAAAACAAGCCACGAAAGGGTCTCCAAAATCAAGCGTTTAGCACCAAGTGTACTTCTCGTTCAAAACCCATTCCACGTCCCTACCAAGGCCTTGCTCGGCACCCGTCCAGCGCAAACTGGAAATGCTGTTCTTCTCGCGGTGCACAAGCTGCGCATCCGGATCCAGCAAAGCCACTGCCTTCTGCAACAGCGGTGTCGGGTTCCAAAACTCGACAGTATTCAGATTCCAATCATGTGCTTCCTGCTGGGCCCGCTTCAAGAGACCGGTCATAGCTTCGACCAATGTCTTCTCTTCCTCTGATGTCGTGGGCTCATCGTACACCCACCGCAGAATATACAGCACATTCTCTTCGGGCTTTTCGCCAAAGTTCCGGTTCCAAGTGCAGTACACGCGGGCGTCGTCATTCCCAGCACCCTTGGTAACAGGCGGAGAGCGATGCGAGAACTTGTTCTGAATAAAGAACTCCTCACGAGCCCAGTGCCATACGAAGTGATCATAATCAGGCACAATAGCAATCTTAGCACCGGGAGACTTTCGCGACGCAGCCTGCAATTGATCTCGCAGCTTAGCGAGGACAGCGTCATTACACATGTTGCTCTGGACGTCCTCTGCGTACAAATCCCTCGTCTTTGCACCCGCTCCGCTGGTTGCTGCTTCTGCAGGCAGAGCCAAGTGCGACGAAAGATAAGGCCGCCATCCAAACTGAGCATAGAACCTCTTCCCGATATCCGAGAAGAGAATAGTGAACAACGCCCTACCCCTGGGTTCCTTCTCCATATTCCATGTATCCAGCTTAGTGCTCAGTTCCTCCAGCATACGCTTCGCGTAGCCCCTCCCTCGGAACTCAGGGCGACAGTAGACGCTTCCCACGCCGTGCGTACCAACATCTTCCACCTGGCCGCCGTGCGCCAGGAGTGCTTTCTTCCGGTAGGATTCGCAGGAGCTGAGAATGGTGCGATTACCCTCGGGCTCGGTCCGGTCCACCAAGATCCAGCAGGTCAGTCCGTCGCGGGTCAGTCGCTGCTCGAAGAGATGGTTCTCACGCGCAATGTAAGAGTCGATGTCCAGGGGTCCTTTCCAGGCGATGCTGTTTAGTTTGATGGAGGCGATACGCTCTGCAGGGGTGGCGGGGACTAGGATTAGATCCGGTGAGTCTCCCATTGGGAGAGACGGGATGTCTTTGGCAATCATCTTCGTGCCACGTAGCTGGTGTTCTGTAGGTGATTGGCGAGTGGAGGAAACTCGCAACCTCAGAGTTTGAGGTTTCTCAGCGGAGCTTTGTCAAAGTGAATCGGAGGGAATACAAGAAGTATATAATGACTGGCACGACAGCAAGAGTTCAATAACCGTAAAATGTCGATCTTGGAAACCAGTAGACACGATGACAGGAGAAAAGAAGTCTGGGGTTGAGTCGAAGATGGATAACGCCTCCATGGCAAAGCTATCCACGGGTTCCAGACGGCCTGATATAGCTTCGGAGCTGGGGTGAGGGGGTTGGGAACCCTTTTAGTAGGGGTAACACGAGCCATTCCCGCAATTCCAGCTCCCCGCTTGTCGCTTCCCACGATCCGGGCCGGAATCTCCTCTTGATCTATGAGAGGTGTGGTTTCTCTTTGTCAACCGGTCCGATGGCAAGCGACGGCAAGCGCATTGATAGGCTTGGGTTGTACTCCGGTTGACGTAACAAGGGCTTGTGCTGGGTCAGGTGGTCTTCCAGGTAGGGCATGAATTGGTCAGGTGGTCCTTTATGTAATGCGATCTATACTGTAACTAACTCGGATGGCGTTGCAGATTAGATCCATGGATTAACTCTATTTCATCTAAGGTTGAAATGTCTGGTGACTTGACCGCTTCGGACGAGACCAACGTCATTACAGGCGACTCCAGCTCATGCTTAGAGACATGTCAACAATGAGAATACCCCGGTGTGCGTAATCTTCTTTTGTCATCGTTTGATGTAGCTAACTCCTTGTATAGTCACTGATACTGAGGTGCTACGGGCAATATCAGAGACCTGGCCACTTTGTATCATTCAGTGTTTTCAGCCGAGTTCAGTCCTCGGTCGGGAAGCTAAGAACTCAAATCGAATGGCTCGGAAGCTCAGTTATAGGCCACGTGAACTAAGCAAAGATACTCTTAAGGTATGATCCAGCAGTTGAAGTCCCAATAGAAAGCAACAGCATGGAGCTTATGCATAAAAGCAAGTCTCAAGATCAGTAGGGGACTTTCTCCTATCAAAGGCTTCATTTATCTGATCCCGGAGCTGTATCATGCCCCCAAGAGTGGACTATGAGAGCCGTAGTCATGCAGAAGTGTCTATTCACAGCATCATTACATTATACTGCACACTCGACTGGCTATATAAGACTTACAAAGTCAAGATGGGAGATGCATTATTTTCCACCGGACCCAGATACCAGAACTCATTCAAAAGCAGGCAAAACAAAGCACTGGGATATTAAAAAGAATAGCACCGATGGAGAAGAAGTGCAAATACACAGTCACTGCGATATAAACACCAGGACTCGAATGCAAACTAGTGGGAAAGATGCACAAAACGAGACGCACCGGATCAACGCAGGAAGACCAGAAGCGAGATGACGGTTGGGAGACTAGTTGCTAGATAATTGAATTGCTAGAAAAAGGGAAAAGGAAATCATGTAGTTGAGAGAGATTCAACATAGGAGACGAATGAAATACAAGAAAAAGGAGATGGTATGAAAGAGGCCAGACCGCAGCAATAAAGATCAGCGAGGAGAGTCAAAACCCAGGGATCAGCACAAGGAGATGCAAAGAGGCAAAACTGCAATCAGTAAAAAATTCATGAGAGAGAAAGAGGGTGGAGGGAGAAGGAGCGTCATGAAGAAAGAGTATCAAAGGATGAAAATAGCAGGCGAGAGCTCGGGGTAAGGGAGGGGGAAGGGATGAAAAGGAAAGGAGCCAAAGGAATAGGAAAAGATATGAACCTGATCTATGTAAGTAAAATGCCATGCGAGTCCCAAAAATTCGTCCGCTCCCCGTTTTATGTATTTGCGCCACATTCTTGCGGACTGCAATTCCTATTTCTCCTCGTCCATCATGTATGTTCGATCATTGGTCACGCTAAATCAAGAATGAGACTGAAATGGGTGTGGACAAGTAACAAACGAACAACAATTTCCCCGTAGAGAAACTTGACACAAAAATTTCCCTTTTATTCCCCACAATTCAAGGAGTAAAATTGAAGTTCATGGCGGTTGTTCTGAATCCACCGGTTCGTTAAACTTCTGCCGTGCCTCCTCTACCCACAACTCCAAACGAAGCTCCCCAGCCTCCACACGTCGTACAGGTACCGTTTTGGCGCGGCCATTCGAGACCGGAGGGGGTGGCCGCTGGGGCTCGCCGTTGCGTACTTTCGACACGGAGAAAGGGGCGGTGCAGGACCGTAGGTGCACTTTGCCGGGCTCAGCGACAATCCACGTTTGTTCTTCCGTGGTGGTGCCCGCAGGAGGTAAAGCATCCTCCCGCACTTCGATGCACACGGTGAAGCTGAATTCGTCATCCCGCGGCAGCGGGGTCAGCCGCGCACAGGCGGACGCGAGGCGGGCTAAACAGGCCCGGAACTGTGACTCGAGATCGACCGAGGTTGGCGCAGGTCCCTTGTCAGAGACGGAGCCGCCTGGCATAGAGGAATCTTCATTTCTGTTTTCAAACGTGGTATTTACTTCTCCCGCCGGGGCCCGGGGGAAGCCCGACAGATCAAAAGCATATCGTTCGAGGGGTTGATTTGTGCGGAGAGAGGAAATAATAATACTGACGGCGGTAATTGTGCCTTTCAAGATCTCTGTCCCGACTGCGATCGATGCATCGTTGATATAGTCACACACTTTGGGGTGACGGGATTGTCGGACGGGATAATTGTATGCCCGTACTGGCAGGAAAGTCGCGCGTGGGTAGACGGATCGCAGAAAGAGTATTTGGTGGACAGAGACGGTGAGGAAGTTGGTGAAGGAAGCCGCTAGCGCCGACTGGTTGGTGGGCAGCGATTTGGTAGCAGGGACCGGAGCGGAGAAAGTGGTCATGGTGGTGGTACTACTGGTCTCACTGGCCATCGGCATTGCCGTCGAACGATCCAGCGTCGTTTCCACGGTAAGGGTGATCTTGACGGAGTCTCGAAGAATCTGAATGATGTTCCACCCTGAAGCTAATCATCGCTCTGCCTTTCTAAAATCATCGGTCAATCCTGGTGTTTTGTTTGGTTGAATGGGTGGTGCAATATCAAGTATTTTTTTTTTTTTTTTCCTTCCTTCCGCTTGCCGACGGCCAACGACACGTCGAGTTTCGGGCGGGATTTTTGAGGGAAGTGTGCGGCAAGGGCTGAAACGGTCGGATTAGGTAGTAAGAGGGGAATGGAAAGCCCCTGGTTGTCGGTCGGAAATGAAGTTGGGTTGGAGAAGTGAAGTAGGTGAGGGGTCCGTATATAGGGTTGGGGAGGGGAGGGGAGGAGGGGGTCCAGGAAATCGGAACATACGCTTGGGTGGACAAAACGACAAGATGCAAAACCTCAAAGCATGAGGGATGAACGACGAGGAGAAACCAAAGCGCCGATCCCAGAAATTGATAAAAGCGAGGGAACTTTTTTTTGGAGCAATGATGTTCCCTTCGATTGGGAAGAGGGGTGGTTTCAAAGCGAGAGGAAGGAGGGGGGCGTAGAATAGAACCCGAGGGGTTTTAGCGGCAAAGAGACCTCAGTGCCTGGCGAGGGCGATAAATGAGGAGCCGAACAAGATAAAGATGAAAGAGATAAGTTGACGTTGAGAAACGATGTACCCCGGGTCTCGCTCGAGGGGAAAAGCAGGAGTGGAAGGCGACGGTCAGTGGAAGGTCACGGTTCCCGTCACGTGGTTGCGTCATGGGTTGGCCTTGCAGAATTCGTCTACATTCGAACTTCTACGCTGTTGTTTCTATCTAGCTTCGATTTTATTAATATATAGGATCCTTTCTAGATTCATTCTATATATTGAGAAAAATTTCACTGTTTGGAAAAGCTTGTCGTGAACACGCTAGGCGCGGGTCATGTTGAAAAAAATAGGTCGAACAAATACAAACAGTACCAAGGTACCGCCTTTTGTGTATGTGCACAGAGCGCACAGTTTTTTGCCCTTCTTTTTGCCTCTTTTCCTCTTTCCCCACCGAGTTAATGCGGCGGGTGGGATGATGAGACTCGAGGGGCGATCATCACTTGGCCTGAAAAGAATAAATTCAAAATCAAAATAAAGGGCCCAGCAACACGCGTTGGGTATAACACTAAAAGAGATATGGGGCAGCAAGGAACCATAAAACCGTCCAGAGCCCAACCTTGGGAGCGGTGCGAAGAACCGACGGGACATAGCCGAGCAGGGGAAAAAAAAGGGCCAGTGTGCGGATGTAAGCTTTTTTCTCTAGATCAGGTACCACTAAATAGTTCCCTATATAATCCCGAGAATACAAAGAGCTCATGACCGGCTCTACAACACTTCCGAAGACCGCATAGAAAATGTCCTTCGGAGTATTGCGGTACAATCGATTACAGCGTCCGCCGCCGCAGACTGTAGCATTCGGAGGTACCAGGGCGGTACCGGGTACACGAATCCGTATCACGGCGTACACATCTAAACGCATCTGTACACTAATTGATACGCGCCCCTCACTCGCTTTGCTGTCGATCTTCCAGCTCTGACGGCAGTGGCGGCCGCTGAGACAAGGGTACGATCCCCGGGGAAGCGCTGCCTCTAATCCCGGTTGACTTGGCCCCTGGAGATCGACTCGATATTCCTGCCACGATTATCAATCGTCTCCTTCCATCCGTTTCTATACTGTCACCGCTCAAACATCTTCGCCTCCCTCCGATCATGGAGATTTAAGTGAGGGGCGGGGCAGTCCCATGAATCATTGCTTCCTGGATACACCTACATATGTAGTACAATGACAGCATAGGAATACAATGCTATTGTATTCAACGATAGTCATACCATAAAAATCTCTCTTCACAAGGACCATGATAATGTGTTCCGTTCAAAGTGATCATCTCATGATCAGTTTCCCGAATGACATTGAGTCAATGAGTCAATCCGGTGGGCCTCTTGGATTATTTCCGAAGGATCACACTTCACCCAATGAGACCGGACGGTGTCAAGTACAGTATTAGATCGCATCTTAAGCGTCCCAATAATCTACTCTGGCCGGCTTCAAATCTGTCCGTGCCTTTTTCGCCCTTGTCTCACCAGGTACCCGAGGTCCCTATGTACATACTCCTCCAGGTGACGTGTTGAATGTGACTAAGCCGAAGCAAGGTCGCCTTCTATGAAAGATCACTGCTACCATGAAGCTTTCGTGTGGCTTGCAGCGCTTGCAATGGAATGTCTGTATGGATGACTGTAAATCCAAGCTACAATTTCGAGATATCGTTTCCCTCCCAAATATCATCGGATGAGGCGGAGATACCGGGATATTCTATAACTATCAGAACCTTCCCTCGCATACTCCGTCCCTGTTTGATGGATTTATGTGCTGCAGACCGATGTTGCGGGACAAGCAAGGATCAAAGGTTGGTCAAGCCTACCAACGCACGGCATCTGCTCGGTATGTGGTAATCTGAATAGAGAAAGATCGAAGGCGAAGATGTACCCTTCCAAAAGTACATCCTGCACGTACTCACCGTAGATCCTTCCAGTGTAGATTGTATCCCCTGCAGCTCCCAGCGCCTGACTCTAGGGCTGATCACGAAGATCGGCCTCTTTAGGTTGTGTTCTAGGGCTCGTCAGAAACAGATCGAATCAAGTTGCTCGAATAGCAATTGACAAGTGTACATGCACTGGAGAGTTTACCCACCAACTGGCCAGGAAATAGTTCAATCCAGTCAACGTACAAATCAGAATGTAATTCAAAGACGATAGAAAAGAAATCCAATGAGATTTGATGACGAGAAATTCAATTGAGGACAAAGGTGAATAAGTGGTTGTTTTGCGGGCAACAAACATTGATTGACCGCCCTGCCCCTCGTGTCTGCGTTATCGCGTGGAAACTTATTGATTTCACCTCCCCACGCGGCCTCGAGCCAACTTCAATCCTCACATTTAGTTCTTCCGTGATCAGTTGATCACCATAATTAGCCATGGAGCAAGAGATTATATCGCTCCTGGCAGACACCCAGTCGCCTACGACCAGCACAAGGCAGGCTGCGGAACTCCGACTGAAATCCCTCTACTCCAACGAAGCCTTCCCTATTTCCCTCACAGCCATTGCCTCCCATGAGTCCGTCCCCGTCAACCTCCGCCAATCCGCCCTCTCCGTGCTGCGCACCTTTATCGGTGCCGGATGGTCCTCCATGCTCGATGATTTCAAGGGCCAGGAGCTTGTCAACGACGCCAACAAAGCGCAAATCCGCCGTGCGCTGCTTGAGCTCGCTACAACCACCGAGACTCCCGAGCGCAAAGTCAAGGCCTCGGCCAGTTACGCCGTGAGCAAAATCGCCAGCGCCGACTTCCCGGACGACTGGCCAGAACTGCTGCCCACGTTGCTGCAGATCATCAACGACCCCTCGACCAGCGATAGCGCCCTGCATGGAGCTCTGAAGGTACTGTTGGATTTGGTTGATACTGGACTCAGCGAGGACCAATTCTTCAATGTTGCCCGCGATCTCGTCTCCGCTCTCTTTGCCGTGGCCATCTCGGAAACTCGTCGTCCCATGATGCGAGCCCTCTCGGTCGCGGTTTTCCGATCATGCTTCGACACATTTGAAATGGTTTTGGAACAACACAAGGTGGCCATCAAACAATTTGTAGATGAATTGTTGGGTGGGTGGTCGCCCTTCTTCATTTCTACCCTGAAGGCACCTCTGCCCCAGCCTCCCAGCGCGGAAGAGGCCAACAAGGAGGGTGAGGTTGCGTCGCAGTGGCGTGGCATCGTTGGTTTGAAGATTCAGGTTGTTAAGGTACGCAGTGTTACCTTTCGTCTTGAGTAATTCTTGGGTTATGGCTAACTGATTTCTACTATAGACTCTCATGAAGATTCGTGGGGTGTTTCCCGGACTTCTGACAGCCCATAGTCCAGCCTACTTTTCGACCGTTTGGGATGAACTTACCAATGCCTTGCCGGTCTACCAAAACTTCTATATTAGTGACGAGCGCCAAGGCCGTTTGGAGGATGTGGATGGTCTCCCATACTCGCTTGATTTCCTCGTCTTGGAGGAGTTGGATTTCATTCAAACCCTGCTCAAGGCCCCCCCGGTGAAGGCAGAGCTGCTGCAGCAACTACAGAATGCCGGTGCCGCCGCAGGCTCCTCTGGCTGGCTCGTGGAGATCATGAAGCTTTCCAGCTCCTATGCTCAGATTACCATGGAAGAGGAGGGCCTCTGGGATGTCGATGTGAACCTGTTCTTGTCGGAGGAGACGTCAGTCACGGCCAACTACACACCTCGATCCTGCAGTGGTGATCTGGTGATAAAGGCTGGGGAGTGGCTGAAGGAAAAGGCGGCCGAGGGTATGCTGAGCTACATGAACAGCCTCTTCGCCGACAACTCTGCTTCGTAAGTTGTGGAGCTTACTCTGATTGTTGAACCGAGCTAACGTTGGTGGCTTAGGTGGAAATCCCGTGAAGCGGCTCTGGCCATTCTCAATTTCCTGCTCCGGGACTTTGGCGAGGTGTCCCAGGAGATTCCTCTCGAACTGGCCAATCAGTTCACCCAATTTGTCAACTATGCACTCCAGCAGGAGCAGGAGCTCCTGCGGGCCCGGGGCCATCTCGCGGCCGGTGCCTTGGCGCGTGTTGCGGGCCAAGGATTCCAGCAGAACACCACGTCTTATTTGGAGTCGACCCTCAAGGCGATCGCTGAAGATCCCTCGGAGGTGGTCAAGGTTGCTTCCATTCGAGTCCTGCAAGATCTCATTCCGTCCCTACCCATCAGCGTGGCTCGTCCATTCCAGGCGACCGTAATCAACGCTCTCTCGGAGTTCGTTTCTGCGCACGACCTCCGTGAACAGTCCGACTGTGACGACCTGAAGGTGACGTTGGCGGAAACCCTCCGAGACACCATTATGGCCGATCCAAGCGTGGTCTTGTCGTCAATGGCCATCGATGTTCTCTTCAACATCGCCAGCAGTGGGGCGGAGAACTTCCAGCTAACCATGACCGTCACCGAGGCCTTTGAGGACATTGTGGACCAGATCACCGAGCACGGTCCGGAGGTGTATATGCGTCTTTGCGAAAAGGTGCTGCCTTCCTTGATGGGCGCCATCGACGTCGGCAACATGACCGAGGAGAACGCTCTGACCAACTTTGCCGCCGATCTGCTTCGAGCTCTGGCCGAGCGTGGCTCCGAACCTATGCCTCCGGGCTTCGTGGAGACAGTGATGCCCAAGCTTAACCGTCTGCTACTGGGCTCTACCGAGGCCGAGCTGATCCGTCCGGCGACCGAAGCCGTGCGCCACATGCTCTCGCACGACTTTGCACAAGTCCTGGCCTGGCGCGATCCCCAGTCAGGCAAGGAAGCGCTTGAAGTGGTGCTGGTGATCATTGACCGACTGCTCGGCCCGGCCGTGGACGATAATGCGGCCGTCGAGGTCGGCCAGCTGGCGGCCGAGTTGGTGGAGAAAGCCGGCTCGGAGCACCTTGGCCCGTACCTGCCGCAGCTTCTGCAGGCTGTGGCCCAGCGTCTGGCGACAGCGGAGCAGGCGCAATTTATCCAGAGTCTGATTTTGGTGTTTGCCCGGCTAACGCTCATTAGCCCACGGGAGGTCGTGGACTTCCTCGCGCAGGTCAACCTGGGCGGTCAGAGTGGCCTTGCAGTGGTGCTAAGCAAGTGGCTGGAGAACTCGGTCAACTTTGCTGGCTATGACGAGATCAAGCAGAACATCTTTGCGCTGGCGCGACTGTACGAGCTGTCGGATCCGCGTCTGGCGGAGGTACCGGTCAAGGGCGACCTCATCATCCAGGACACGGGTCGCATCAAGACCCGATCGCAGGCACGCAAGAACCCCGACCGGTATACTACGGTGGCAGCGCCCTTGAAGATCATCAAGGTGCTGGTGGAGGAACTATCCGCCGCCTCGGGTAATAAAGCGATCGACGCCGCTCAGGCGGCAGCCCTGGAAGATGCGGATGACGACGAAGGCGACGACGACTGGGAGGACGTGCCGGGACAAGTACTGGATCTGGGATTGGGAATGACCAAGCAGCAGCTGATGAGTTTCGGCGAGGGCGGAACGGAGAGTGTATTTGGCGTGCGACAACGGGACGACGAGACGCAGGCCTTCCTGACGGACTTTTTCCGACGGGCATCGACACAGCCTGGATTCCAAGAGCTATACGGTGCACTGAGCGAGGATGAGCAGGCCAAGCTGCAGAGCCTAGCATAGGGCGTCCCGAACATATCTTGAATCATGAAGGGATGAAACTAGCAGCAATTCACGAATCAACGACCCTTGGAAGTGGAGACCAACCCGACAGAGTGGAACATTAGGATTCGATATCCATACTTAGTCTTAGTCGTACTTGGAACTAGTGCATAATCGGTTATCCTCTCGGCTAGAGAGATCTTAAACTGAACAAAGAGAAATTCAAGAAATGACCAGTCATACCCGACACTTCGGACTGCGGGGTCAAACCTTAGCTGTTCCGCCTTTCTGGGTCTCCCAGTATCCTTTCACTCGGGTCTGAATTCTTGAATAGCTTCATCCATCTTTCTTCACTCCCATCCACGAGACCATGTCTCACCCAAATCCCGACGAGCGCATTCAGGTCGATGTAAGCTACTCTTCCTTTCCTCTTTCCCCACTGTAGCCCCTCCCATATCATTTTCCCCGTAAAAAAGCGACCGAGAAAAGATACATGTGTATGCCCAATCAATACGCTCAATCTACTCTTGCACCTCCCACCCCCACATCCCCAATTCCCTCCATCCACACGAACTCCAACACCAACACACCAATCTCACAACTTCCAGACAAGCGACGACGACACACTCTTCGAAACCAAATCCCTCGTGGACTCCAACCTCTCCTTCGCCAGCTCCGTCCGAGACTACTGCTACGAAAATGGCCGCCGCTACCACGCCTACCGCCCGGGCCAATACCCCTTCCCAAACGACGAAGAAGAACAAGACCGCCTCGCCCTAATGCACCACCTCTTCAAGCTCCTCAGCGGCGGCGACCTCCACCGCGCCCCAATAGCCCGCCCCCGCACGCCAGTGCGCGTTCTAGACATCGGCACCGGCACAGGCGACTGGGTCCTCGAAATGGCCGAAGATTTCCCCTCCGCTGATATCATCGGCACGGATCTCAGTCCCATCCAACCAAACTTCGCACCGCCCAATTGCCGCTTCTTTGTCGACGACGCTGAGTCCGATTGGACCTTTTCTCCCAACGAGGCTTTCGATTATATTCACGCGCGCAGTATGGGCGGCGGGATTGGTGATTGGCCTCGGTTGCTGAAACAGGCGTATGCGCATCTCAAGCCCGGGGGGTGGTTTGAGGCGCAGGAGTTTGAGACGAGGGTTCTTTCGGATGATGGGACGCATTTGCAGGCGAGCGCTGTGTTGGATTGGCAGGATCGGTTGGTTCGAGCTAGTGAGCGGTTTGGTAAGCCGATGAATGTGGCGCCGCAGCTTTCGGGGTGGATGGAGGAGGCGGGGTTTGTTAATGTTTCTGACGATATCTACAAGGTGTGTGTCTTTTCCTCTTTGCTTGGTGGGTATGCGCTTACACGATTACAGTGTCCGGTTGGTGGTTGGGCGAAGAATCGCCGGTTGAAAGAGATTGGACGTGTGGGCAAACATACCATTCTTGCCATCGTTGAGCCGTATACATTGGCTTTGTTTACGAGGGTCTTGGGCTTCGATTTTCAGGATGCGCAGGAGTATATGGAGAGGGTTCGCGCTGAGTTGGTGAGCAATAAGTTCCATATCTATGTGCTGTTTCATTTTGTCTATGGGCAGAAGTCTATGGATGAGCCGAATGGTGAGTCGCCGGCTTTATAGTATTTGGTGGCTGTGATGGGCCCTGACTATGACTATGAATCTGACCGAAAGATCGGGTCTCATTTTGATGAATGACGGCGTCATGACCCTTTCGGTTTTATAAATTAGTATTATATTCCTTTATGTATTAGACTTCCTTTTCGGTGGGAAGGAGCACGCGGAGAAGCCTGAGTGGCAAATGGATTCAGGTGTCATTGTGCACCAATACCCAATATCTGGCAGATCCCCAAGACGGCATCCTCGGGTGTCGCACTGGACCGCACAACCTGTACAACCTGATCCACTTGCTCCTCGTCACAGCTACCGATCGTCCTCAATATAGTCTGCAGAAGCTCTTGTTTCCCCTCGCCCTTCCAGGAGCTCGGGATAGCCTCAAAGGGGCTTGCTCTGAATGATTCCTCGCTGGGTATTCGTGTCGGGGCATTTTGAAGAGAGTGCGATGAGGGAAGTTGCGCGTGGGGATCATTAGAAGGGGCCCCGAGAGAAGATGATGAATAGTATGAAGAATTGGGGTGCGCACGTGTCGGGGGATACTGGTGACCTGCATCGTGTCCCCATTGCTGCTGATATGCATGAGATCGTTGAACATCGTTTGTGCTGTATTCCTTGTAGTGATCCATGTAGTTGTCGTGGCCCGCGACATATGGGTATACTTGATCCTCATCCTTAACCATGTAACTGGGGTTGTCACCTCCGTACATTTGCATCGAAGGGTATAAACCAACACCCTCCGGCATTGATTGCGGGAGGCCGTGCATCGACATCGACCCCTGCATTTCACCCGGTCCAAAAGCCACGCTCCCTGCTTGGCACTGTAGTATTGTCGCCTCATCTGATGTATCTTGAAACAAATTAGTACATCCACGCGCAGAGCTTGCCGGAAAAAGTCAACTCACAGACACCTAACCCAGCCTCACCGACCATCGCAACATCCATCTCGACGCTCTGCGCACCAAACTGACCCTGTACGGGATACGATTGCATCTGCATGCCATTCTCACTACCTGTACTACCAGGACTCGTGACCGTCACTGAATTCGTCATGGTAGTCGTCGACGACGGCGAGCTCTCAGACCAACTCCCCCCATCCGCCGACCCACCAGCCGAATACCCAGTTCCAGCACCAGCACCATAATTCGAAGGACTAGGGCTATGCCCGGTATATGCACGCGCATACTGTGATCGAGGACTCGGGCTCGGACTCGGCCGCCCCTGACTCAATTGGTTCCGCAACTGCGCAACCTCGCGACGCAGCCGCTCGATAATCTCCGCCTGGCTAATGTGCGCGCGGTCCTCGGCCGTTGTCAGGTATGTACATTCTGCCTCGATACCGCGGATGATACATGCGTGGCATGGTACCAAGCGATCGCACTGCGCGTTGGTTAGCTTCGTCTTCGTTCCCGGGGGTAGAGGTCTTGGGGGACGATCTCGTCGGAAGAAGGTGAACGAACCTTGACTTTGCGCTCGCGGCATTTTAGACAAGACTGCTGTGGTCGGATCTTTGCTTTTGAGTCTGAGGGCGGCATTGCGGCGTGGGTGAGACTTGGGAGCGGAGAGTTTCCAGGGTTCGGGAATTCGGTGATGATGGGGCCCGCGTGTAACCGTTAAGCTCGGGTGGTGAGTTTCCCTGTTGTCTCCACCGAATATCAGTTTCACAATTGGGTCTTGCAGACTTGGCGCGGATGAGCGGACGAGCGTTCCTTTATTTCTCCTACTCAAGGGGCTGAGGACTTATGGCGTGCATATCTGATGTATCACATTGGTGGCGGGATTCTTAATGTCTGGCCACTGACGACTGCATAGAGCAAGATGCACAAGGAACTCGACTTCAAGCGAGTTTCCTGAAGTGTGTACTGCTCTATAAAAGTGGTGGAATTACCCTGCCTGAATTGATCTACATAGCTTGTTCTTTGGCTTCTTAGACACTATTAAGTGTGCTCCCATTGCTCCCTGTCCAGGCGTCTGTCGAGGATGTGAAGCTCCTGCCAACACCCAATGGGGTCAACAACTGGGACGTGTTCGAGTATGATCTCAACGAGACGCTGTTCACGGACACTCAAATCAATGGAGAGCTGTCATCCTCTGGATGCGGGCTGCAATCGCCTCAATCTGGACGACTGCTGAATGGCCCCTGACGGCACTGCAGCCAGGTCCTTGCAGTAGCAGACAAACTTGGTTTGTTGGGTTCTTGGTGGGGCTCTTGTGAATCTTAGGTTCTGAACAACGCATTCTTCCCAAGCTGGATAGACGCAATATCTTCGCAAGTATTCTCCATTATCACCAGTGGCATAACATCTTAAGCGGCATGGAGGACCCATTGGCTTTCTCCAAGTCTGCACCTGCCTACTTCTGCGCCAATGCCACCGACTTGGCTAAGGTGATGGACTGCGCCCTCCGTGTTGTTCAGCACAAGATTCGCAAGAGCCCCGCCAAGAACCCATCAAACCAAATTTGTCTGGGCGGAAACAATATGAAATGAGATTCAATGAGCAAATTGAAGGCAATGGTCCAAGTACTCTATGAAATTGGCCTCACCCTGTTTTTGAACCCCCTCAGTCGAGTGGACGGTTCCAAATATTATGCTGAGGGATCATTGTCGCATACGGGGCGGTTTCAGCGGCGAAAGCATCAGCTGTGTTGAGGTGTCTTCCCCTCTGACACCGCTCCATAATGCAACAACGGTGTCTCGGTATAATATTTGACACCGTCGTCACTCGGATGATATGATCACCTACGATGTAAAGGGTAGCCTTGGGAGAACATCATGACACCCGCGATCTCTGGACCGGCGCTGTCTCAACGGTCAAGAAGAGCGTCAAGTTAGCCTCGACAGCCACGGACGTGAAGAAGTCGGTCTCCGGCAGCGGATCTGGTGCCTTATGTACCTGTGCCGTGTGAGGGTAATCCGGTACGAGTGGACGTATTCTATCACTGGTCACTGCAGAAATTCAACAGTCGACTGCCTGGCAGAATCCGCCGGAGCTGCGCTTAGTGGGCAGATTATTCGGCTGCCGAGGGGCGTTCGCTTGGCTGATGTGATATGGTTAGTTCTTTGAGGGAAGATTTAGAGCCTATCATGGAATATAGGTGTAGTGGACCAAACCAGAACAGTGTAGAGGCGTTTGCATCTATCTACTGCACAATAACGCTAATTGATGGTTATCCGTCCATATATCCCTCGTGTCAACCTAAAATGACATGAGCAGTCTAAAAGATGTGATCCACAAAACCAAAGTAAATCCCATATACACAATGCATCCATCGCAAAATGGTCAGAAAAATGGAAATCACCCTTGAAATGTAACCATCTCAACCCTGCAACGAGAATCCAACCCCCTCTCCACTCCCCATAGCCACCAGATTAGCCCTCATCCTCTCCGGCCTCTCTCCAATACCAAAAGCAGCATCATCACCATGCACCCAAGCCCCAACACCATGCTGCAACACAGCCGTAGCCCGCACCTTCTTCCTCTCCGCATCCGCCGCATCGTCAGCCTTCAATCCGACACTCCCATGAAGAGTCAGCCTACTCTCCTCCCCACCCTCAGCCTTCCCCTTATATACACCCCTATGCAAAATATTACTATCATAAAACACCGCATCACCAGGCTGCAGCTGCACAACCAACTGATTCGGCAAGTTAGGCTCATACGGCGCCGCATTGCGCTCAATATCAGTCCTCGCGCGCCGATGAGACCCAGGAACAACAATCAACGATGAATCAGGACACAGGGCAAGATTATACTGCGCGTGACTCTGTCTTCCACCAGGAGACTTTGCCTCGAGCTGCTGCAGTTCCTCTTCCGCGGTGGCATTCTCCGAAACGTCGTCGCGGTGCCAGCGGAGTTCGAAATCTTTCGTCTCGGGCGCCACCAGCAGGTTGAATAGTTCCATTACGAGCGGCTCGTCTGCGCCAGCGCTGGGCTTGACGCCGACTAGTTCTTCGACTACTGAGAGGATCGGTTCGGAGAAGTAGCATCGCGCGAATGATTCGCGGCCTGGCATTGATGGGTGCAGGAGGTGCTGCACGCCCCAAATGCCCCCCTCGGAGGCGGGGGGTGGTGTCGTGGGCCAGGGAGGGAATTGTTTGGGGACGGTGCGGAAGTGCGGCCAGCCGCCGGTGCGGGTTTTGGTTGTTGCTTCGGTGGCGATGGTGCGGTAGTGAGCGATTTCGGTGGGGCTGAGGAGGTTGCGGACGACGACGAAGCCGTCGCGCTTGAGCGTGTCCAGATGTGGTGTGGCCATATTGTGTAGATAGAGGAGTGAAAATGTGAGGGTAGAATCCGGAGAAATGATTCCTATTTATGGACTGCGGGGTTGACAGTATCTGGGATCAATGCTAGTTACCACCGGTTGAAGGTCCCCAGGTTTCGATGCTACCGTGGATCCAGTGCGACGTGGGGATCACACACTTCATCATGAATGTGGGGTGCTCGGAGGGTCGTGGCCTATTTACCTCCGAACAAACTGTTAACCGATGGATTCGTCTTGAGTTCGGTTTGGATGTTGAGTGTCATTTGATCGGCTCCATCACTCTGCCTTGGAACTTCACTATTGGGGAGTCTATAGTGGGCATCCATGTGCTATGCCAAGATAGGAAAATAGCCAAGGTATCTGTGAAGCATTTTTATACTCCGGTATAGTTATAATAGTGTTTAGGTGGGGTGGTCGTATTTCGAATAGTCGAGATTTAGCCGACAACGTGTTGAGCCTCACCGGACGATCAACAGATATTTAGCTAGGTAAACTACTTTGGTGACCTATGATATTCATATTCCCGTACGTTTAAGGGTGTTCATGACACAAGCTTTGTGTTGGGCACTTCCAACCTTTTATACCCCGCGGTGAACCAAAACATCCCACGCCTACCTCTAGTTATGTCTAGCTACCTCTACCTACATAAATACCAAAACTCAGTGTCGACTGTGCAAAGAAAACAGAGTCCGTCATTTTCGAGTTTGACGTGATCCTGTCCTTGATATTGATACGATTCCCAAAAAACGTCACCAGATCGCGGTGATCTCCGTCTGCCAAGATCAAGATCAACGGGGCTGAGGCAAAGTCTCCCCTCGTCTGTTCCTAAACATATCTCTTTCTTTCCAAGGTTTTCTTCCTTGTCTTTCGTTTTTATTCATTTATTGCATTCCCACTATGTCATTTCTCCGCGCGGGCTTCCCCGCCCTGCTCGTGTGCTTGCTGGTGCTTCTGCCACAGGTCCACGCTTTCGGCGCTGGAAGTAAGCTTTTCTACACTCGCTCATGCGACATCGCTGACAATCTCAGATATCGCCTCCATCTCCGCCGTCGAGGGCAAGAACTGGCGCCATGGCGACATCGAGGACATGCTCAAGACCGTCGCCTTCATCGCTGGCCACAAATGGACTTCTACCCAGATCAAGCGCGTCTACTTCGGCAATTGGCTGCGCGACTAGTGAGTTCATATGTGACGGTTATCAAAAAGGCAGGGACTGTAAGCTGACAGTGCAACTCCAGCTCACAGGCAATGGATGTTGGGACCTTGAAAAATCTCCAGTCCGACACGATCCGCGTGCTGGTGTGGGTTCTCTCGTTTCTGACTTTCGGCTATGCGACGGGCGAGTTCGAGGTCACCTCCGAGCGATTGGGCGTCTACCGTCCCGAAGAGCATATTGAGTATGGAATCTACTCGGCTGTGTCACCTGTGTCGACTAACCTTTCTCCAGTAACCCCAAGGATTACGCCGATAACGAAGATGCCCGCCAGTACGACAAGCGTCTGCGACCCCCGGTCCGCCAGATCGAGCTCGATATCGACCACGAGACCGGTATGAAGAACTATATCGCCAATGAGAGGGGTGATTGGGCAACCAGCGCTGCCTATGTGAAGTACAGTCTGGGACGCAGCATCCACTACGGACGCACATACCTTCATGGTGCCCAGCGAAAGGGCAACGAAGAGGATCTATGTGAGGCTCTACGTTGTCTGGGTCAGGGCCTTCATACGCTCGAGGACTTTGCGGCGCACACCAACTACTGTGAGCTAGCGTTGCGCGAGATGGGCTTCCACAATGTTTTCCCTCATACCGGTACTGCCACCCAACTCAATATCCGCGGCCATCACGTCTTCCCGTTGGTGACTGGAACCTTTGGTATGGTCGATTTCTTCCACTCCGTTCTGGGTGAGGCTACCGACCATTTCACTCAGTCCGAGGTCAACGAGATGGATATCGCGCTCGGCGATGCGCAGAACAATGCTCAGTCTAACAACTCCCTCAATGCGCTCACTGGCTTGCTGGGCAAGATTCCCGGAACCAGGGATTTGGTGTCTGAAGCCGAGAACTTGAAGCAGCTGTCTGAAGCGCAGGAGATGAGCAATCGCTCCCGAGGCTCACACGCGGGCTACGCGGATCGAGGCTTCGATGGTCAGGAACAAAGCCGTGCTCCCGGTTCTAACCAGTCTTCCACGGGTGGTCCGGGTCCTGGGTTCTCAGGCATGCCTGACTTCAATCCTCAGGAGACCGTGGCCAAGATCTATCCCATTCTTGCTTTCCGTGACAAGGTGGTTCGCAAGCTAAACTCGATCATCGAAAAGATCCCCGGCCTGGAGGCAATAGTTGAGAAGATCACGGAGACTCTGACAGTCTTTGTCATGTCGCTGCTCGCTCCATTTGTGCGGCCTCTCATTAACGCCGCCTCAAAGTCTCTACAGGCGGGTTCTGCGGGCGTTGTTGACGCCTCGGGCAATCACCAGTACGAGCCCTGGACCGATCCTCACTGCACTGATCCCACCCACTCGCTGCTCTCCAAGGATCACTTTGCGAACGTGCTGAACGAGCCTGCCGGTCAAGTGGCCTCTGCGATCCTAAAGTACGTCGCGCCGCGCGTGTTATATGCCTGGCAACACGTCGACGTACCCGAGCACGAGGTTTTGAATGACTGTATGAACGTTTTCCACCATCCTGCTCTACGGAACATGCACAATGAGGCTCATCGGACGATGTTCGAGGCTGTTCAGAACTGGGTACACACCCGCCCAGACCGCGGCCATAGCCTGAATGACATCCTCAGCGCTGACGGCGTCAGAGCCGGCCGCAACACTGGTGGTGTTCCCCACTCGCACGGCGGCGGCGGTGGCTTCGCTGCACTTGGAGGTGGTGCTCACGGGCAGAGTCAGGGCCAGTCTCATGGTGGGGGTTCGGCCCAGTCGTTCTTCTCCCAGTTTCAAGGGCAGCCTCATTCCCAGCAGCAGCAGCAGCATCAGAGTTCATCTGGTTTGCCTTGGGACAAGCTGTCTAGTCTGCCCATTCCCGGTATTTCCAATCTGAATAAGTTGGAAAGTACTCTCTCGAATTTCATTCCGGGTGGACTGTCCAGGGGACCTGATGATGGGGGGGTTGGGCACGGTAGTGAATTTGAACACCACCCGCCGCAGTATTACGCTCATGAGCAGCATCAGCAGCATCAACATCAGCATCAGCATCAGCAGCACCCTCATCCTCATCCTCATGGTCATCATGATCCAGGTCACCATGGCCAACATCACGGGCATCAGGGTTACGGTGGTGGGTATGGATACTAAGCTTGTCTAATTGCATTTAGGGCTATATCCATACATAAGAATGGCTATGGCGAACGTGTTCATGAGATCTATGACATCGTGATGAGGAACGCGCAGTTGCAGGGCTAGGTGTCCAGGTGGTGTGTTGCGTTATAGTTATGGGAAGCTTTGGCATATCATCCATTTCACCTAGACGTCGAAAATTGAAATGTGACGAACTTCAGTTATGGGACGATGATCGGATGCCATGCCAGGTGTTAGATTGTTTTATGTATTGCATCGCGTAGGCACTTGGTGGGTTGACAACACTGTTGAGAAAACAGGCCTGAAGATGGAATGATTGAGAGAAGCAGGATCAGAAATACTGAGAAAAACTATACGTAGCTTGACTTGAGTGAATTCGGATAATTCCTTCTAGTGACAAGATGGGGATATTTATCCCCGACTCTCTTGAGTCATTTTCTGAGTAACGCAGCACTGAAACAAACTTGACCGCTATCCGGTCTTAGGTCCTCCCGACGGTACCTCATAGGAATGTGCTCAACCGCTTTGAGTCAGATACGCGCAACCACATTGATCTAGACTGGTCATGAATAGGACCAGAGACACGGGAGGGTCGGAGTGCGTGATATGCCGACCCGAAGGATGCCTTAACCCTAAGGCATCAGTATGGCTTAACATACTATACGTTAATATACCCCCTCGGGATTTCGCGTGGGCCGGACCCGAAATGAACGTATAAAAATGAGCGTAATAACATAAAAAATAGAAGGAAATGATAGGAAGAAATGTAGCGTCCTAATTAGTCAAACTAGAATGGTATCTAACTAGGAGTATCGATGCTATATACCCCCTAACTAGGGGTAGTTATAGCAATTTCGCCGTACCCCCCAATAGGGGTAGTTATAGTAGTTTCGCCGTACCCCCCGATGGGGTTCTATCTCTATTAGTGATATTGGGCTTAGTTAGCTATATAAGGCTAATGAATTTCTAGAAGGCTAGTCCCAGTAGGGCCTTAGTGAGCCCATCGGCGACGAGGTCTCTCCTAGGTACGTATTATAGGATAATCTTGTTTATCTCTACCTATTCTTTGATCTAATGGTAATGTATATCAATGTGCTTAGACCGGCTATACGTCTTACGCTTCTCCGCTATCGCTATAGCTAATATGCTATTAGTTGCGATGAGAGTAGGGGCATTAGTGAGCGTTTTTACTACCCCCGAACCCCCGATGGTAGGAGATAGTGAAGAGGATAAAGGTAAAGATAAAGAGGGTCCTATAATGTCAACCATTAGGCTTTGTAGCTAAATGGCTTCGCTACCGGCTTCGGATAGTCCTATATATTCGGCTTTGGCTAAAGATTTGGCTATATAGCTCTAGCGGCGTAAGCACTATACGATTAGGCCGCCGGCGAGAAAGAAGACGTAGCCGGTACGGCTCTTACGAGTATTGGGGTAGGATACGAAGGATACGTCGACGTAACCTCGTATAATGCCATCGCTAATGCTAGTATTACTAGTAATGCTAGGGATATTGTTAGGGACCTTAGGATCGGTATTAGGTACCCGAAAGGTGATCTATAGGTCTCTAGAGTGACGTAGGTAGTCGTTGATTCTTTACACCGCCGTACGGTGTTCGTTATCGGGATTTAGTAGGAATCGGGAGACGACGGATAAATAATAGACAATATTAGGTCTAGTTATATTTATCGTATATATATAGGACCCGACGCCGCTTTAGTAGGCTTTAATCTCTTATTTTAAAGCTTAGTGTTTAGGTAGTAACTACTTTAGTTCTATTAGTATTAGAGATAACGGTTTTCTACGGTTAATACCGGTAAGATTAATTGATATCGCTAACGTTATACGGTCGATGTAGGCCCGTTAGGAGATAGTAAGGATACCTTCTTCTCTTTAGTAATTGATTTTTATACCTAAATAATGCGAGATAGTGCCTATATCGGTAATAGACTATTTCGCTAAGATATAACGCTTCGTACGTTTAACTAGGTCGGGGGTAGATACCGCGATTAGTATGTTATCGACGTAGACGAAGATAAAGATTACCCCCTAATAGTCGCGGTAGATATATAGATAAGGGTCCGCCGTTAAACGTTTAAAACCTTTCGATAGAAGCAATTTACCGAGTAATTCTATCTAGTTATAGGCGCTTTGCTTAAGGCCGTATAAGCTTTGTAGCAAATAATAGACGTATCTAGGGGCTTCGTCTTCGAAGCCGTATAGGTAGTCGACGAGGATATACTTACGTAGTTTAGCGTTAAGATACGCTAGATTGACGTCTATATAGGCCGTAAATAGCTTTATTGTTATAATGGTAGCTAGTAGTACTTAGAGGGTTTCGTATCGGCTAGTACTAGCGAAGATCTCGTCGTAATCGATGCCTTCTTCCTAGAGGAAGCCGCGGGCGACCTATCGTGCTTTGAAACGGGCTAGGGCGCCGTCGGTATTTAGCTTAAGCTTATAGGCCTACTTACCTAATAGGATATAGGCATTTTTAGGTAGAATAATAGTCTCCTATATATTAAGGAGCTCTAGTTATCTCTTTTCGGCGTATATAGCCCTCTTCTACTAGGGCTAGAGGGGTAACTTTTGGGCTTCCGCGAAGCTACTAGGCGAGTTTAACTATTTAGGGTTAATAGTACTAAATATATCGGATAATAGTAGGTTAGGGAGCCCCTTAATAGGCTAGCTACCGAGACTAACCTTCGTAGTGAGTACGAGGTTTTATATAGTTCGTCGGATATCTTTTAATAGCGGAATTATGATTAGCCGGTCCGGGGGCACTAGGCCTAAAGAGGAAGGAGATACTAATTCTTTAAAAGCTTCGGATTTAGGCGTTTTGGCCGTTTCTATGTCGAATTCTTCGCCGGATAAATCGTCGGTTGTGTCGTTTTCATCGTCGATAATAACGATGTCGTTATTATTTTCGTCCTATATCCCCGGACCGTCGTAGTTTAATACGTCTAGTGTTTCGGGATTAGGAGTAGGCTATATCTTAGGCTAGGGATCGGAATTAGGTAGGTCTAGGTTGCTAAATAGGACGAAGTCGCTACCCTTGTCTACTACGACGTCCCTAACGTCGTAGAGGATCTCTCTTTCTATCTCGGTACTATATAGGCGGTATATTCTATAGCCGCTCCTATATAATAAGTTATATCCGACGAGCTTCCCTTTCTATATATATAGGGCGAGATATCGTCTAAGAGGGTTCGCTCTTGCTTATTCTTTAGCTATAACGACGTAGACGTCGCTACCGATAATTTTTAGGAAACTAAGGTTAGGTTTTATACCGTATCGGAGTTCGTATAGGGATTATAGTCCCTTAATGCGGCGCCCTTAGTATAGTAGGAGGTTGTAGGTAAGTATAACGCTTCTTATTACTTCTACCTATAGAAATATAGGTAGGCCGCTATCGTGAAGCATAGCTCGAGTCCTTTCGCCTAGAATACGTATTAAACGCTCGATTTTGCTATTTTATTAGTAGATATATAGGGCGCTAAAATATTATACGATATTGTAGTTCTTCGCCTATTCCTAGAGCTAACCGTCGATAAATTCGCCTCTATAGTCGCTCTAGAAGCCTACGATGCTATCTCTTCGCGGTAGGGTATATTTTGGCTAACCTAGCATCGAAACGATATCCGTAAATAAATATAAGGTCTAGACGGTAGTTTCGCGGTCCCTCTCGTATTCCCGGATATACTACTATACTACGTATTTCGTATCGCTTTTATAGCGGATAAACTTTACCGTACCTTATCTATCTATATCGTCGATAAAGGCTATCTAATACCGTTCGCCGTTAAGGCCCTTTATAAGCTTACTACTACCCCTAACGTCGACGTAAATTAGTTCTCCGATCTTAGTAGACCGTAGGATAGTTAGTATATTTCTTCTAATATACTATATCGCTTTCCTAACGGCGTATAATTCGTAGGGTCTCTTTAGTATTGAAAGACCCTCGATGTTGATTCCGATGCTAGCCGTTTTAGCCGCTTACTCGATAATTTATATACTAGGATAGTATAAACGCCGGTGCTATATATCGATATTAACCTAGGATCGGTCTAGCTTAGTAGTAAGGCTTTCGTCCCTTTCGGTATCGGTAATAATATAGGGGACGGCGTCTCGGAGGTCCCTAGGCTCGGATACTATAGTGTTTAGTACCTTAGTAGAATAACGCTTTACCTCTTTTAGGTTTAGTATAAAGCTTTTATCCTCGTATCTACTAGCTACGACGAATTCGTCGCCGAATAGTAGCGTAAACTAGTCTCTTTTAAAGCGTACTTTGTAACCTTTTGTCGTTAGTTATAACCTACTAATAAGGTTAAATATAATACTAGGGATATATATAGCGTTATAGAGGCGTATAGGTACGCCCTCTTCGGTTCTATCATCGAGGACGATATTAACGTCGCTAACGATATAGTCCTTTAGTTCTTCTCTAAATACTATCGTTAGGGTTTTCTAGATAGTCTTAGTAGTCCTTAGAACGAAATAGTTGGGGGACATAATTATATACTAATTATATCTAGTATCTACTAGCTATCGTAGTATATCTAGCGGTATTGCCTTCGTTGTTAGCGCCTTAGTGCTAATATAGGCGACTAATACGCGGCCCTTAGTTTCGGGCTAAGAGGGCTATCGTAGGCTATCCTACTTAGCTTAGGATACTTTAGCCCTAGCTACCT
Organism: Penicillium decumbens; assembly: GCA_027569385.1. NCBI lineage: Eukaryota > Fungi > Ascomycota > Eurotiomycetes > Eurotiales > Aspergillaceae > Penicillium > Penicillium decumbens. The sequence continues at coordinate 269,585 of JAPDEZ010000022.1, forward strand.
ATCGTTGCTTAACGTAGTCTAGTATCTTTCTAGGGTTCTTTAACTAATATTCTTCTAGGGTATATCTAAATCTACTATAGTAGTCGTATTTTAGGCCTAATCTTAGCGCGCTTCGCTTATTGCGGTTTTAGTCGTTTATGTTCGTAGCGAAGACCCTCGTAGATAGGGCCCTAGCCTTTTTCTTTTCTTTAGCGAGCTATATTTCGCGGCCGATGCTACGAAAATCCTATAGTCGCTAGGGATTCTTCTCGACGTTATTGTAGAACTTAGTCTTCTAGTCCTTCTAAGCTAGGGTATCGAGGCCCTATAGTAGGGCCTAATATTTGATATATTCTATCTATCTAGAATATAGAAATATTATATTAATATCTTGCTATATACGCTAAATATAGCGTATATAGTCCTAGACGCTATTAAATTAGCTAATACGATAGCGGTTGATATCGTTCTAAGCTTCCTTTTATAGAAGGACGTCGGAGATAGAATATTATATATTGATTTAGTCCTATAAGAATAGGGGATCTTCGAAGAAACGCGCTATCTCCTTATTGATTTCGTCGGATATAGTCTCGACGAGGACTCGCCTATATCGGACAGTAATAGCTTCCTATATAAAGCGGTATCTATCTAGATAGCTTTTAGGGGGGATTTAGATAGACCTATTAAGTAGGCCTAATAAACCGTCCTCCTAAAGAAGGCCGATAATATTCTCCTTCTACTAACGGTAGTTAGAGGGTCTAGTAAGCTTCTTTACTACACTAGTTTTGCTTACGCTTTTTATACGCTTAAATGCGTAGTCGATACGTATACGGCTATCCTCGGAGATTTCGTCGTTGATAGTGTCGAGGGATAAGATAAAGTTCCGCGAAGAGCTAAAGAGGGTTGTGCTTCGTGCGGCTCGGTCGTAAGGGTCGTTACCCTAACCGATATTGAGTCTATCGCTATCGTTGAGGCTATACCGAAGGGTTAAGGTAGGCCTAACTAGCTCTTTATCGGGCGGCGTATTATAACGCCTTAGAGGATCGTACGCGTTGTACTAATGCTATTAAGCATCGAAATGTACCGCTACTACTAGCGGCGGCGGGTTTTCGCGCCCTTAGGGCATACTAGCTACTTTAGAAGCTTCGCCTTCTTTAGGCTAGATATCCTTAGCCGGTCTTAACGCGGGCTAAGGAGGGGGTCCCTTAGGTTTACCTAGTTTAGTAGGTTTATCTCTAGGGTTACGACGGGTCGATAGCGGTACTATATTAATATAGACGGCGACGACGGGGAAGATAGACTAGGTAAAACTCCGGCTAGTAATAATAGCTAGGCTTATAACCTATTAAGAAAATAGGCCTAAAGATAGAATAATTAAGAGAAGTAGGATTAGAAATACTAAGAAAAACTATACGTAGCTTAACTTAAGTAAATTCGGATAATTCCTTCTAGTGACAAGATGGGGATATTTATCCCCGACTCTCTTAAGTTATTTTCTGAGTAACGTAGCACTGAAACAAACTTGACCGCTATCCGGTCTTAGGTCCTCCCGACGGTACCTCATAGGAATGTGCTCAACCGCTTTGAGTCAGATACGCGCAACCACATTGATCCAGACTGGTCATGAATAGGACCAGAGACACGGGAGGGTCGGAGTGCGTGATATGCCGACCCGAAGGATGCCTTAACCCTGAGGCATTAGTATGGCTCAACATGCCATACGTTAACAAACACAAAATATACAATTAGATGCCATTTCATATAACTTCATTTGTCACATAATCAAGTCAAGTAAATGATCAGAAACCCCCTGAAATATCAATTTGACTTAAATAAATGTCTTCCGACCCAGGACATCTCCCATGAACACGACCAAAAGTCACTCTCGACAAGGCGCAAATCGGACGGAAAATCAAGCACTAGAAATTTAGCTATTCTGTTTGTTCGCCTCATGGACACTTCTTGGCTGCGCTTTCCACCAAGCCCTGCCGGGCTAGCTCAATCGGTAGAGCGTGAGACTCTTAATCTCAAGGTTGCGGGTTCGACCCCCGCGTTCGGCTATTCCTACAAATTAACCTGAGACATCTTTTTTGCTCCTGCACTGCCGATATAGAAGCTCCAGGCTCTTCTGTTTCTGAGGGGCTTATTTAGCATTGGAGTTTTATTTTATTAGAGTTAACCTTAATATTTGTGTGGTTCATTCATCCATGGGCTAGCGTGCCTAATTAGGGCTGCCACGGGACTTCTGGGCCTTCTATACTCTCGCATGCTCACGTTGCCATGCAGTGGCCTTTTCTGGGGAGTTATGGTTGATAGACGAGAGCCACCGTCATTACATCTGTTACCATGCGGCCTAGAGAAACTAGAGAAGCATAAGAAGACCTCGATGGATTCATTAAAGCGGCATAGAGACCGACAGAAAGCCCCGAGAAATGCTACAAAAATGCAACGGGGTATGTTACGCTAACGGAAATCATGCTCCACCCATAATGCGCCTAATAAATGCCCATGAAAAAACACCGTGAATCAGAGCAACACCACAGAAATGCAAACACGGAAAAGAAAAGGAATGGGAAAACCACTGGGGAATCATTCGTCTTCGTCATCATAGGAGTCTTTCGTAGCAGCCCAGCCAGACGACCAGCGATCTTCGTTCCGGCTGTTACTTCGGAGCTCGCGGGCTTCGGGACCTTCACGCCAGCAACGAGCGCTATAGTCATCGCTGACGGTGATCAGTTCCCCGTTAACCGTCCAAGACACTCCTGTGACTTCTTTCTCGTGGCCTTCAACAAGAGGAGTACCGGACTGATAGATCGGGATGGTATCTTCCAGCCGGCCAGATAGGCCAACGCCAGAGTTGGTACGGCGAAGTCCCGACCGGGTGGTGAAGAGAGAAGTTCGCGTAGGGGGAAGATCATTAGGTATTGTCTTCACAGTGGACTGCAAAAATCGTTCATCGGTAGGGAAGAGTATAGGACAGTGATCACTGCTGCCGACCGCCAGCATCTCCGCACGATCATTGACTGCTCTGCGAATTGCGAGTTTGACGTAGAATGTGGATACCTGGAGCCGCGGGTGACGGAACCCGTACAGAGGCCCCAGGCCCTCCTTGTCGGAACCACCCGAGCGTCGTGGACGGTCGTGATTCTGAGAAAGTTCAGGTGCGTGTCCGAGCACCAGATGCGCGGTCGAGAATGCATATACAGTACCATCTCGACAGAGAGTGTACAACCTTGCACCATCGCCACCAAAAGCCATGGAAGTCAGGCCAAACCGCCGATATCTGACGTGGCTGTCAGGCTCCCTCGTAGAAGACAGTGGGAGGACAGGCCGACCACGACGGTTATTGTGCGCTGTGCGCAAATCCCAGAGGCGAACACTGGCGCTGGCCTCCGAGGCCGTGACGAAAAGATTATCTTGGCCTGGAGGAAGGAAGGCGAGGGAGGTGACAGTGATATCGGAACGACCGAATGGAGGAACATCGGCCTTGTCCATAAGGGCTTTTTGTGGCGTAGTAAATGCATGAGCGCCATTAATGGTGTTGAGAACATGAGGATATGTCATCTTTGGGGGCGCAGGGCTGGTTTCGCTCTCAGATTCCAGTGAACATCTGACTTGGAGGGCAGGACGCTCGAAGCCTTTGCAGCGAAGATCCCAAATGTTGACATTGCCATCCCGACTGCACGTTGCGAGAACCTTGTTATTGGAACTTGGCTGGAACTGAATGCGCTTTACTGATGAGCCATGGTTGGACAGGCAATGAACAGGCTGCTGCGTGGTCATGTCAATGATCATGGATGTTTGATCGCCAGAGGCCGTGGCCAGCAGCATGTCATCGGACGAGAACTCGAGGTCCATAATCGAGTTCATGTGAGGACGAAAGCTGAGGTATACACTAGAGAAGCCGTGGTCATCCTCTTTAGAAGAATCCAATAGACGAATCGCTCCCTCTTCATCACCGACCGCCACAAGCGAATTGGCTTCTCATATGTTAGAACCTCCTTGAACCCTCTCATAAAATATACCATTGGGGGCTTACTGTTGCAGGAAGCATTGCAGAACGGGATTGAATTCTGTCCCTCTGTAGCGATGCTGGCACATGAGTGACGGTCCTCTGATCGCGAATAGAAGTCGGATGTAAGATCTTGCCAGCCTGTACCAATGTCAGATTGAATACCATATGCATGGGATCGGGCGGAAACCAACCAGTTCCAGCAGTAGATCGAATGGTCAGCCGACTCGCACGTGAGCCCTGTACAGTTCGCATGAACAATGAACCAGATGTTTGCAAAGATCGAGAGCGGGCGACTGGGGAGACCGGTCGACGTTTAGGTGGACTGAGCGGCGTTGGTTCTCCAAAGCGCCGCCGAGTGGAGGTCAAATCGATATCGCGAACAGTGACCCTCTCCACATCGTCACCCACCGGTGATCGCACACGAACCTTCTTCAAGGGCGACGACTGTAACGGGGAGACCACTGAAGAGAACGAATGCTTTCTTTTTCTGCTCGGAGTCCGAATGGGATCCTCCGCTAAACCATCCTGAGGACTCGGGCTTCCAGCCTTGGATGATCTCGTAAATGCGGGCCCTAGACGGTTGACAGCTGGCGAGGTCAGTGCCCTCAACGCCTGGCGACTGGTCTTCACGCCGCTAGCATTGCCGCTGTTCAACAGGGACCGGGGGGTGAAGAAACGCCTGAAGGACCGAGGTGTGACCGTTGGTGGTTTTCTGGGTCGTCGCCCACCAGCTTCAGACGTGACGGAAGGTGGGGAGGATGGAATTTCCTGGGACGAGGGAGGCAGGGCAGGCTCTGATCGAGGCGGCTCAGGGAGACCAGAAACACGGGCCATTGTGCTCTCGGAGGAGGAAGGAGGGGAGAAGCTATAGCGAATGCATTGGGGGAGAAGAGATTTGGCCGAAGGGGGTAAGATGGGAGAAGCGGGTCGTGTTGCGCGCGCATCGGACGTGACGCGGAGCGTGGTTCGGGCATTTGACACCTGGATTCAGGCATTCAGGCACTTGCACTAGACTAATTAGGTAATCGCCTTTTCGGAGATAGTTATAAATATAGTTAATTAGCCTTTTTCCTTCACATAGTTCTGCACATTTCCTAATTTCTATCTCCCGTGTATTGAACCTGCAGTTCAGTTGATTGGATACTTGGTCCATAGTCAGTAGCCGTCCGTAACCGTGGGAAAGGGCGGTCCCACTCAACGCTCACCGCCTATCATTCTGCCATGCTTTATCGGATTTTTCGATTTTTTTTCCTTGCGATACAACGAGAATCCTCAACAGTGCACGATTCGGCCTCGCCTTCCAACAATGGCGCCGATCAAGCGCAAGGGGAATGCCCCCGAAGAAACGGCTGCTCGTCAGCCGCAAAAGCGCGCCAAGGTCGGAGCGGAGGAGAGCAAAAAGGAATCCAAACCTCAGGATACCACTTCAAAAGCTTCGGAGCTCTCTGTTCTCCGCGACGATGAACCGTCCTTCCCTCGTGGTGGTGGTAGCGTTCTGACGCCCTTGGAACGCAAGCAAATTCAAATTCAAGCCAACAAGGATGTATTGTTTGAGCAAAAGGGTCAGAAGAAATCGACCCGCGAATTTGACGACGATAACGATGATGATGAGGATGATGTCGAGATGGAAGATGGAGACCACACGACAACCGCCAAAAAGCCGCGGAAGAAGAAGACGAAGGGAAAGAAGTCTGGAGACAAAGGAGAGCCCGAAAAGGAGGGTGTGCGCATTGAACCCCTCACTTTCAAGGTACGAACGACTCTTTAAGAAAATTCTGTTCAGTATTCGGGCTAACTTGAACAGCGCATTGTTCCCGGATCTATGATCCTCGGTCAGGTTTCGAGCATCAATGCCCACGATGTCGCCCTTTCGTTGCCCAACAACCTCACTGGTTATGTCCCTCTTACATCGGTCTCGAAAGTCCTCGATGACAAGATTGAGAAGCTTCTCAACGAGGATGATGAGGATAATGAGGACAGTTCGGACGAGGAGTCTTTCGACCTCAAGGACTTCTTCTATCTCGGTCAATACCTACGGGCTTACGTTGTGTCCACGGGCACTGAGGCTTCTGAAGCCGGTGGCCGCAGCAAGAAGCGCATCGAATTGTCTCTCGACCCCAGACAAACGAACACCGGCCTCAAAAAATCAGACTTGGTGGTGGAGTCGGCTATCCAGGCTTCCGTTGTCAGCGTCGAGGACCACGGTCTAGTCATGGACCTTGGTATCGAGGGCTCGGACCTGAAGGGATTCATGTCTTCCAAGGAGATTGATCCTCATGTGGACTACACTAAAATCAAGGAGGGATCTGTCTTCCTGTCTGTTGTTACCGGCCAAAATGCCAGCGGCAATGTTATCAAGCTGTCTGGCAACCTCCAGTCCGCCGCTTCCATCAAGAAGTCCCACTTCCTTAGCGCCGCTCCTACAATCAACTCATACCTCCCCGGTGTCGCGGCAGAGATTCTGTTGACCGAAGTCACCGAGAATGGCATGATGGGAAAGATTATGGGTATGCTCGACACCACTGTCGACCTGGTCCAGTCTGGTGCCAATGATGGGAAGGTCGATTTGGTGCGGAAGTTCAAGATCGGTGCTAAGATCAAGGCCCGTATTGTCTCGACTTTCCCATCCGCCGAGCCATTCAAAGTCGGCTTCTCGATGCTAGACCACATTGTCAAGCTTTCTCCTGACGCTCATGGCCCTGGTTCATCCGAAGATGCACCTGCTCTTTCCGCCATCGTCCCCGAAGCCAAGGTAGTGAAGGTTGACCCCGGTATGGGTGTTTACGTGCAGGTCGGCGAAAGCAAGCATCTTGGTTTTGTTCACATTTCCAGGCTCTCCGATGGCAAAGTCGAATCCATTTTTGCCGAGTCCGGGCCTTTCAAAGTTGGAACTACACATGAAGCCCGTATCGTTGGATACAACAATCTCGATAACCTTTACTTCCTTTCATTCGAGAAGACCGTCATTGAACAGCCATTCCTCCGGATTGAGGATGTCACCGTGGGTGCTACCGTCAAAGGAAAGGTTGAGAAGCTTTTGGTCGGACCTACTGGTATTGATGGTTTGATTGTTAGTTTGGCCGATGGAATCACTGGCCTTGTCCCGTCCATGCACTTCGCGGATACCCAGCTTCAGTTCCCCGAGAAGAAGTTCCGCGAGGGCCTGAAGATCTCCGCAAGAATCTTGTCTGTCAACCTTGAGAAGCGCCAAATCCGTTTGACCCTGAAGAAGAGTTTGTTGAACAGCGAGTCTGCTATCTGGAAGGACTACAAGAAGATTACTCCCGGATCCCAATCTCCTGGTACCATTGTTAACCTGCAGGCTCACGGTGCGGTTGTCCAGTTCTACGGCACTGTCCGTGGCTTCCTTCCAGTGTCCGAGATGAGCGAGGCATACATTAAGGATCCCGCTCAGCATTTCAGACTCGGCCAGGTCGTCAATGTTCACGCTCTGAGTGTGGATGCCTCCCAGGGCCGACTGGCCGTTTCATGCAAGGACCCCTCGACCTTCACTGAGAAGTATCGTAAGGCCTTCGAGGACATGCACCCTGGCATCCTTGTTTCTGGATCCGTCTTCGAGAAGTCCAACGATGATGTGCTCCTCAAGCTTGATGACTCTGGCCTCGTGGCTCGTCTTGACGTGCAGCACATCATTGATGGATCGCCATCTAAGCAGAGCGCGACTTTGTCCAAGATTCGCGTGGGCCAGAAGCTGAATGAGCTCCTAGTTCTCGATATTCAGCGTGCTCACCGTCTCATTCGGGTCTCCAGCCGGGCCAGCTTAAAGAAGGCTGCTAAGCAGGGATCCATGCCCAGCAAGTTCGAAGAGGTTCAAGAGGGATCGACCGTTACGGGCTTCATTCGCAACATTACCCCTGCAGGCCTATTCGTTGAGTTCTTGGGCGACCTCACCGGTCTTATTCCCAAGCGCCTGATTGAAGACGCTAGCCTCTCCCAGCCTGAGTTCGGCATGTCGAAGGGGCAGACCGTCTCTCCGACAGTCCACTCGGTTGACATCGACTTCCAGCGATTCATTCTTAGCTTGAAGCCCTCTGAGGCCACTCATGCTGGCCCCAAAAAGACGAAGACGAAGATGCCTACACAGACCGATGACGCTCTCGCCAACCCGATTGACGAGAACATCTCTACAATCTCCGACCTCGCCTTCGGCCGTGTTGTCAGGTGCAAGGTTGCCTCTATCAAGGCAACTCAAGTCAATGTTCAGTTGGCCGATAACATCCAGGGACGTATCGATGTCTCTGAAATCTTCGACAAGTGGGAGGACCTCAAGGACCGAAAGCATCCCCTGCGTTTCTTCAAGGCCAAGGAGGTTCTCTCTGCTAGAATCCTCGGTGTCCACGATGCTCGCAGCCACAAGTTCCTTCCTATCTCTCACCGCACCGGCAAATACCCCGTCTTCGAACTCTCTCTCAAGCCGAGCTTCATGCAGGCTGCCAACCCCAGCCCCTTGAACATGGAGCAGGTTAAGGTCGGCTCTTCCTGGATGGGCTTCGTCAACAATGTTGCTGATGACTGCCTCTGGATCAACCTGTCTCCCAACGTGCGCGGCAGACTGCGCTTCATGGATGCTTCGGATGACCTGTCCCTCCTGACCGATGTTGAGAAGAACTTCCCCATCGGATCTGCTCTCAAGGTCAAGGTGACCGCCGTCAATGCTGACAGGGGCCACTTGGACCTTACTGCCAAGCAGGGCTACGACAAGCTTTCCTTCGGAGACATTTCCGTCGGCATGATCTTGCCCGGCCGAGTTACCAAGGTCACCGAGAAGCAGCTTATCATGCAACTTGGTGAGGCGCTCGTCGGTGCAGTCGACCTAATCGATATGTCTGACGACTACTCCAAGGCCAACCCCACTGTGCACCAGAAGAACGAGGTCCTTCGGGCTTGTGTCGTTGCCGTGGACAAGGCCCACAAGAAGATATCATTGTCTCTTCGTCCGTCCAAGGTTATGAGCTCATCGCTTCCCGTGCAGGACCGTGAAATCACCTCGATGAAGGAGCTAAAGCCCAACGACGTGGTCCGAGGCTTCGTCAAACGTGTTACTGACTCCGGTCTCTTCGTGACGATCGGCCACGATGTTACCGCCTACGTGCGTATCTCCGAACTCTCCGACTCCTACCTCAAGGAATGGAAGGACTCGTTCCAAGCGGATCAGCTGGTCAAGGGCCGAATCACTCTAGTTGATGCCGAACAAGGCAAGCTGCAGATGAGTCTCAAGGAGTCCGTTCTCGACCCCAACTACAAGAACCCTGTCACTATTCAGGATCTCAAGCCTGGCCAGGTTGTGACCGGCAAGGTCCGCAAGGTTGAGGAGTTTGGTGCGTTCATTGTCGTGGATGGCTCTAGGAACGTCAGCGGTCTCTGCCACCGCAGCGAGATGGCTGAGAAGCGTGTCGAAGATGCTCGCACTTTGTACAACGAGGGTGATGCGGTCAAGGCTAAGATTATCAACATCGACCGTGAGCAAAACAAGATCTCGTTCTCGCTGAAGGCTTCCCACTTCCAAGATGAGGAGGATGAAGACAGTGAGGACGAGGACATGAGCGACGAACTTGGCGGCGTCGAGCTGGCTGGAAGTGGCGAGGATGAGGATGAGGATGACGACGATGTCTCCATGGGAGGTGTCGATGTGGAGGATGACAGTGAGGATGAGAGCGAGGACGAGGACGAGGAGAGCGACGAAGACATCGCCATGACTGGCACCAAGCCCTCCAAGTCCGGTGGCCTCGGTGCAGATGGCTTCGACTGGAGTGGCAACACCCAGGCCGAGGACAAGGCCGCAGCCTACGACAGCGATGACGAGGACTCGAAGAAGAAAAAGAAGAAGCATCGCAAACCCGAGATCCAGGTTGACCGAACCGGCGATCTGGATGCGAACGGCCCTCAGACTGTTGCCGATTACGAGCGTCTTCTTTTGGGTGAGCCCGACTCTTCTCTGCTGTGGCTGCAATACATGGCGTTCCAGCTGGAGCTGGGCGAGGTTGAGAAGGCTCGTACCATTGGTGAGCGTGCTCTGCGCACCATTACTATGGGCCAGGACTCGGAGAAGCTGAACATCTGGGTGGCGTTGCTGAACTTGGAGAACACATACGGCAGCGACGACAGCCTTGAAGAGATCTTCAAGCGGGCGTGCGAATACAACGAGCCGGCGGAGATCTACGATCGCATGATCAGTATCTACATCCAGTCTGGCAAGAACGAGGTATGTGCAGTCCCTGTTGCAGGTCAAGATGTATTGGTGCTAACAACTTCCTATAGAAAGCGGATGAACTGTTCAAGCAGGCTATGAAGAAGAAGATCTCCAACCAGTCACCAAAGTTCTTCCTCAATTACGCCAGCTTCCTGTTCGACGCCATGGCGGCCCCCGAACGCGGTCGGGGCCTGCTCTCGCGAGCCCTGCAGTCGCTCCCGGCACACACGCACGTTGAGACAACTGCCAAGTTTGGACAACTGGAATTCCGGTCGCCAAATGGTGACGTGGAGCGTGGTCGTACCGTGTTCGAGGGACTGCTGTCCTCGTTCCCCAAGCGCATTGACTTGTGGAACATCCTGCTCGATCTGGAGATGAAGACCGGCGACGCGGAACAGGTTCGCCGCCTGTTCGAGCGAGTGCTGGGTCTTCAGAATAAGAAGGGCAACGTCAGCATCGACGCTAGCAAGAAGGTCAAGCCCAAGCAGGCCAAGTTTCTGTTCAAGAAATGGCTTGCTTTCGAGGAGAAGCTTGTTGCCGAGGGTGGCAATGAGAAGATGGTGGAGGATATCAAAGCGCGGGCTGCGGCCTACGTTAAGTCTCTGCAGGAGGAGTAAAGTATAGATATTTGGTTTTTCCTTTTCGTCTGTCTCAAAAATAGTGTTCTACCTATGTTCCGTGCAACCCGTGGGGTGTTTGGGCTCATTGCATTTGTTGTATATAACCTTGGAAAGCGCCACCAGCAGATCATCCAAAATCCTTACCGTTTATACTTCTCGGGCGGATTGCGCGTCATATTGTTGGACCGGAACATAAAGAGTTGCGCTCCACAGTTTGCACCCAATCAGCTTCATCATCTTCGCAACATGGGTCGATTTGCTCTCAAAGTGTGGTAGATTGTCATTTTAGAGTCTGGTACATTGGACGTATTTCCATGGGATAAAATCCCCTCTAGACAAATCCCGCTTCTGCCACTCTTCGTCTCCCCTTCTATTTTAACTTTCGCAACACAATGGGGGCCTCACATCAGCCCCCGGACACGCAGAGATCTAGCACCTCCGAGTGCTTGCTCGAGGCATTTAAGCCCTATAGAGACTCGCCGGATAGCCATGCGAACAAGGCCGTGCGAGTCCAGACTGTTCCCCGCCTGGTGGGACCGCATCCCAGTTGGCGCCAGAGGCTGCGGTCCTTCGTCCCTGCATTTACTTCACGACACGACGACGACGCCCTGCCCTTGCTAACAGAGAATCATCCGAGGAAGCGATCCTGCCGTTCGCGATACTGGCGCGGCCTAGTATGCGCCCTGACTATATTCTTCATCATGCTGTGAGTGTAACCCGGATCTCACCCCATCGGATCAATTCAAGACAATGGAGACCAATTAACCAATGCATGCAGAGGAATCGTGCAATTCATCTCATTAGCCTGCGGCATCGTGCTCTCTTTCTTCCCGGATGAATATGACCGCGCCGCTCATGTCTGGATGCAAGGCGAACACGCCAATGTCGACGACATCGCCCACTGGCCCACCGACCGATCGCGCGAAATCGCCCCTAAAGGTTGCCACTCACATAACGACTACTGGCGCCGCGTGCCACTCTTCTCCGCGCTGCAGGCCGGGTGCATCGGCGTCGAGGCTGACGTCTGGCTGTTTGACGAGGAATTATACGTCGGCCATACCAAGTCCTCGTTGACCTCGCGCCGCACTCTCCGGTCAATGTACGTCGACCCGCTGGTCGAGATCCTCGAGCGCCAGAACCCCGTTTCGCCCTTTGAACGTACTGTCGACCGTCCTCCGCACGGCGTCTGGGATACAGATCCGGACCAGAGCGTGGCTTTGTTAATCGACTTCAAGACTGATGGCGCCGCTACTTATCCCGCCGTCGTTAAGCAGCTGGCTCCGTTGCGTGACCGCGGCTACTTGACCTATTTCAATGGTCACGAAATGGTACCGGGGCCCGTTACCGTCGTTGGGACCGGAAACACGCCCTTTGATCTGGTTACAGCCAACTCGACATACCGGGATATCTTCTTCGACGCGCCGCTTAACAAGCTCGTTGACGACGAGCTCGACGGAAAAAATGTCTCCACCGTCAAGCGGTCCACCGGTCTTGGCCAAGGCATGTCTGGCATGCCGGATGCTATCGATGCAAACACGTTCAATGCCACGAATAGCTACTACGCCTCTGTCTCCTTCAAGAAAGCTATCGGCTTTCCCTGGCCGTTCCATTTCAGCCAGCACCAGATGGATCTCATCCGTGCGCAGGTTCGTGTTGCTCATCGCCATGGTCTCAAGGTGCGCTACTGGGCTATACCGGATTGGCCGCGCAGTCTGCGTAACCATATCTGGAGAATCCTGGTCCAGGAAGGTGTGGATATGCTCAATGTAGATGATCTGATGGGTGCCACTAAAGGAGATTGGAAGATCCGGATCTTCGATTGGTGGGTCTAGAACAGGCTATTTATATTCATGAATGATGGGTGGATGATCTCGTCTTTTTTATATGGGCATAGATTTTGGGATGGCGTCCAGGTGGCTTTGATCATTTGAGATACCTTTTTCATGATAGACCATACTATTTTTCAATGCTATACATGGAGAACGATGATTTGTGTTGAGGTTATAGAATGAATGCCATTTGTACAGTCAGTACCCAGCTGACTTTCTGGTGGCAATGCAATTATGCTAGTCTCGTTCGTTTCGTTATGCGGAGGCCCTGTCTTCCACGAGACTAGAGCGCTGCTTCGAAACAACAAAAAATAGAGTTGGCTAATAAAACACTACCAAATTCAGGAATAGAGCCGCTGATTGTAGGCGACCGAGGGCTTTTGTGGGTATCATCGAGGTTTAGCCAAGCGTGAATGCAAGGGATCACAGACAGAAGAGAGCTTCCTCGCCGAAATCTTGCACAATGGTGCCTTCTTCGCGAAGAAGCCCGCCAAGCCAGAGCTTGGCAGTTCCAAAGTCCTTGGCGCCAAACTTGACGAGGACAAAGCCAGCTCGGACACGCGCAGCTGTCCAAGTGACATCACCCTTGGTGCTAGGTGATGACTCCGGCGCAGACGAAGATTCAGATGACCAATTCCGGCTGCCGATCCGCGGCAGCGATGTGAATTGATTGAGCATATATGAGCCGAGGCTTTCGAATACAGGGCCAGAGAGGATCAACGTGCCCACTACTCCGTGCGGACGTGTTCGCTCTTGAATAATGCTGTTCAACGGAAGCAGGCCGACCTGCGGCGGTAGGTCCCCATCAGACTCCTCGGAATCATTAAGGTGATCGGTCTCGTCATCCAAAATGACAGAATCACGCAGCAAAAGCCGGCTGTTGCCCGTCTTCTCGTCGGTTGCCCAGACTTCGTTGCGGCCTCGCCAGACGTGGAAATTCCAGTTCTCGCCTCGCGAGGTCCGGCCTTGCGTTACCCAGTCCAAGACACACAGGCTGCTGCGCTGGTCGCCTTTGGCAGCCGCATCAACGGTGAATGTCTGTACCTGAGAGTAGCGGCTGTTTCTGAAGGGCACGGATGGGTCTGGCAGGTAGCAAAGCGCTGCTTGGCACCCGATCTTCACGTCTAATGATTGCTGACTCATATATGAGAGGTGTGCGTTGGCAGGCATCTCTTTGCGGTGACCCTTGATCACATTGGGACTGTTGTCGCTATTGTTTGAATCCGTTTTGAAAATCTTCGTGCTTCCTTGTGGCGTGGTCACCACCATTCTTGTCCTGGGATCTAGCTTGATCGACACCTCGATATGATCGCCCGGGAGCAGGCCACCGCCATATGTGAGCAGGTAGAGGTGAACCGGTCTTGAGGGACATGAATCCGATAATGATGAGGACTTGGGGGTCGGAACGAAGCCACCAGTCCTTGGGACCAGCTTCAATGGGTATTTATAGGTGAGAGTGGTGAACGTGGGGTTGTTTGGGGGAAGAAGAGAGAGCACAACGGTACCCTGACCCGGCTTCGCTATGGAAGACTCGAAGGGTGAGCGGATCGGCATTGCTGGTTGTGGCATGGTGGAGGTATATCCGTAGATCTGGAGAATCGTATCGAAGGCGAAAGCGGAGGATGGGAAAAGGGTGAGGATCTATAGGACGGGTTGCGGAATGAGCCAAGAGGCATGAATGTCAATTCAGTGAGGTGTAATGGCGGCACAGCTCTGCAGAATGATATGATGGTGGTTTAAACGAGGAATTTTTACCCCGGAATCTCGGGCGCTGGGTAGTACATAAGTTTAGCCTGGTCGGGACGAATATGGCATTCATTAGCCAAGGTGCAACCCCGCACCCGCACCTTGCGCCGGTAGTGGCTCGACCCATGGACTATGTGTCAAGCGAGGGGCTTATGACCAAGTGGTGCAATTCCTGAGACTCTCGTGAGACCGAGCGAAGGGCCGAGTAAGCTCAAGTGAGAAGCGCAGGGTGGAACTGAGGTTTCTATGACAAATGGTAACTACATCGTGACAACTAAATGCATCCCGCAGTCTTGGCTGCAGGTCACGATTCACAATCACCTGACGCTTCGTTGATTATTCGAGCCTTGTGCGTAAGGTGTCGAGATACTCGGCGCTCAGGCAGTCAGGCAGTCGGGCAGACAGGCACCAAGGCACCAAGTCGCGTCCATCTCCTTTACGTTCTCTTCCCCGCCCTCCGAGATTCCATTCATTCTTTCTTTGCGACTTGTCTGTGCTCTCAACCGCAACCCAAGTCGGACACGGCTAGCCCGATACCGGTGGATCCAGGCTGCAGCCATCCTTTCTCTACGTGTCATTCGCCCGATTCTGTTTGCTTTTTGCAGCCGTTCCACGGCGCGTTCCACGAAGCGCGTTTCGACTTGACGTACAGACCACGCCCAATTCCCATATCCACCGCGACCACTGTTGGACTGACACACATCCCACCCAATTGCAGTCGCTAGAGCTCAGTCGCGCATTCCATCCCAAAATGGAAGTGGACAACCTAGCAAGCCCGTCATCGACTCCCGCGGAGGATAGACGCAAATCTGGCCGGGCGACGCGGCGACCCGAGGTTTTCTCCCAGACTAACCACTCAGCCAAAATCAATGCTAGCGGCAAGCGCAAGCGTGGCGACGCACGTGAAAATGAGGATCATGAGGAGGACGAGGACGAGAACGAGAACGAGGACGAGTCTGACAGTGACGACGTGGGTGACTCGGAGGCCGACGAGGAGGAACTGAGAGAAAAGCGTCGCGCAGCCCGCAAGATTGGTACAAAGTCAAAGAAGCCTGTGGCCAAAAAAGGGTCGCGCTCGGCAAAAAAGCCAAAGGTCGGAGGCGACGGAGTGGGCAGACAGTTGGCCTTCCGGCCCGCCCTCAACGGTCGAGCTCCAGCTTCGCGTTCCCGCAAGGCCAAGGTTCGGCCCAGCCTGGCTGCAGGCGAGCATGGCTTGTTCGGTGAGTTTCTTCAATCGCTCCACGGGTTTTTGAGCTCCGTCTAACTACTGGATTTAGCGGAGGTTTTTGGAAAGAGCAACAACGCCGACACGGCCGCTGCGCAATGGCTGAATCAATATCAACGCAACAGCGGACAGGCTATGCAGGATTTGATCAACTTTATTATCCGATGTACCGGTGCCGACCTCGAAATCAGCAAAGAGGAAACAGAAGACGTGGACCATGCCCCAGAGCGAATCAAGGATCTACAGAACATCTACCAGGCACAAGGAATCACCGACTACCCTCTCGTATCCCGTGCGAAAACGTTTCGAGCATTCCAGTCTGTCCTTGAGGAATTCATGACCGCACTCATCCAGACCTTCCACCACTCCTCGGTCCTCTACACCGATGAAGCCCTGCTGGAGAACATCCAGATTTGGGTGTCTTCCATGTCGACAGCGAATTGCCGCCCGTTCCGGCATACATCAACGATTATCTCACTCTCAATCATGAATGCCCTCTGCGATATCGCGCGAGAGGTGACGACCACCGTGACGACTTCTCGCAAGCAGCTCGAAAGCGAAAAGAGAAAGAAGTCTGTCAACAAAGGGCGTGTGGAAGCAATTCAGACAGCCATCTCTGAAGGCGAGCATAAAGTGGAGCGCCTGGACGAGTTCTTGCAAGACGGATTCGACACCGTCTTTGTTCACCGTTATCGGGATATTGATGGGGGCATCCGTGCCGAGTGTATGGAGGCCCTGGGCCGCTGGATTCGCACCTACCGAGAAGTGTTCCTCGAGGGACAATATCTGCGGTATATCGGATGGACCCTCGCCGACGTCGTCGCCCATACCAGACTGGCTGCCTTGATGCAATTGATACCTCTCTACGAGAATAAAGATAATATCGGCGTACTTCACTCTTTCACTGAGCGCTTCCGCCAGCGTATTGTTGAAATTGCAGTTCAAGATGCAGACGTTAACGTGCGTGTGGTGGCTATCGAGCTACTGAACCACCTTAGAGAAGGTGGGCTGCTTGAAGCCGATGACATCGACGCGGTTGGTCGCCTTGTCTTTGACGTCGATCCTCGCGTTCGGAAAACAGCAGGCCAGTTCTTTGTCGCCAATGTTCAGGATGCTTTTGACTCGATAACAGAGGAAGTTGGAGATGAGCTTAACGAAACACTTGCTGATGATGATGACGATGACTTCGAGCTACCTAAGCAATCGTGGATCAAGTTCAAGTGTCTAGTTGACATTTTCTACAACTATGATTCACAAGAGCCCGAACAAACTGAAAAGGAGCCCACAACCCGCGATGTGCTTTTGGGAGCGCCGGCCGATTCCCGATTTGTTCTGGCAACGGAAGCCATCTATCCCCACATGGAAGAGCTCTCTCAATGGCAGTCGCTTGCTGGTTATCTACTCTACGACCACTCGCAAATCGCGGACCAGTCATCTGAAGACGATGCCACAGGGACTGTTCGGGCTCTGTACAAGCTTGCCGAGGGACAGGAATCTATTCTTTTGGAAGTCCTTGGTGCTGCAGTCAAACTCCGGGTGCTCGATATCGCCAAGTCTGACATTGACAAGCGGGGGCGCAAAGTCAAGGCACTGACCGCCAAGATCCCAGAGCTCCAGGAGGAGATCTCGCATGGTCTTGCGCAGATTATCCCACAACTCTTGAAGAAGTTCGGGTCTGCTCCCGAAACAGCGTCTGCTATCCTGCGGCTGGAGCACTTCGTGGATCTTGACACAATCCAAGACCTTCAGAAGGATGCTACTGCTTACACGTCCCTGCTTAATGATATCAACAAGCAATTCTTGACACATTCGGATCATGACGTCTTGGCTGAAGCTAGCTTGGCCTTCTTACATGCAAAGAGCTCCGACGAGATGCGAGAGGCGCTCGAGGGCAAGATCCAGGAATTATGGGAAGAAATGGTGGAATCACTTGGCGCATTGTCTCGTAAGAAGGAAGTTCAGGTTGGTGGCTACATCCCTGACTCAACTCTCAACGACCTCTCCAACACTGTGATGCGTATCTCTAATCTCGCCGGCATCACGGATTGTACGACTATTCTGGAGACGGTGCCCACTTCGCGCTCGAAATCCAAGAAAGACCACTTCGAAGCTCCCTTCAATACCCTCATCCATCTTGCCAACCGTGGTGTTCGCGCAACTGACGCTGAGGAGGACACCGCGACAGAGACTGAGCTGGTGACAAATAGCATCCGCACCTTGCTCTTCTATTTCATGTGGAAGGTGCAGGGATTGACTGCTGCTCTGAATGACGGAAAGGCTTTCTTCAACACGTCCTACTTTGAGACACTCACCAAGTGTCGTGAGACATTCATGTCGACGCTTCTCTCCATCATGCAGGAGCGCTCCGGCCTCGATGATTTGCGATTTGTCGCTACTACAACCCTCCTGGATTTATTAACTCTGTTCGGCACACTCCGCAACGTCGGTCAGGGTGTCGGCAACGATGAGGATGTCGTTTTCCAGGCACAAAGCCTCGTGCATGAGGCGTCGGCAGAGACCCAGACCCTTATCACCAAGATCCACGGCATCGCCGAGCGCACCTTTGCCAAGAAATCTCGACGAGACCTCGAGCCCGGTGAAGATGAGGCGCCGGCCTCTGAGGATGAACCGGAGGACGAGGACGAGGACGAGGACGAAGCTAGTGACTTAGATGATGAGGCCGTCATGAACGAACGTCTCCGAAGCAGCATTATGGCCGAACAACGGCTATGCGAATTGACCGGTAAACTTGTTTTGGCCATCATCGGCCGCGTCATTGATTCATCCGGCTCGAAGCGCGGGTCCTTGAAAAAGCGACTTCTTCGCAACAAGACCTCCCTCGGTCAGAACTATCGCGAAGTACTCTCATACCTCGAAGAGCGCAAGCCGCGCAGCGCACCTCGCAACAAGGGCAAGCAGCCTGCCAAGAACGTAGCTGCTGATGGCCAGGCGCCGGCTCAGGCGCCGGCAACTTCAGGAAAGGATTATAAATCAGCCGAGCGTGTCGACGATGATGATAACGAGGAGAGGGAGCACAGCGATCCGATTGAAGAGGATGAGGGGGAGGACCTGCGAGCTCGTGAACTTGTCGAGGATGACATCGATCAGGATAATGACAATGAGGACAACGATCGAGTCCCCGAATCTGACGAGGATGAAGTTATGGGTGATTAGTGGTTCTCGTTCGAGGTTGAGGGATCGTAACTTGCTGAGCCTTTGCTCTTTGATCTTTATTCTCTACTCTTTTATTTTTACTTTTCTATGTCTAAATTTCCATCTTGCTCTGGGCGGATCAGGACCCGGACCTGTTTTTACTGTGTATGTTATGGGTATATTAGTTGCTCTCACATGGACCGGATCGCTATACTCTTGCTAAAGTTTATTTCAAGGTTGGGAAGGTTACACTAAGTGTTCCTCAAGCCTAGTGAAGACATCAGTACATCTCTATCATTAAAAGCTTTTGTGGGAGAGGCAGGGGGTGGAAATGCAGTAAAACTACTGGTGTAGTTAGAAAGGGATCTAAACTTGGAAGTCAATATCTAGTCATGCTCAACGACAGCAATATGCAATATGCCTAGGTCAAAAGGCTACAGGCTACATTTTATTAAAAAAGAGTGAATTGCATAAGACTTGGCATTTTGACTGGCACTGCGAAAGACTACGAACGTAGCGCTATCGACAACCACCAGGGACAATCTTTGACTGGACTATCAGTGGTCCCTAGGTATAAGCCATCTCCAAAGCATCGAATACTGAGCGAACCGAGACCACTAACGGATGATCCCCTGCTGCCAGCGAGCGAAGGCGATTTCTTAAGCGGACCAACGCCCCCAGGGGAAACAACAATTGACATGGGGGTGGAGACATTAACATAGAGAAGAGGACCGATCCTGCAAACAAATACGCCTGTGTATGAGGATGCTAATAAGGTGAAGGGGTTACATGACGGTGAATCTTTATCGTGAATGAATCAAAATGAAAGGGAGAAACGAGAAAGGGAGATGAAATTCGTGACAGGAGACGAGGCGGAAAAAGAGGCGGGGGAAAATTGAACAAATCTCATGTGCTGGTTTAGACTCAAACCCGAAGGGTTGAGTATCTAAACAAAGGGCAAGCACGGGACGGAGAGAAGAACCGAAACTAAATAGGACGGTACTTCGGTGGAAACTTTCTTTCCAGTTCTGCTGAGATGGGGTGATATGCAACGCACATCGCGAGGTGACGGAACCGAGTGGCAAGTGCCACGCCTTTACATGTCCATAGAGTCACCGCCGTTGGCAAAGTTGAATCCGCCGGGCTGCTGCTGGCCAGCGCCGAGAGTGAAACCGGCTTGAGTCTGCTGAGGAGCCAGCTCGTCGATCTCACCAGCAGCCTCGTCCTCATCGGAGAAGTACTTCTCGATGATGTTGTAGGCCTTCATGTAGATCTCCTCGTTGGCATTGTTCTGGCAGTCGTGGATCTTCTCCATACCACCAGCCTCCTCGATGAAGAGAGCGTAGCGGTTGACACGGGCCTCGCCTTGGCCAGCCTCCTTGTCCATCTCGCCAACCTTCAGGATGTTCTCCAGGCCATCCAGAGCAACCTGGATGATTTTGTTGTCGGGGCAAGCCAAGAGGTCACAGAGGGGCTTAATGCATCCTTGGGAAACAAGGTAGCGGATCTGGTCAGGCTTCTGCAGACCGCCCGAGGTGGCGTTGGAGATGGCCCAGCACGCCTCCTTGCGGGTCTTGAAGTCACCGTTGGCGAGGAGGTTGATCAGAGGAGCAATGATGCCGGCGTCAATGACGGCCTGAATCTGGGTGGAGTTGCCAGCGGTAACATTGGAGATGGTCCAGCAAGCCTCCTTACGGATGCCATCCTTGGTGGAGCTCAAAAGGGAAAGGAGGGCGGGGAGGGCGCCGCAGTTGATGATGACCTGGGTTTGAACATCGTCACCAGTGACAATGTTGCCAACGGAACGAAGAGCGGGGGTCTGAACGGAGGTAGAGGCATGCATGAGGAGCTCCACCAGACGACGGGGGATACCAGCCTCAATGACGGCCTGAATCTTATCGTTGGCGCCATCGGACAGATAGGAGATGGCCCAGCAGGCGTCGATCAAGACTTCGTCGTCCAGCATGTAGATGAGCTTAGAAAGCACGGGCAGAGCAGGAGCAATAGTGTTCCAGTCAGGCTGGGGGGTCTTGCCACGGCAGAAGTTGCTGAGGGTCCAGGTGGCGTTGCGTAGCATGCTCAGCTTGCGGCCATCGTTGATGAGGTTCAGGAGCGGGCGGAGGGCACCGGCACCCAAAACGAAGTCACGGCAGTGAGGGCTGTCACCAGCAATATTACCAAGGGCCCACACGGCCTGCTCCCGGACATCGGGCTCATGGCTGCCGAGAAGCTCAACGAAGATGGGGACGGCACCGGCCTCGATGACAACCTGGGTTTGCTGGGCGGAACCAGAGGCAATGTTGGTCAAAGCCCAGGCAGACTCAAACTGCACAAGGGTGTGAGGGGAGCGGAGAAACTCGACGAAGCGGTTGACGACACCGGTCTCGATAACGCGCTCAATAGGGGGGTTACGCTCCTTGGACAACAATTTGCGGAACTTGGTGGTGGCCTGGATCTGCTCCTCAACCTGGTCGGAGAAGACACCCTTCACCATCTGTGGAAGTTCGACATTGAGCTATATAATCCATTGCATTAGCCATTCAGGGTTCCTTGAGTTCTTCTCGCGTAACTGTCTCATAGTGGGGTTGTGTGTAGTAATGGGGCCGTGGCCGTGTTGGAGGGGTCGGCCCCATGGCAACCGGGCGGTGAAAAAAATTCCATGTTGATGATCGCATCATAAAAACAAAGGGATAGTTGAGGTGGATGCAAGAAAAGCGCCATAGGATCTTATCACACAACTTCCCAAACCCGCATGGAAAAGACAAATAACCAAAAAAGGAAGATAAAAGTAAAACGTACCTCGCTCTCGATAGCGCTGGCCTCATCGTCACTCTCGGTGGCGCCGGCCATGCCACCACCAACGCCGATTCCGCCATCCCGAGTCTGAATTCCACGTCGCTTGGCCAAGTTCTCCTCACGCTTCTGCTTCCGAATCTCGACCTGCTGTTCCTCACGGCGGCGACGGAGCTCTTCGGGGCGGAACTGGTTCCGGGCCTTGAACTGGGTCCGACGATGTTCGGGGATATAGCGTTCCGCCATGATGTCTGCAAATAATGAAAGAAAAGGAAAAGCGCGCCTCGGAATTTAAGGTGAAGTAGGATGGGAATGGGCGCGCTGTGGATGGGAAGAGGAAGAGATGTGGGGGAGAAGGAAGAGGAAGAGAAGGTTTCGTGTGTGTAAGGAGGGGAAATCATGTGACAGCTCCCCTCTTATTTACTCGACGCCTTCTCTTGCTCTCTTGGACTTCTTTGTTCCTGGCATTTTCATCGATAGAAATTGGAAATGGACTAAGGATTTGCATTGACGCCCTTTGTTTCACTCTGGGACTCCCAGGATCTCCCATCGTGCCAGGATGGACGCCCATTGAGCATTGAGCACGCCCGCTTCCAGGACCTACATTTTTTACTTCGGGGAGATACCGCCTATCTGTGGCGACTAAGAGCTTTCAAATATTCGCGATCTGCATGGTCGTCCCTATTGAAGGATTCCCCTTTCAATAGCTATGGCTCCGACCGATCTGGTGGATATTAGCACCGCGTGCGCCCGTCGAGGATTTATCAACACTGTCGGCGTGGTAGTCGATAAGCTGGATGTCTATCGCACCAAAGGGTCTTCATGGTGCGTCACGTTCACCATTAAAGATGCCTACTTTGATACTCCAAGCTGGTCCGGAGGTCTGAAGATCAAATACTTCAACGACAATGAAAGTGTTCTCCCTGAAATCCGCCTCAACGATGTAGTCTTACTGCGGAACATTCGAGTATGTCTGCCGAGACAATTGCTGGAGTAGGACTGACCTCATGATTCAGGTCACGGTCTTTCAGGGAAAAGCCACGGGAGTTGCTTCCCAGCATGATACGGTTCCTTGGGCAATCTTCCGGCCAGGGCCAGACCCCAATTCAAGCCCATCCATCACCAGTGGGCCCGTTCCTTTCGAATTGAAAACACTGGAAAAGAGGTCCGCTATCTCACTTCTCGACCGCTTTGTAGATTATGCGGATCCTACGTCAACACCACAGCCAACACGTCGCGCCGCCATTTCGCGTCAGCGGTCTGAGCCGTCACATTCAGGCCAGGTGATCCAGGCCTCTATGCCAGGTCCAAAACGGGGAGGCCTGCCCTTTCATCTAATCCAAGATGTCCAAGTCAACAACCTTGCCCAGTTGCTGGGCCAGGTAGTCAAGTTCGACACCTACGATAGCGAGAAAACCATCATGTATCTTACAGATTACACCTCTAACGCAGGTCTCATGGACATCAAGAAGCCGAGCGGAGACGAGCCGGGCCCCGAAGGCGACGAATTCAACTACATGGCTCGCAAAATGAAGGATTGGCCCGGTCCATGGGGCCAGTTGACAATACAAGTCACTGTTTGGGAGCCTCATGCCGGCTTTTTACGCGAAAAAGTCAAAGCCGGCGACCTTGTCCTCTTGACATACGTGCGCATCAAGGCCGGCCGCTTCGAAGGTGGCATAGAAGCTGCCGTGCACGAGGACAAGCGATACCCAGAGAAGATCCACGTTCGTGTCGTTTCGCCTGAATACGATGAGCGGACCCGAGCACTTTTGGACCGTCGGAAGGAATACTGGCGTATTCACGGCAAGCCGAGTGAGGATCCGAAAAAGGCCGAAAAGAAGAAAAAGAACGAGCAGAAGAAGAAGAAGGAGGTCCGAAAAGAGGAGGGTCAAAAGACTCTCACATTGGCCACCTCGCAGACCAAGAAAAACCCGCACAGTAAGTGGCCTATAATCTTTGGAAGCGGGGAGAGCATGCAGATTTGCTGAATGTGGCAGTTAAAATGCGCCACTTTGGAATACCTGAGCGTCCAATCGAGTACATTCTATCCGGCGAATCGCATATCAACAATCTTCCCGGTGGTGTTACTTATACTCTCCCTTTCCAGAATGTCTGCTACGTGCTTCTAGCCCGGGTTGTGGATTTCTTCCCTCCAAAGCTAGAAGACTTTACCGTGCAAGTCCGCATGGAGCCATTCGCCTACGGAGATGGAGGCCAGGATATTGATAGCACACCACGTATGGAATGGAAATGGCGCTTCTGCCTTCTCGTTGAAGCAACCGAGCCTGTCTCGAAGCACGAACTCCGGAAACAGATGAAAATCTACGTATCCGGCGCAGATGGTGACCATTTGCTCAATTGTTGTGCTACTGAGTACGCCCATGTTCCCGCAGGACCTATTTTCAGATTCGCTAACCACCTGTATAGCCTTCGTCGCAGTCCAGAGGTCTTAGACGAAGTGCGAGAGAAACTGTTCCTTCTCTGGGGCGATCTTGAAGAAAAGAAACAACAACAGGTTACCAGTGGCAACACGGCATGGGAGCCTATTAAATCCTCCTCGATTCCCTTTAACTGCTGCATTAAGGAGTATGGAGTGCAGTGTGGACATCCCCCAGACCCGAATGCTATGGCCATCGACGGGGTCGAGCAGCAATGCGGTCAGCCGGGCTGTTTTGGCTGGGAAAGACGATTTGCCATGTTCGGGACGACAATTCATGCTTGATCGGAATACATGTACAGGCGTAACGAGTTCAGCGGGTCTCAAGACAGTTGTAAGATAGGCGCCGATAATGGAAGACGTCAATACTATTCTACTCATACAATTTGTGATTTCGATAAGTGCATCTAAAGATAAGCCGGGCATGTCGAACTCCAGAATCTGCCCATGCTCTGCTGGATAAGGCGTAGTAAACTCTTCGATCCAGTCCATACCGTACGCCATCCTGAGAAATCCGAAAAAAGAACACCTGTTTCCGTGCAGCGTCCGACCGTTGAAGATACCATACTCATCAGACCCGAAACTTATAGACAAAGCACGTATGCCCGGTCACGCCGAAAAAGACTGACATACTGAATCAAAAAGCCTCAATTCGCCCCAGGACGGGGAGACATTTCAAATTTAAACCTTTGTCACTTTGACAATGTTAGTGTCAATGCCGTGAGCCACGGGCTCGAAGCGACAACTGTCTCCACGGAAGCAGGTCTTCTTCCCGGGCTCACTCTGGGGGCAACGGTGACCATAGATACATTCCGGGTCATCGCATTCCAATCCAAAGCGGCACGGTGTCATGCGGGCAATAGCGGTCAGAATGTGAAGTTCTTGCCGGGTCAATTTGCGCTCGTGATCGTGGTAGCAGTTCTCCTCATTGGGGCACTCCCCCAGCAGGAAGTGATAATTGCACAATTTGAGCTTCTTCAGACGATTGAGATCGTCGCGAGGAATGCTTTTGAAATCAAGACGATCGACACGTTGCCCGTATTTGTTCCGCTCCACAGTTTTGGGATATGTCACACCGGGTGTTTTAGAGCGCACAACCTGGAAATCAGGGGTCTCTGCTTTAATAGGGGCGGCATCTGACAGAGGCACGCCAAGGCCGGAGTAGCTCGTGCTGGTGGATGTTCTTGACAAAGGCGGAGCATTGAAGGACTGGGATGGAGATGGCGTAAGCAATGACCGGGCTGGAAGTGCACTCTTCCACGGAGCAGTCCACACGGGCACCAATTTGGCTGAACGGAAGACATCCGGGAATCGCGCGATTCGATATGAGTTCTTCACAGTCTCCATCTCTTTCTCAAACGGAACGCCCTCCACAAGTGAGATGCGACCAGTAAGATCCCCTTCCTTCAATGAACGCTCAAGGAATTGACCATATTGATTATTTGAGGGACAGCCCAGGAATATCTGGTGGCAGTGGCAGTTGTAAAGGAAGACCTGGAACATTTCTGTAAAGATAAGAGGATGATTAGTAGTGGCTCGATATTGAATCTGAATCTGACTGAAGACGAACCATGAATCTTATCGTATGCCTTGTCTTTGCCTGACCCAATGTCCACAATATCAGAAAGCGACATGCTCTCATTGAAGCCGCGAATAAAATCATGAATCGCAGCAGCTTCCGAAATGGTCCCGCTGCGAGCGCAAAGCTCACCAAAATTCTTCACGTTGAGGAAGATCTTGATCAAAAGCTTCGGTTCGGTGACGCTGGGAATATTTTTCGCCAGATATGAGTGCATGCTCGTTTCGAGGCTCTTGGCCGCACCGCGTCCGCCCTCTTCTCCCTGCTGCAAATATTCATCTTTGAAAATTATCCCTTCTCCATCTAAAAGCACGACCACGAAAGGCTCTCGATCCTGAAGCCAGTCCTGTATTAGAGCATGCTCCGGCATGAGAGTCCACCATTTGCGCTCACCATAATATTCTTGATCTGAGAGATCTGTTGCATCAACTCCATCTCGTGCAGTTGAATATCGCGATTGAAGCGGGTCTCGCGCTGGTGATCAAGCTTTTCTTGCTGGAAGGAAGTCTCAAGATCGGTCACTCGTTGCAGGAGTTCCTAGAGGTAAATCGCATTAACTTCGGAGGTTCCGGGCGTTCATCAAGGATCAAGGGAGAGCAGATACCTCAATAAGCTGATTCTTTTGCTGATCCAGTGCGCTTAACTGGCGATAGCGCTCAAGGAAATCCGGAGTGTCCATATTGACGAAGTATTATGAGACGGATAGGTGGTATGGGTAAAGCGATGAAGGTGATAAAAAGACGGACGGGTTGGACGCAAAGAAGGGTTTTGGCGAAAAAGGTGCTATAAAGTTGGCAGGCGCTTGCGAGATCTTCACGGCGTTTCACCTAGCGTGACGAATTCGCACACTAGTCGTACAATAACGCTTCTGGAGTATATCCCAGGATAATAATCCGGTGCAGATTATTACAATTTCGACTTAATCCCTGTCTTTTCCCTAAAAGAAAAAGAAAATAAAAATTCAATCATTCAAATCCCTGGACGCGACGGCTGAGTCAGCTTCCCCGGCACCGAAGTGGACCGAGCTAAATTGCAAGTTGCAACGTGTGATCACCCTTTCTTGTGTACCTCTCTCCCTCCTCCATTCCCACGTCAAGATGGCTCGTTTCGGATTCCTCTCCCTGGCTCTACTCTCTATTCAGGCCTTTGTCGGTACTGGCTTTGCTGCTGTGAGTTCTTTTCCTTTCGCGTCACTTCAATTGACTGACCGCGACGATCATTAGAACACCGAGAAGGACGCCGAGAGCCCACCCAGCCTCAAAGTCAAGGCTGAGACTTCCTTCCCGAATGCTGAGATCTTCGGCGTGAAGCTAGTCAACGGCCACCCTACCCAGGCTGTCATTGACTTCATTAACGATGAGCCGAACCCCGTCACCGTGAACTTCCTCGGAGGCAGCCTGTGGAACCTCGGGGAAGAGAGCAAGGTGGTCCGCAACCTGACTGCCACGCGCTATGGTGTCGAGATTCCTGCGGGCCAGAAGGAGAGCGTTAGCTACAGCTTCGCCACTGAGATGCACCCCCAGGATGTCCGTCTGAGCATCGCCGCCATCCTGTCGGACAGCGAAGGCCAGTTCTCCACTGTTCAGGCCTTCAATGGTACTGTCAGCGTCGTGGAACCCGAGACCAGCATCTTCGATCCCCAGGTGTAAGCACTTGTCCTTCTTCCAAAGTATCGCGCGTAATTGACTGACCTTGACCCTGACCAGTCTCTTCCTGTACTTCTTCCTCCTGGCTTGCGCCTCTGGTACTGTGTACTTCTTCTACACCGTCTGGGTCGCCCCCTACTTCCCCCAGAAGCGCAAGAGCGGCAAGTCCGGTGAGAAGCGCACCCCTGGCAGCGCCAAGCGCGCCGAAGCCCCGGCCGTCGATGAGACCCCTAGCCCTGCCGTCTCCTCTGCCACCACCTACAACGCCGACTGGATCCCCTCCCACCACATTGCTCGTCCCGAGGCGCGGAAGGTCAAGGGTACTGGCAAGTCCAAGGCCCGCTCATAAACCTTCATACGGCAAGAATATCAGTGAATGGGAGGAGGCCGCCGTTGGGAAAACACTAATCATTTTGTCTGAATATTATGTTAGATGCCAACGGAGCAGGTCGTGGATGGGTGCTGAGAATGCACCATCTATTATCTGCCTGTGGCGCCGGAGCATGTACATTTACGAGAATTGGCCCATTATAGCTTCTCCTGAAGCGATTTGGAGGCTGGGTGGGAGTATGAATACAATTTCAAACCAGGCTCCCTGTGCGTCGCAAATGCGTCGCAAACATGATCGTCGCGGCTAGGCCCAGATCACAGTTTCTTCCATTCCTCATATTCTTCCTCAAGGTGCTTCTTCAACTCGACAAAACGATTCCCAAACACCCTGCCACAGCGCCAGCACTTGAGGTCTCGCCATAGGTATCCTTCGCTAGTAGGATGTCGCCGTTCATCGTCCGGTGCCAAGGGAAAGTCCTCGATGGGCACAAAGAACGGTGTCGCAAAGCTATTGTAGTGCTTGCGATGCTTCATCCTGTCACTATACCGATCCGTCGCGATAACATGCACATGTAGATGATTCATCGAGGGAACAGCATGTACCCCACACATAATCTCCTTATCCCAATCTCGCCCATCAGGCAGCTCATCAGGCGGCGGGTCAGCATTGAGAGCAGCCTGTCGCGCCTGTTCCTGTGCCGAATCCTTCCCATATCTGCGGCGCAATTCGGCCGCTGCCAATTTGCGGAGCTTCTGGACTTCGGTCTTGACCTTTGTGAGGAACTCGACGTCTTCGAAGGCGTCGAATGGGTGGAGAAGGTTCTTGGTTTGGTCTCGAGGGAGGAGGAGTAGGTGTAGCGATGATTTGGGGAACATGTCGTGGATAGCGACGAAATCTGCATTGTGGTAGATTACTACGCTGGATGGGTAGGACTCTGGTTTTGCGAGGTATGCTCCCAGTCCGTCTCGTCCGAGGGAAGCCATGCTGCGTCTCGTTGTGTCTCTGCTTGATGAGCTGGTGGTTCTGTGCTTGGGCAGCTTGTTGCGAGCGGAGAGAAGTTCGGTGACTGTTCAATAAAATTATTAGGTCTCATGGACCATGGAATGAGAGTCAAGTAGCCGTACAGGCGTTTCTCTTGGTCGTGTCAGTTGCGGTCGCGTTTATAGATGTGGCGGCACCTGTGCTCTGATCGCGGAGTTGGTCCGCTCCGGACATGATGAAAGCTAAGGGAAGTAAGAGGAAGGGGGTATATGTATATGCTTCAACAAGAGTCGACAAATATCAGCGAATAATGAAGAGCTCTACTGCAAGAAACGGAAGAAGCGAACATCCAAAGCTCCCCGCAAAAGCGCCCAAAACGGTTTAGCGCGGGACAAATGACCGAAAAGCCCGCGTTGGATTTGTATTCAGCAACTTCCATTTTGAGCAGGACAATGGGCCCCAAGAAGAAAGCCTCTGCTCCTGCAGGCCCCAAGCCGGGCACCAAGGCGGCTAAAGAGGCCAAAGAGGCCAAATCCGCTGCGGAGAAGTCGGACAAGAAGCCCGCGACGGAGGAGCCCAAGAAGCCAACCGTGAAGGAGGTGATTGGCGGCACATCATGGACGGGCAAGTTACCTGTGAATATATTATCTGAGCATTGTCAGAAACAGAAATGGGAGAAACCCGAGTACAGCATGGTGAATCTAAATCCCTAGCCCAACTTCGATCAGGCGCTGATAAAAGAATTGCGACAATTGCAGAACCAAAGCCGCGATGGCTACATATCCGCCGTGACACTGAAGAAAAGAGATCCCAAGACCAAGGAGTTGATGGTCCTTCCTCCGATGAGACTACCGCCATCTCATAAGCACTTGGGCATGCAACCCACTGCGCTGGAGGCCCGTCATTTCGCCGCAGCCTTTGCCCTCTTCCGCGTGTGCAACATGCGCAACCTCCATATGATGTTCCCGCCGACCTATAGAAAACTTTGGAAGGAGGATTTTGCGGATATCAAGACTGCCGATACCAAAGAAGGCAAGGGCTGGCTATACGAAGCGGATCCTTTCTTGGCCAAACAGGAACGGGAGAGCGCTGCTGCCGACTTGGAAAAGAAGAGGGCGGAGCGACAAAAGGCGCAGGCTAAGGACAAGGCCTCCTCGACGGATCTGGGTCTGGGAGGTGGTGATAACAAGAGCAAGCGGATCTGGTCACAGGCGCCCAAGGTGGACATGGGAAATCGCATTCGACGAGAGATCGAGGGTCTCTTGCGCCAACACACGGTCTGGAATGCCTACAATGTCAAAGTCCCGCCGGGTGAGGCGAAAGCGATTGTGGAAGAGTTCTCTCGCTTGGGTTTCCGGCGTAGCCATGTCGAAGAGGCCGTGGCAGAATGCAAAGACCGCGAAGAAGTGCTGGAGTGGTTGCTGGTCTTTGTGCCCGAGGATGATCTGCCTCCATGGAGTCTGCCTGAGGGTTACTCGGCCGGTGTTAGTCTCGCTGCCGGAGACCTGGCCCGGGAAGCCAAGATCAAGCGTCTGGCCTCCATTGGATATCCTGCCGATCTCTGTTCTCAAGTCTTGGACAGCAAGGGCGGTGATGAGCTTGCAGCTGCAGAGCATCTACAGGGCACCTTGACTCACGGGTCGGCATTCGCCTTTGCGTCGATACCCGACGGCGATGCGGGAGCGTGGGTGGAGGAGCAGGATACACTGGAGGCTATCTTTGGCGAGCGTTACCGTCGTGTCTCGCCCAGAGTCTGTGAGATCAAGAGTGAGGCTCCAGAGATCCCGGAAAATACTGTGTTCCGCTTCCAGGAGCCTTCTACCCACTATCCCACAGCGCCTCCGGTTATATCGATTCAGGCGAAGGCAATCCCAGCCTACATCCGGCTCAGCGCCATTCGCCGAGCAGTACAGCATGCCGAAGAGAATTTCTCCGGCGAGTCGATGATTTTCAACATCATAGATTGGCTGGAGGTTAACCTGCCTGCCGTTACGGAGAACCCAGGCAAATTGCGAGAAATTTCCGCAGTGACTGCCTCTTCGGCCCCAGAAACTCGAGAGATCCCTGTGCGCACTACGCACAAGAAGCGGAAGGGCATAGACTGGAAGGCCTATTCACCCAGGGGTGCGGCGATGAAGGAGGCATGGCAGGCCAAGCAGTCCAGCGCGGCGCAGATTGAGATGTGCCGTAAACGGCAATCTTTGCCTGCCTGGAACACCCAAGAAGCTATTATCGACGCTGTCGACGCGCACCAAGTCACCATTATCTCTGGAGAAACCGGTAGCGGTAAGAGTACACAGTCCGTGCAGTTTATTCTGGACGATATGATCCAGCGGGGCTTGGGAGGCGCTGCGAATATCATTTGTACCCAGCCTCGAAGGATTTCGGCTCTGGGTCTTGCCGACCGAGTAAGCGATGAGCGATGCTCGACAGTCGGCGATGAGGTTGGATACATTATTCGAGGCGAGTCGAAAGCCAAGCAGGGCGCCACGAAGATCACCTTTGTGACGACTGGTGTCTTGTTACGGCGGATTCAGTCTGGCGGTGATGCAGATGGCAACGTCGCAAGTTCACTCGCAGACGTGTCGCATGTTGTGGTTGACGAGGTTCATGAGCGGAGTCTTGATACTGACTTTCTCTTGGCTCTGCTGCGGGATGTCCTGCGCTACCGCAAAGATCTCAAGGTCATTCTCATGAGTGCCACCCTGGATGCAAACATCTTCATGGACTACTTTGGCGGCCCTAAGAAAGTCGGTCTAGTCAATATTCCTGGACGGACATTTCCTGTTACCGACTATTTCTTGGACGACGTTATTCGGGATACAGGGTTTGCCCCCGAGCTCAGCGAGGATTTTGAAGATGACCATGATGCCCCTCGTGCTGAGGAGTCTCTGGGTAAAGCACTGCGGAGTGTCGGCATGGGAATCAACTATGAATTGATTGCATCGACAGTTCGACACATCGATGCACAATTAGGGGATCGACCAGGAGGGATTCTGATTTTCTTACCCGGTACATGGGAGATTGAAAGATGTCTGACAGCGGTCAGGAGGATCCCCAACGCTCATCCACTGCCACTGCATGCATCATTACTCCCAGCTGAGCAGCGACGTGTTTTCCAGAGCCCACCCAAGGGCAAGAGAAAGATCATTGCTGCCACAAACGTTGCAGAGACCTCCATTACCATTGAGGATGTGGTTGCGGTCATTGACACTGGCCGCGTTAAAGAAACCAGCTATGATCCCAAAGACAATATGGTCCGTCTCCAGGAGGTATGGGCATCCCAAGCAGCCTGTAAGCAGCGTCGTGGACGTGCAGGTCGTGTGCGGGCAGGTATCTGCTATAAGTTATACACTCGCAAAGCCGAGTCCAACATGGCACAGCGGCCAGACCCCGAGATCCGCCGCGTGCCCCTTGAACAGCTCTGTCTGTCCGTGAAGTCCATGAAGGGCATCGACGACGTCGCCCATTTCCTTGCAAACACAATCACACCACCGGAAAGCATCGCCGTCGAAGGTGCTCTTAGCTTCCTGCATCGAGTCGGAGCGCTCGACCATGACCGACTGACAGCGCTGGGTCGGTACCTGTCTATGATCCCGGCCGATTTGCGATGCGCGAAGCTGATGATCTACGGCTCGATCTTTGGTTGCATGGAATCCTGTCTCACCATTGCGGCAATCCTCACCGTCAAGAGTCCATTCGTCTCCCCTCGCGAGAGACGTGAAGAGGCCGACGCCGCAAAAGCAAGTTTCTCACGCCCTGGCGACGGTGACCTGATGACCGATCTATCAGCTTACCAGGCCTGGTCTGAGAGAACCCGCTCCCAGGGCCATTGGCAGTCCCAGTCGTGGTGCGGCGCCAACTTCCTTTCCCACCAAACCCTGCGCGATATCTCCTCCAACAGAGCCCAATTTGTCACATCTCTCAAGGACGCAGGTATCCTGCCCGTAGACTACACCGAGGCAGCAACCGCCTGGAACCGCAACTCTTCCAACCGGAACCTGCTCCGCGCCCTGATCGCCGGCGCCTTCCAACCACAAGTTGCCCAGATTTCGTTCCCGGATAAGAAGTTTGCCAGTTCCGTGACTGGTACTGTGGAACTTGATCCCGATGCTCGGACGATCAAATACTTCAACCAGGAGAACGGGCGCGTCTTCGTTCACCCCAGCTCGATCCTCTTCTCTGCACAGGGATATCCCAATTCCTCGGCATACCTGAGCTACTTCACCAAGATGGCGACGAGCAAGGTTTTCATCCGTGATCTTACGCGTAAGGCCTCTCTCTCACCGTTTTTACCGTGTTACTAATAAAGCCTACAGCATTTAACGCCTACTCTCTCCTTCTTTTCTGCGGCTCCATCACTCTCGATACAATGGGCCGAGGCTTGGTCGTGGACGGCTGGCTCCGACTACGCGGCTGGGCCCGGATCGGCGTCTTGGTTTCGCGACTCCGCACTATGCTAGACGAGGCGCTGCAGGAGCGCATAGACAACCCGTCTGCCGGTTCTGCCTCTGATGCTGGCGATGCGGTCATTGAGGCTGTGAAGAGGCTGATTGAGTTTAACGGACTTGATCAGTGATTGGAATTGGGACTTGCATTCAGGCTTGATGGGTAAATACTAATCCTAGAAAGGTATTTTGAGCATAGATAGGTATATGATGGATAGACGACCTTGGAGTAAAAAGCGTGCTTGAAAGTCTACACCATGTTACGGTCATTTGCAGTGATTACTCTGTCAATGTCGAACGTAGATAGATCAATTGTTCACGAACCGACGATTAGAAACAAGCAACAATTGAAAGTCGTGCATCTGCACCAACTTAAGGTGTCGAGCACTCCCATCCCCGCGGTCTATCGCAACCTTCAAGACGGCTCCGAACATGGGATTGGCTCATGACACACATCATAGAAAACACGGAGTGTGTTGGGGACATTCGTGTCTCAGAACCAGTCGAATATGCTGCAGAATCTCCATAACAGACATGTCAATCGACCAATTCGCACCAGTAAGCACGCGAGACCACACTCTGCCCTTGGAGTCAACATGGTTGTGGGGGACTGGCGTCAGGAGCTGGCAGATAGGAGGCACATATGGATAACCTGGATAAAAATGAGTCCGATTCTTACCAACAGTTGATGTATACAAATACTTACTGTCGGGAAAGTACATCTTGATATTCAGGACGATGTGCTCATACTCGGTGCCGGGGAGACCCCAGACCTGGCAGAACCAGTTGGTCATGTCGAGTCCATCACGGTAGCTTGTTGAGGCAGTTGGTCCGCCGAAGACCTCTACTGCCATTCTCTGTCTGTGTAGAGATTAGCTCTTGCTTTCTGGTCTGGGGGTTTGAAACCCTCTAGGGTTCGGGGTATGGGAATATAGTCTCGTACCTCTCAAACTCGAGTCGCTCTGCGCGAGTCGAAGGGCGAGGAGATGACATGGTAGGCGGGGTATCGAAGCCAGGTGAGTACGACATTATCCAAGGGACAAGATGGTAGATGTAGAAGCAGGAATGGGAAAGGGTGAGAGGTGAAAGCCGAGCTGGATGAAATCAACGCGCGAGTCATAGCGATGCACGACTAAGTGAGATGTGTTTCCCAGGCAATTTAAAGTGAGAGTCAAATGTTAAGATAAGTCAGGAACAGACAGTGCAATGAATCAAGAAATAGACCACCGTCAACGCCGGACAGCCTCACATTCATCATCCGGCATATCATAATCTTCTTGCGCCTCCGACTCAACCACCGTATCCTATGTAATTACAGACATATTTCCTTAATATTAGTGGCTAAGTTGTTTCATGTAGTGTTTGTCTTACCAATGATTCCCCAGCAAACAGTAGGTACCTCTGGCATGGCTAAGGTTTAGAAAGTCTATATAACAGAATTGCCCAGGAATAGATGTGATGTGACTGGTTAATGTGGTCTTAGTCCTTGTCCAACACTCAGTTCTAGCAGAGACTGGAAAGATCTGGGAAAGACAAACGCGAAGGTAACTGGAGCCAGAGGATTCTGTCCTCTGTTGACTACAATCTACCAAGATACTAAGACCAGGACCAAAGTACAGCCATAACTTTTGATTCCTAAGACTATTCCATATGCAATATTTGCGTAGCAATAAGAATCACCTAGCAATAAATGCAAGCGGACTCGGTCGAGGGATCGTATGTGGCATGTGATGTGCAAAAACAGGTCACAAAGGAAAAAGGACTGTCACTAGGGCCGCATTGGTGAGAGTCGAGCCGAAAATCAAATTCGAAAGTGCTCGTCGTAGAAAAGAGTATGTATCGTCATGGGGGAAAAATGGAAAAGAAGAAAGAAGAATTAATGACGCCGAGAGAAAACAGACCCCATGCGCGTAACGCCTGCCGACCGTTAAACTCCTCGCGTCAGGAACGTGGCGTCAAGTCATTCCGGTATCATGAGGAGAGAAAGGCAGGAAAAAAGGACAAGAAAAACGCCGGTTGATACCCCAGTTTCCTTCACTCCGAGCCGTCCATACCCAGGAAAAAATGATGAAATGGAAAAAATGAAACGAGGTAGGAAGCATATCATCCAGCTCACCTAAGCTGGAGACGGTTCAGTAGTTGGCATAACCGTCCAGACGATCAACGTCCTTCAGAGATGCAGCGGGCAGAAGCTTGAAGCCTCGCTTAATCTCGGCCTCGACGTAGAGAGAAGCGCGCTTGAAGCGGCGATCGGAGTACTTGTCGAAGATCGCCTGGTGGTGACGTTGTGGGTCTTCGCAGCAGTCCAGCATGGTGGTCATAACGGGGAGAAGCTGTTCGTAGAGGTAACCACTGTAGAAAGCGTGGGCCGGGGTCTATCAAACATTAGCAGAGGAACTAGCCATCCCAGGGAAGAAGAACGCATACCCAGTATCCCTTGCGAAGAAACTGTCGAGCCAGACAGTGAGCGCCAGCCGAGGCAAAACTAGGCGGGGTGGAAA
Source organism: Penicillium decumbens (assembly GCA_027569385.1). Taxonomy (NCBI): domain Eukaryota; kingdom Fungi; phylum Ascomycota; class Eurotiomycetes; order Eurotiales; family Aspergillaceae; genus Penicillium; species Penicillium decumbens. Next base: position 305,082 of record JAPDEZ010000022.1, read on the forward strand.
CGAAGCGCTCATCCATGATGGTGAGCTCCAGGAAGTACTTGGCGACAGTACGGGTCTCGAGATCGTAATCATCGGCCTTGCTGATACGGCGAAGGAAGCTCATGGGACCGGGCCAGCCAAGGTCAAAGTTGAGGATACTGAGCATGAAGCGCTCGGCTTTGAGGATCTCATCGACGGTGTAGCCGCCGTCGACCATGTAGACGATCTCCTGGACCGAGGGGGCAGTAATCTCTTCATACTTCGCGGCAATGAAGATAGCTGTGGCACCAACCAGCTGCAGCTTACCCAGAGACACGATCTTGTGGGAGAGGAAGCGGTCAATATAGTTGACGCAGAGGAAAAGAGTCTCTGGCAGCAGAGCAAAGCGGAAGTGCACCTGGACCAGCCAATCCATCAGGACAGAGCGCATACTCCATTGAATCTCAGCCTGGTTAGTCATGTAGTCGGCAGCAGGAAGCATGGTAATCTAGGTCGCGGTTAGCCTCGGACATGTGATTCATATAATTCCAAGCACTTTCAAAACTCACTTCTTTGGTCCGCAAGTGAAGGAAGATCTCACTGGTGTACTCCGCGACCATGCTAGAGTCATAGAGGTCATCCAGCTCGTCTTCCCGCGAACGGGAGGCCTTGACCATCTCCTTGGCGCGCAGCATCTCGCGCCTGGTAACAGCCGTCATCCGGGGGTAAAGAACAGTGGTGGTCCCCCCAGTGGTGTTGTCAGTGCGCGAGAATGCAGGGACATGGTCCTCTTCTGCATCCTCCCACTCCTCGGCCTCAGCTTCAGGCTCGGGGATAACCTCTGCAGCGTTCTCCAGATCAACTTTGGTCTCATCCTTGACATCTTCTTTGGACTCTGTATCAGAGATGGTGGTGTCGGAGTAGATCTCGGAGGCGCGGCCGTGATCGAGATATGACTTCAGCTGCTGAGCGTCCTCGCGGGAGGTATCCACCTCAGCCTCCTTGAGGCTCTGCTCCTCAATCCGTGCTACTTTATCGGTGTCGATTGGTGCTTGGGCAGTTTCGGGACGGGCGACTTCGCGTCTCCACTCTTTGTAGGTGGGTTCCTTGGATGGTTCCTTCGTCTTGACAGTTTCCTTGGATGTAGATTTTTCGACGACCGGTTCGAGTTGGTCACGGAAGATGACATTGCTGCGCTTGTTGTTTTTCACGGTGGGCTGGGCCTTTCCGGCAGGGTTGACCGGCTTCGCAGTGACTGTATTCAGGACACCCTTAACACTAGCCATCGACATGGGGCGCTGGGCAGGCTGGGAGAGGACAGGCTTGATGTCTGTCTGCTTCACGGCGGGCTTGCCTGCCAGAGCAGAGTCATCACGACTGGCACGGTTCATGTCCTTGGTGTTGCTCACGTCGCCAAAGGCGCGACGAGCTCCGTTCTTCGCGCCCAAAGCCATGGCACTCAGCGCCGGGGTGGACTTGTTGCGCTGGTGAACGGTCTTGTTGGGCTGGAAGGTGGTTGGCGGCATGTTTTCGTCCCCGCGGACGCGAATACGCTGTGGCTACAAGTCAAGTCAGCTTGGGGATGCTTCAGCCACGTGAAGTATGTCGAGTCCAGGTACATGTCCACAAAGCATATCACGTAGGGGAGAAGCCATTGAAGCCCGAAAGAGAGAATTTTGCAGCACAAGGTAAATAATCACGTACCTTCGCATCCATGATGGCCGAATCCCAGGGTGTTGTCGAGTTGTAGATGGGAGAATGAAAGAGAGGAGGAATTGTTTACGTTTTGCTCGTTGAGGATGGAAAGACCCGAGTGGGTCCCTTGCGTATTGATTGGCCGACCCAAGCAAAACAAACAGTTGAATGCTGCAGGCCTCGCCCTGGAACGCTGTAATGTCGTTACGAAGGTCGCCTAGGGAATCAATAGACCCGAACTTACCGAAACACCGACAGAACGTGCAACAGCTATTCAGTCGAAATTGTGGAAAGGTTCTGATTGAGAGCGGTGATGGCTTTCCACCTAGTTTTGAATATATCGCTTTCAACTTAGTTGTGCAAGGTCCTTGCAGATCATTGAGCATATGACAATACCGATACTGGAATACCGTAGCGGCTGCAGTTTGCGCTGTTTGGCAATATTATGTCATCATATAAGACAAGACAATCCTTATCGGTCTTATCTATGACGTTATCATCTTATCGTCACGTCTCCCTCCGCCGGTGGATTTAAGCATTTTCAAACACCACGGCTCCAACATTTTATATTTAGCTGCTAAAAATTATCCTCGACGAGTTCATAACCACGCAAAGGAATCCCGATCAAAACCAACCCAAAATCATGGACACTGTTGGTGCAATCGCCAATTCCACCAGAAAGTGGCCCCGGACGCGCTAGTACGCGGTCCCACGTGATCCACACCGCCAGTACCGGATCGAGCGGTAAACGTTTGGCAGCTTTTGATCAGCCGATGCGCATCCGAACTCGCTCATTATTGCGACAAGTTGGGCATCGTTTTTACCCGCTCCGAAGGTGCGTAGTGCGGGGGCCTCGCACAATTCACTCCGGAAGCCCTGACTGGCTGATGTTGACCCTCCACGAAGTAGACTTCGGCCTGGACAAGTCATTTTGTAGCGCACGTTCCCACCAGCAATTCTGGGCCATTCAATCCATAGTCCCACGTTCCTGCACCAAATTCGCATAGCACAGCACATATAGACGAGGACCCTCGATGCTCTGTCTGCAAGGTTCCAGCCAGAATTACATGTAACGAGAAGCCTTATTGTTTCCTTTCTCCCTCTCCCACTTTACGTAGTTCCCGAGAGGAGGGGTAAACTCAGCCCGCAAATCATGCGAAACACGCCGTGAGGATGGTCATACCATGATCGCACTGGCTTTCTATTCATGGTTATATTCTCGGGATTCCCAATGATGAAGTTTGGACTTTGCGCGACATCTTTTGCTTCCAAGGTTTTCTCGTCTTGCCCGCATTCCCTCCCCCATCCACCAAAGCCTGCGTCTGTACCCCGCGATTGCGAACATTCGCATCCGCTAGGGCATGAGGCTTGTCGCAGGATCTACGGTTCTTCCTTTGACACCTTGGATCCGCATTGCGACAAGGATGGGCGGAGTCGCATAGGCGCTGCTGCCGCCGTCGCCAGAGTGCGACAAAACCTTTCTCGCCAGCGCGAAACCCATAGAGGACATCTTAGTAGATTAAGAAGGAACTTGATGCAGTTCGTGCCATTGCCATTCGGTTTTGGTCTCATTGTTCACCGGAGTTATTCGAGGAGGGGGCGGTAAGGTACCTGCTTTGTGCGCCGCGCATCAGGTGTTGAATGACCATCCCCTCAATAGACAGAGTAGCGCGTGGATCGCATCGCAGAATATTTCGAATCCTTTTTTTTCTGGATACCGCTCCCCGTGGTTCGACAGAGCGCTCAGCGCAATGCCATTCGGGTTGCGACAGCATTGCGCATTGCGAAATGCCCGGTCCTCGAGGATAAACGGTAGGTCGCCTTAGATTTACTTCTACATGTAAATAAAAAAGTAGCTACGATGAGCTTTCGAGCAAGATAGAAGCTCTATGATGTAAAATTGGAATGTGACGGCTGCCATGGCGGGCGCCGGAAGCGCAAATCGCCATGTCACCGATCCAGACAGGCCGTTTTCTCGCTTTAGGTGAAACCATCGTAACGCACCCAACTTAACCTTCTGACCTTCACTCGCCCAACACTTTCACGCCAACTCCTTGCTCTGCGTAGTCAGGTATGATCCCTTTCCTATTTTCTTATACTTCTGCCTCTATCTCCCTTCTGCCTCATCTCGCTTAACTTTACTGGGGTATCGCTGACATAGCCGCTGCGCTTCGTAGAGACGACAATCGCCCTCGCCCACGCCCTCGACCGAACCTATCGGTCGATCCTTGACCTCATCTTGGATTACCTGGATACGTGCGACGCCAGTGAATCCTGTTTGGTCTATGTTAGGTGTGTCTGCGTCGCTCTCCATCCTCTTCCGAGTCTTCTCGACTTCCCCCCAAGATCACTCCCAAGGTCGGCCGGACTCGGCTAGCAGATGTCTATCCACTCATCTTCTGGCATCATCCGCCATCCTCTCTGCGAATGACAGTCCCTGGGGTCGCATTGTGCTGACACTCGTGGTGGGTTTCCTCCCAGATTACCGACTCTGCCTCTTCCCGACCTGTTCTCGGTTGCGACAAGCGGATTCCCCTCCCCCCATCAAAAAGCCCTGCGTTTTAACACTCTTCGACATCAACAACCCCGGTGGTGGTCCATCCATCAGCCAGCAACCTCGAATCCTATAACTGTGGTAGGTTTGATGGATTCCTCCTCTTCCCCCCTTACCCCTCTACACCTCTGCCTCTACATATGCCCGGCTATGAGTCCCGTCGTCCGTCTCCTCTATCGCAGACGAGCAGTGGGTTGATGCAGTCATCGGAACAGCAAGCAGAGGATTCCGTCCCATTCTGGATCTGTCCGCCATGCAAGCAGTCCAGCATGAAGGGCCATCTGCCCTGGCAGACCATCCGGCTCGGACAGATGTCTCTCGAGACATGTCGCTTAAGAACCCGGTCCCCAAGAACGTCGCCTTCGAATTGCTGCTAGACCAGAACTCCAAAGTGCGAGCCCGCATTCCAATGCGCGTTCAAATATACCCCCACGATACAACGGACTCGATTGTTACCACGGTAAAAAATTTCTATGGCATCTACGACGGCACCGCCAGTGGGGTGAGCTTCGAGGATGAGAGTGGAACAACACTGATCGCAAGGTACGAGAACCTAAAAAACAATATGACTGTATACGTCCGGGTTATTCCCATTCAACCGTTTGGGGATCCTTTCTATGGCGGCTTCCCCGCCGAGCGCAAGCGGCCCAGCCTAGGTGAGCCCTTCCAGATGGTTGATGGTATGGCGCCGGGGATGGATCAGCCACCTCGACCCTCCTCACGGCTTGCACGCAAGCGCAGCACCTCGCCGTCGAACAGGAGTCTCCGTAGTGCTTCCCAGCACAAGCAAGCTCCTCGCAACGGCATCAAAAGCCGTGGCTCAAGTATCCACGGCGGCTATCCCGATGAGGACCCCGGGTTGAGCGACACCGAGTCGACCTATACTCGCAAATCGCGAGGCGACACATTCGCAAGCTCGGAAATAAGCATGGAAAACATACTGCAAGATGGTCGTCGCAAAAGACCCAAGTTTGACAGCTCGGTAAGTGTCAACCTGTGCGCTCAATTCTTCCCTTCTTCCTCGTCTAATGCTCTTCTTCCCTTAAGGAACTTCCTCTCTTCGTCCCTCCCCAGGTCCCCCTTACTACCTCGACCTCCTCCATCTCTCCTCAACGTCGTTCCGTCGGTCAGGAAGGTGCTGGCTCACCTTTTGCTCGCCCTACCCACCGTCCTTATAACTTCCAGCAAGCGCTGCCGTCGCCACAAAGCTACGGCCACAGTGAATATGGGACAGGGCGTAACGCAGTGTATGCGACACCCATGGTCCCTGACCATGCGCACCGCATGCCATATAGCAATTCGGCTCCGCGAGTAAGTGGTCCTGGGATCCTGCCTACTCCGGACCCCACCATCGCAAGCTGCATCTCCGACGAGGACGTCGCAATGCAGTTGATTCGCCTCGGCGATGCATCCAATTTCTCTCATGGTCGCACATCAGCCTCGACGCTTGATGATGCCTTCAGTGGCGCTGCTGATGCAGCTTCCTCTACTGGTGCTACTAGCGACGGAGAGGACTTTAGCGAAGAAGAGGATGACTTGCCGGCTCGTCGCAGGCTTGACTCGAGTCCAATGCTTCCGCCGGGTGCTATCAAACGCCACCACAAGCGCTTGGATGACATCCTCCCCAGTGCCGACAGCAGTGACCACAGCTCCGACGGCGCCGATGACGGCATCAAGAGTGAGGGCGAGGAGGACGTCTTATACAAGGAGTTTGCGCCCAAGTCCAAGAAGCTGAAGAACCGGCCCAATTCCGCCAAGGCTCGCAGCCAAAAGCCTCAGGCGAAGCAAAGCAAGAGCAAGACTCCGGCTATGCCTCGCAAATCCTCTGACAAACCCGGTTTGGCCGGACCTATGCCCCCTCTCAGCCCGAGCTCATCGCGCAAGGTGTCCGGCGGGTCCGTCAATTTCCAGCATCAGCTCGGCGCTGACGAAGAAGACCTGTCTACCAAGCCTCGCTGCCAGCGCTGCCGCAAGAGTAAGAAGGGCTGTGATCGCCAGCGGCCCTGTGGTCGTTGCAAGGACGCCGGTATTGGTGTTGAAGGATGCGTCAGTGAAGATGAGGGCAATGGTCGCAAGGGCCGGTACGGGCGCCACATGGGTGTTCCGGTCAAGAAGGGGGATGACCCATCACAGGAGGAGTCTGAGCATCCACCGATGCCGGGTACGCCCATGGTGGCAGCAGACATCGCAGACAAGAACAAGAAGCGAAAGCGCTAGTTCTATATACACAGGTCTACCACCTCTTCCCACCATTTCAACCCTGACATTTCTCTTGGAAATTATCCTCATCGTCACCACCAACATCCTATCTCTCTCCTTTGACTTCATCTGACCCCGGTGGTGAGACGTGACACTCCTTATACCATTACCTACACACTCCCTTTCCCCGATTCCGATTTTACGAAGTCCAGCGGGTTGATCTGTTGTCTGTGTTCCTTCGGCGTCTTGTGCGGGTATCTATTTTCTGTCAACTTCCATTCACTCTTTCAGACTCAATGCTACTTGTTCTCTGCCCATGCCGAGGTCTCTGCTACTGTCGAGTTTCGTTGTTCTTAGTGCTGGTGGTGGATATGGTTCTGCAGGAGCCTTGGTACCTAGGTAGTAGGATGATATATATTTTCGGTGAAGGCAGAGAAGGAGGGGCTAACACGCGCTGTACAAGATGCTGTGGCTGCTTTGTTTGTGTTTCCGATGAATAGTTTGGGAATTGAACTTATTTTGTCTATTTCTATCCTTTTCAAGCTACCAATGGTCGATAGTTTCAAGCTGGTCAGTGGTGATGATCACTTGAAGCTGCATGCGCTTACTCAGCTATTGATAGAGCGGGGCTAAATCAGCTCGATGCGGAATAGAGATTGTGTGGGAATGGTGGGAGAGCGAGTCTGTAATGCGCTTTCATGGAAATACTTGTACCGGATATCAAGGGGAGCTTTTGATCCAAATGTATATACATAGTCTGAGAGACCAGTGGGTAACTGCTGAGGCTGAAACTGTTCGATCTCTACATGATCATGTGACTCAGAACCTTGGAAGGCGGCGAAGAGTGGCAGAAAGGGCCCCGCGGCATTTTTGAGTTGTCCAAGACCGCAACTTTTTTGTCTGTTGACCATTTCTCGCGCACATCACCAACTCGTCTTTTTGTATCTGTCTGGATTCAGGCTTGTTGAACCTCTCCTTCTTCACAACCATCCAATGCGCTAGGGAATCTCTCAACCTCAATTTCATATTTGAGTAGCAGGACGCCAACGGCGTCTTGCCCGAACAGCTAACCACCATGCCCCCCAAAGCTGGCACCCGTCGACCAGCTGCCCGACGTACTGAAGGCTCAGAATCGATCTCCACATCCGCCGCAGGAGCCGAATCCACTCAAAATGCTCCCGAATCACGAGTTCCATCCGCGCAGAGCGCAACACCGGGACCTTCCGGTCGACCAGTGCAACGACTCCAGTCACTGAAAACAAGAGGGGGCTCCGGCAGTATAGCACCCAAGGCGCGACCACCCTCCGCACTCGGTGGCGAACCTGCGAAACCAACCCTCAAATACAAGCCCCGAAACGTCGGGCGCCGCAGCAAGGAAGAACGAGATGCCATCGAGAAACTCGAGGCTGAGCGACACAATGAGCGTCTAAGAGAGGCAGCTGCGATTCAGCGAGGTCGCGGAGGCCGTGGCGGGCGTGGCTCTTTCCGTGGCCGCGGTGGGCCTGCTGGCATGGCCGCGAGTGGACTCTTCGGCTCGGGAATGGGTGGTGCACGACGAGGCCGTGGTGGTGGGAGCGCTGGTGGCAGCGGATATGGAGGACCCAGCCGGGATCGTACGCGATCTGTGCTCAGTGGTGGTGCCAGCCGGGCTCCGATGGATGACGATTCAGACGAAGACGACTCCATGCCTCGGATCGATATCAACTACATCAATGAATTGGATGACGATGAGGATTTCGAGAATCTGCCTCAGGATATCAAGGGCAAGCTTCCGTTCCGGCCTAAGAGCGACGGCTTGAAACCCTACCGTGTGCACCGCATCGAGCACGAGGAGCGTGTTGTCAGCGTCAATATGGAGTCCAGCTCCAGTCGGTCTGCGGAACTACGCAAGGAGGCGGAGGCTGAAAAAACCGCAGATCAGGACAAGATGACTCCGGTGGCAGAAGAGGTTGAGGATGAGACGCGCGTGAAGGACGAGCCGATTGATGACAATGATGCTATTATGGTCGATACTGTACCTCATGCAGAGGACGATGGCTTCTTGCCCGCACAACATCTCCGCGTGCGTCGGAAGGTACCTCCTTCTCCTCAAAAACAAAAACCGGAACGAACAGAACCGATGGAACTTCAACCTCAGCCGGCGCGCGACCCGCGGGAGCTGCTGCGCACTAAGGAGGAAATTGACGAATACGACCGACACCTGGAAGACCTGAATCACGTGCGGAACCTTTTGTTCTACGAGGAGCCTGAGACTGCGCCAAAAGAGACCACGGCCACGGAGCCCCAGATCGTCGAGGCCACCGATGGCGGCAGCACGACTGTAACGCAGGACGAAGGCGAAGATGACGGCGAGAAAGACGAAGAAGACAAAACCACGAACCCCAAACTCCTTGGCCAGCTCTTCCTGATGCAATTCCCACCCATGACTCCTAACCTCACCGTTCCCGGCTCAACTTCACAACCAGCTCCCACTCCCGCACCAGCTCCCACTCCCGCACCAGCTCCCACTCCCGCACCAGCTCCCACTCCCGCACCAGCTCCCACTCCCGCACCAGCTCCCACTCCCGCACCAGCTGCCCCAGGTCAAACTGAAGTCAAAACCGAAGAGGACGTGCAGGTGGTGGATGCCGACACACCTACCAACGAAACACCCAAGGTGATCACCGCAGCCACGGAATGGGCCCTACCGGCAGGGCGAGCAGGCAAGCTCAACGTCCACAAGTCTGGCCGTGTAACAATGGACTGGGGCGGCATCAGCTTCGAACTGGACCGTGCCACAGCGGTAGACTTTGTGCAGGAGGCGCTCATTGTCTCGTCCCCTGAGCCTGACGTGCCAGGTCAACCGCCCAAGGACGAGTCGGAGCAGCGGGTTTGGTCAATGGGACAGCTTAGTGGCAAGTTTACGGTGATGCCGAACTGGGACCAGATCCTTTGATTGTGAATGTGTTGGCGTTGGGGTCGTTTATATAGACTTGGTGCAATTATTCACTTTGGAAGGATGAACGTTCCTTGGTATTGCATGTCTACTTCGAGCTGTAGCTCTAGACTTTTGGAGGGGATGATCCTCCTAGCTATACTGAATATGTACTTCACAATATCATCAATATTGTTTTGTTTCAACCACGGGTCCGGAAATAAGCTTTTATGTCCTATTATGATTGGCTGGACTTCCCCCACTTTCTTCTTTAGTCACTTTCCTGCAATTCACACTCACGCCTCAAGAACCTTCAGTATCTGAGCAATGATCACTGTATTCATCAAAATATACCGAGTCCCCAGTTTTTAGGAAGACGGGAGATATCACAACCCCAGTCGGTGCAACCAGAGCTGATCATGCGATCGAGCTAGCTGCCAAGCAACGGCTCAACTGTCTAGAACTCGCATCTAAAACGTTTCCCCACTGAGAGTTTGCCACACGTTTCAGCAGTGCAGCGAGGTCCTCCAGCTTGGCATGGCATCATCTCTCCCAGCCTCCTCACCTGTACAAAGTAGCACTGGCAACGATCACAATAATTCCGGTATACCCGTTGTCCAAAGGCAGACCACATCGAAGCGGGTCTATACCGACTCATGATATGCGACCCGACAGGGCAATCAATTCCCTTTAATCAACTCCATACACCAGACTAAGACTACGATGTTTACTCCGTACATCCGTTGCTGGGCCTCAGTTGCTATGCTCGGGATGATCTACAGTAAACTTCCCACGAGGCATCAGCCACGCCGAAACGTCATTTTTGGAACGAAGGTATGCAAGTAGCCGATCGGTGCAGATGCGTTGACTGTGCACCCTGCGGCGGCGGAGGCGGAGATGTTTGCCTTGCGTCGGCAGGGACAAAAGGGACAAAAATATTGGGTTTAGACCCACTGTACTCCGTAGCCCGTAACATGGGTCTTTTCATGCCGATCGAGGGGAAAATGGGTCTGATGCAGAACCAAGGCAGCGATGCATCCATCAAGAACAATAACACGGGGAGCCGTATGGGATGGTTTCTCTCTTATGTGGTAGAGAGGACTGAAATGATGGAATAGAATAGCTACTAGAGTAACATTAGTAGTGACATACACGATAGAGAGAAGAGGAAAAGAAAAGAAAATAAAAGAAAAGGAAAAGACAAAGATAGAAGGGACGGCACATCAGCCAATCACGTGCGCAGTAATCGACTGAGAGTGGAAAGAAGCCCCGACGACCCCTGGTTCACCCAATTAAATCCCCACGATGCTGCTTCAGGTCCCTTTTTCTTCTCTTCTCCTGACTTTCTGCTCTACTGCTGTCTTCTCCTTGATGTCTGGTGACTCGTCGATTCTTTTTGGAGGATCGTGTTGAGGCTTCTCATTGGTGGCTCTTCAATCTGGCCCCTATTTCACCGTCCGTCGATTCCTATAACCCCGTCGAACGAATATAGACCATAGGACGTCGCCGTGACAGTCGCCGTCACCGTCTATCGTCTATCGTCTATCGCGTGTTGGAGAATTGAAGAAGAGAGAGAATCCCTCCTCCAACCCCAGAACAATCCCTGTTGCCTCGCCAACTCGAATCTGTCACCGCGACCCGCCTTGGCGTTGCTTGTTTCCAACACCCCGCAACGCGACGAGTTCAGTCCAGAGTAACGCAAGACCACCATGAGGCCTGCCCTCCTCCTCGCGGCTCTTGCGCCGGCCATCCTCGCCAGCCCGCAACACGACCTCGACCTCGACCTCGACCTCGACCTCGCGCGCTCCCACGACGCTTTAATACCGAAACACATTGTCGCGCTTGAACAAGTCGCCCCGGTTGTCGAACTCGAAGAGAACAGGTCTACACAGCACGGCGCACGGCATGTTCTTCAAGTGCGCAGTGAGGGCTCCCTCGGCCAGACACCGTGGATCGGCATGGCTATCGGGCTCACTTGCACCGCTCTGGCGGCGGTGATGCTAGGCTAGTGCTCCTACCTTTTCCTCGGCACTTCGATTCTACACTTTACATTTATATCTTCGACCCTTCGACCAGGATTCTGACACGATACGTGACGCGACCCGACCATTACCGCCTTTAATTCGATTCTCTATCTTTTACCTTCACCTTTACCCTTACGTCTACCTTCTACCTTCACCTTCTTTCTACCTTGACCCTTTTGGGCGACCTTCAGCGACTTTACCTTTGCATCCATAGCCCTCGGGCATGGGATCTTTTATTTGAGCCAGTTGCATTCCCCTGTGGGAGTATATAGCTACATGTTGTACATGATACCTTTTGTCTATGTGAGTACATACCTGGGACCAGCCCTGGAGATTTAGGATTAGTTCAATGCCTATGTATATAGAGGAAATGCATAGCACCTTATGTTTGCCTATACCTCATCATTCTATTTCAGCATGTAGTTCAGTTATTCTTTCCGAGGTAATATCCTATGACTTGATCTATACTCCAAGATTGACTCCCAAGGTTGATAAAGGGAAGGAAAGTAGATCTGGAAAATACCAGGGTCATGAGCTCCAGGCTGGTATAGATGTGGAATATCAAGAACCTTTGAAGACAATTTCAACGGCAGAGCTAATCATAGAGTGCACTGTTCGGCAATTATAACTATCCCAGCTATATATTCCATTATATTAAATATTAACTATACAGTTAGGGGCCCGGGGTATCATCATCATCCACAAACCGGATCCTCAAACCCACGCGTCCACAACAACGAGCCCATAATAACAACCAGCAACCCAAGACCAACACCCACACTAGTAATGCCATATAAATACGCATGTCTCCTTCTCGAGACACCATTCAGCTCCGCAACCCACGTACTAATAGTCGTCGTACTACCACAAAACCCATCCATAACACCCTGCAATACCTGACACCCCACCAACGCAGATGCACCAGCACCAAGCCCAGCCACATGTTGCAAATCAAAACACATCCCCTCAACAGCCGTCCCAATCATATTCACCACAAACGTACCCAATGGAAAACTCGGAATGCGACTATTCAGCATAAGCGAGACGTAAAATCTCAACAGACATCCCAATGGCGCAAATACCAGCGCAAAAACCGCCCGTCCTCGCCAATTCTCCTCCGGCGGCCAAATAGCCATAAACACCGCGCCGAGCCAACATCCCCAGCCAAGCAACACGACGACCCGATCGAGGACATTCCTCGTCAGAGAAAAAGGCACAGTAGGCGTGACAGGAGCCGACGCAAGAGCCAAATGCGCACCAAAGATCAACGCAGACACACTCAGCGAAACAGTCACCAGGATCACAGCCACCAGAGCCATGAAACTATATCCGCCGTTGCGCGAAGCAACCGCATAGCCCGCCGGTAAGGAAGGATCGGGAAGCGCATTGGCGAGGGCGAGAAAGACATCGCGGATAAATGTCGAGAAGGAGGTGAAACAGCCGCAGAAACCGGTCGTTAGGCCCACGTAGAGCGGAATGGTCTTTTTGATCGCTTTGTGTTTCTTTGTGTGCGAAGATGCTGCGTCGGGATCTTGATCTTTTGGATGGGCGTGGCCCCATTCTTCGCGGAAGAGGTTCTTGTCTTCGATTAGGAAGCCCATTATTAGACTTCCTGCTACATTGGCCCAGAGTACCCCTGTTACGATCGGCGCGCCGGTGTAGAATGTTAGGGATTGGAGACCTAGGCGTGCGAGGGTGCCGAATAGGGAGAAGAATATTAGGTAGGAGATGGTGTAGAGGTGTGTGGCGTGTTTGGAGGGCGGTTTGCGTGTTGGTTCAGGTGTCGGTGTTGGTGTTGGTGCTTCTGGCGCGTCGGCCTGGGCAGAAGCGTACCATTGTTCCCGTTGGCTTGGGTTCCGCTCGATAGGTTGAGGGGCGGTTGTTTCGGTTAGAGGTGGCTCGGCCCCTTTTTCTCTGTCTAAGGCGTCGATTGAGGAGGAGTGGTCGGGGGGCATGGCTGGCCGTAGGGTGAAGATGTTGAGTTGGGCCGAGTCGAAGGAAAAGTGGGTTTGTGGTGGAGCTGATCAGTGCTCCGCTATATGGATCATGCCGATAGTGCGTTTTGACATCTAATGACATCTAGTTGAGGCTTGGGTTGGTGTTTAGGAGATTCGGAGTCGGTGGGATGTAGTTTTCCCGAGGTAGTGAAGTTATGTCAGTGTTGGTGGAAATATCGAGTCATCCGTGGTTGAGCTCTGTTGGTAATCTAAATCACCAGAGCTGGAGCGTCCAGTTACCAAAGTATAAGATAAGCCATGGAAGCAAATTAGCAAGGTACAAGGTACAAGGAAGAAGAAATGGGAACTAAGACTGAGACCAAGGGGACCTGATAAGCAGCGCAGTTCAACATATGCAGATAAAAGAAGCCCCCCTTCTTCATCTTCATCTGCATTTCAACTCCAACTTCAACTTCCACATCAAATCTACCAACACCAACAACATGCCTCTTCCTTCCAACGTTCACGTCTCTTCTCACCCCTGCCTCCAGGCTAAGCTATCTCAGCTACGCTCACAAAGCACCCGCCCGCGCGAGACAAGAGCTCTAGTCCACGAAATAGCCTCCATCCTAGGTGTCGAAGCCTTTGCCAGCGGCCTAAAGCTAAAGCCAACAGGCAAGGTAGCGAAGCATCCACACCAAGCCCGACTCAAAACTAAATCAAATCACAGGACAAAACTCCCCTGGGCGTGGAATACGAAACACAAGGCATCGACCACGCCGACCTGGCACTGGTCCCGATTCTCCGCTCTGGCCTGGGGATGGTCGAGGGTCCGTCTCTGATTTCATATCCTCTACCACATACACATAAACCCAGATTTCTACAAGTACACAACTAACCAAAACAGCCCTGAATGACCTCCTCCCAACCGCCGTCCCAATCTACCATCTGGGCCTCTTCCGCGACCGCATGACACTTCAACCGGTCGAATACTACAATAATCTCCCCTTTCACCGATCAGAGCTCTCCCCTGCCTCTCCGGCCTCGTTGGACTCTTCCGCCAATACGGCTGCTGCCTCGCTGGCTGTGCTGCTAGATCCTATTATCGCGACGGGTGCCACGGCTGAAGCGGCGATCCACTTGCTAAAGGACTGGGGGGTGGAGCGGGTGATTATGCTGAGTGTCCTTGCATCGGAGGATGGGATTAAGCGTGCGGCGGGTGTGTGGAAGGAGGGGGTTGAGGTTTGGGTTGGTTCCGTGGATGAGAAATGTAATGAGAAGGGTATGATTGTGCCCGGTGTTGGGGATATTGGGGACCGGTTGTTTGTTGCTATTGGAAAGTAGATTACTCGATTACTCATTACTTGTAGGTGGACTGGACTCCCTAGGTTAAATGGTTAAATGATTACATGGACAGAGTCCCCGTTAAGATTTTGTATTCATCGATTACGTATAGTACATAGGAATAAAGGCATGAAACATGTGCAAAGATAAATCAAATGCAAGGAAGTGCAGAGCTGAGAATCAAAAAAAAAAAAAAAAAAAAAAAAAAAAAAAACACAAAGGAACATGGCGGACGGGGAAAGCAAATCACATGCAATTAACATCAAATACAGCAGCCAGAAAATCACTAGCCACAAGAAGCAGACGAAATCAACAGCAACGCGTGCAAAACATGAAATGGCAAAAAATGTCAAAAGGTATCAAGAGATCAAAGAGCAGATGGACACGGGGCACGATTAGGGGTTAAGCTGGAAACGAGAAAAAAAACTCCATCGAGTGCGAGAACACACAGGACCAGCCGGGTGTCGAGGGAAAAGCAGGAAAAACATGAACACCACACCGGACTCCCTGGTGCGAAGATGGGGAAAAGATGCAACCCAAACAGATCAAAGATCAGAAAGCAGAAACTCAGGAATCACCTATGAGGCATTACCGGCACAGTATTTCCCAAAAAGCCAAAACACCTGCCTTGCCCGCCGGCGATATCCATTCCTGATTTTCCGTGTCCCAATGAAAGCGTCCAGAAATGAGCGTAAGAAAACCCGAAAACATTGGAGAGTGGTGAAAAACTTAGTACGCGGTACCGACGCTCGCAAGCGACTTGGTGGGCACTGCATGGATGGGCTGGTCCTTGGCGACACGAAGAGAATCCTCGTAGCCGACCAGAGCCTGCGAGTGTAGCTTGAACGACTCGCCCATCAACTTGGTGATTCTAGTTGCCAGTTAGTACAAACCCCGTGATAGGAAGGAAAAATGGTAAGACTTACCCCCAGACAACCACGCCGTCAAGGATGTTACCCCAAACACGGGCGACGGTGGAACTGAGCTTGCCAAAAGCGTCGATGGCATCGTCGTCGAACAGGTTCCGCACCTTGTTGTAAATGGCCAATTCAGCCTCAGTCGCCGGCTCATCGTCATGTTCCAGGCGGTAGAGCCAGAGACTCAGGATGACCATCAGGTCCAGGCCGCAGAGAGGGTGCTCCACACTCCAGTTCGTGGCGGAGGTCTTGGCAACCCAGTTGATGCCTTGAATGGCCGCGATCTCTATGCATTCAAAGCACTGCTGCACGACCTTGTTCATTTCCTGTCCGCGCTTGACCTTCTCGCGCGCGACGGTCATGGCGGCAGCAACCTCGTACGAGGAATGGTAGCGCATCGCCTCCTGAATGGACTTGAGGTCAACCTCCAGACGAGCGCGTGTATTGCGGTACACGGCCACGGAGTTGAAGATAAGCGGATGACCCTTCTGAGGAGTGCTGAGCGGAACCACGATCGTCTCGGGTTCGCATACCTCGAGAGAGCTCTCCCAAGTCTCAATTGCCAGGCGAAGCTTGTACTCGGTGACGACATCCTGCAGGGCCTCGAAGCTGCGCTTGTGATTCCAGACTTGCAGGAACAGGGCGTTGATGAGGACGCGGGTGGCAAAGGCGCTGTAGCGAGTTTGCTCGCCCTGGAACAAAAAGTCGTGAGCTTCGCGAACGGTCAGGGTGCTGGCACCAATGCTGCGGTGCCAGGTCTCTTCGTCAGATGCATCGAGGTTCCAGAGAGACTCGGAGGACGGGAGCTCAAGGGTGTCGAACTCATCGAAGCTCATGGCAGGAGTGTGGTTGAAGGTCAGTGTCAACATGCCGAAGAAGATGTACACGGCAAAGTACGTGCGGCGGCACGATTCATCCTCAATCCACTCTTCACGAGAGGGCTTGATACCCTGACGGGCTTCGGTGCGCACCTTGAGCTGATAGCGGTTGCCTGCGACCATGTTCGCCAGGAGACTCTTGATGGAGCAAGTCCACTCGAGACCCTTGGGATCACCGCTCCAGCTTTCGAACACCATGTTCAACAGGCTGCTCTGCATCAACCACAAGGGACACTTGCGAGAATCAAAGTTATCCTTGTGCTGGAGGAACTGGTTGACGAGGACCTTGGAGCCGACATGAAGCACGAAAGAGTTATCGCGCTCGAAAGTGTACAGAGCGCCGATAGAGAGTACGGCAAGCAGCAGAGGTGGCGAGACAGTGGTAGGGTTAAAGGACTGCTGATGAAGGAACGGCAGATGGGGGTGGTACAGGTTGAAGTACGTGGACAAATACCGGTTCAAAGCAGCAGTGGCCGGGAGCTGGAAAGTCTCAGGCAGGGCACCGAGGGTATCCGCACCCTGAACACGCTCGACAAGCAGGTTGCGTTCCATTTCGTTGGCGATTTGAGGGGCCTTGGGAAGAGTCAATGCCTGGCTGGGACCGGGCGACCGACGGTAGTTAACGGGGCTAACGGGACCGGTCATGGACGGGTACGGGGACAGCGCGTTCGGGGTAGAGTTTCCGGACATGGGCAGTGAGTTGGACAAGAGCACGTCCCCAATGGGGCCGTGACGGTCGATAAAGGTGGGCATCAAGCCATGATCCGCGGGCGAGGCGAGCGTATCCCAGGGCATCTGGGGCAGGGTGGCGTTGCCCGACATGTAGGGCTCGAAGGAGCCGTGGCCAGGGGACAATGATTCGGAGCGCTCGGAAACCTGGCCAGTCGCCGCTGCTGCAGCCTTATGTTGGAAATCTGTCATCAACATGGCTGCAGTTTCAAGGTCGACCATACCATCACTGCTTGCCTCGAT
This sequence comes from Penicillium decumbens, assembly GCA_027569385.1. Classification (NCBI taxonomy): domain Eukaryota; kingdom Fungi; phylum Ascomycota; class Eurotiomycetes; order Eurotiales; family Aspergillaceae; genus Penicillium; species Penicillium decumbens. Next base: position 322,474 of record JAPDEZ010000022.1, read on the forward strand.
CTGCTCCAACGTCGCCGGATCGATAGTGATCGACGGCTTAGATGGGCCCGATGAGGATTTCTGGACCCCTCCACCACGTCTGCGGCCCTCTGCGACCAGGGGAATTCCGCCATCTTTGGCATGCACAGTTCGGTCATGACGCAGAAGAAGGTCGCGACGAACAAATGTACTCCGGCATTTTAAACATTTGAAGGGCCGCTCTTTTGTGTCTGTATTGGGGGTCAGTTGGGTCAGTTCTTCACAAATTGGACCGTGGAAACTTACGGGAACGTTCATGTCTGCTGCGGTGTTCGCTACGGCTGAAGGCGCGATTACAAAACTGGCACTTGTATTTCTTCTCGGGGGCAGAGGTCTTTTTGGCCGGCGAGTTGCTGGCCGTCCCGGGAGCCGAGGGAGCCATGTGTGAAGGATGAGGCCGGATCGACTTAGGCGATGATCGAAGATAACGGCGGTGGTATGGTTCCCTGAGTGAGCTCGCACCGATTCTGTAGGCGTGTCGAAGACAAGAGTTCGTTGGGATGTCCGATCATTCCTTGTGTGGGGGATAAGTCGAAGGACAAAGTGTGCAAAGTGGGAGTCCAGCCACAGGCGGACAATAGAAAACCAAAAGGAACGCTCAGGGAAAGAAAGGCGGGATGAGCGTTAAGCACCGCAAGAGAGGGGAAGGTGTTGAAGGTGGGAGGAGGGGAAGAAGAGGAGGGGGGAAAGGATGAGGAGAAAAGAGGAATTTAGGAAATGCCTTTTGGGGGGGGGGGCCAAGAAGTTAGAGGGGGAGGGGAGGCTTGAGAAATGGGTAAGAAAGGGAGGGGGAGGAAAGACAGGGAACGGGGACGTGGGCCCAAGCATCATTTTTCCTACGCGTAGAGTCGCGCAGAGGGGCGGAAGCGAAACTTTCACGTCCTTCCAATGTGTTTTGCTGCTGATTGCTGATGTTTGGTGTGTGCACGTACCAGCCCGATCTATCCGGCCACGCACTTCCCGTTCCTACAACCACATCAAGTCTTCTTACTGGCCTACGTCGTTGATATCCCCCCCTTTTTACCGTACAGAATCGACATGTCGTAATAAATTCAGTAGATTTGACCCGATCGCAGTAGTGCCCACATGGTTGCAAATTGCATCCATCACATCTGTTCCTTCAATGGTCTAGAATATTGGATACATACGTAGATACCAACATACTCCGTAGTGATAGATAGTCTACATCGACTATCTATTCTATACACTCGATACATGGAGGGGTAGTTCAAACCCACACAAAAGAGCCACGTCCAGGCGTCCATCAAAGGAAACGAATAAAATTAAAAAAAAATTAAAAAGATTAAAAAATCCGAGAAGGGAGGGACCAAGTGGGAAATAACACCGCTGTCTGCTGCGAGGGCACGGTGGGCCAGACAAAGGTGGCCCCTCGCTCAGCGACGGGGTCGCCCTTTGTTTATCGCAGGGGAAAATGCGTGGCTGGCATGTGAGGCGAATTAGTGTCTCGATCGTGGCACTACGATAACAACTCTTAGCGTATGTATATCCTCTTGGTAACGACGTAGTCACTTCTACTTTCTGTGCGATCTATATGTACTCGGTACTTTCCATAGACATGTTGTGTCCCATATCTTATCATGCCGCATTAACCATGGTTCTCGCCCACGCTACCCCTCAGTGCCAAACCCCTCTCTTATGCGATCGGCACATCATCGTAGATAGACTCTATCGGGTTGATCGGGCCATCGTTACACAGTTCCGAGCGAGACATTGCAATAGACTGGGTGGGGAATGAGCCAGGGATGCTTGCAATTTCCCTGGCATTCTGATCGATCACTAGCGTCGATATAGTGTGTTGGTGTGTCGAGGGTATAGAGTGTACTGTGTCCGGAGTCGATGTTCTAAATGTACCATGTACGGCCAACAAGTCCTGCCAATCGGCCCTACCGTGAATCATAGCGCATCCGAGGGCGCAGTAGTTGCATATAATACATGGCATAGTCGATCAATCCACACGCTTTATTATACATAGTGTCAAATTCGCAATCCGGCCGCCTGGCGCGCCACAGCTGCCCGTCGTCTCAGCTCTGAGTGACAGATCACCATCCCACCTTGACTGGTCCGGCATCTCATCTCGGAGCACCCCGCTCTGTGGCGGTTCAACTGTGCCACGGAGACGTCTCTGGCTCGGATTGAATATACTTGTCACGAGTTATAGCCCGTGGACATGTACGACCGCTGCGGGTTCATGTCTGTGCTACGGTGTCGTCCTCACAACGTCAGCTGCCAGGCTGCATGGCGATCTGCAACGCGAATCGGGGTTTTAGTGTGGATAATATCTGATTTAGTTACTCCTGCTGCTTTGGGGCAAGACTCATGGGGCTTGAAATCGACCTTTAAATTTAGGGTACCGGTAGGGTACGAAGCATGGTGCGAAGAGAGTCAATCGGGGTCCACTGCGATCCAGTATATCCCGTAGAATACGAATCGTGAGCTGTCCCACACACCGCGCAGAAGAATATCGTGGATTTTCGGCTTCCCTTCGTGGGGCAACTGCATCACTGGAGCCCGACTCGGACGCGGAGGGACCGGTTACTTGGGAAACGCGTCTAGCAACGTCCCTCCACTGCGAGCAGCACGGCACGGAATGAGATCCCTTGCCAGGTTCTACACTGAGAACTGTATCGATCAAATCATTTGTTCTGCCCTCACATTGATAGACCGTACTTTTTTCCTAACGTGCCCTGAATATCTGAAACCCCTTGTTTGATTGATTCCCGAAAGCTGATGGTCTCGCGGAACTCCCGGGTGATCATCGAAACTTCCGCGAACTTTCCTACATACATTTCTTACGTCTGCAATTTGTTCCCCTGCTAAGCGGTGAGCCGGGGAGCTCTGCGGTTTTCAGATAAATTGAGAAAATGGCCATGATTCGACCAGAGTTTGAGGTCATCTACGATCCACTTCCCGATGCAGCGGACCGACCCAGTTCAACGTTCTCGACCCAAGCAGGAACAGGCTTTCGTGACGATGCTGCACATGAGAGAGCGGTGACCAGACCGCCTTGCTTCTACTAGACACCAGTTGGCCCACTCATGCCCAATCTCTTCAAACCAGGGAGGGGGAGCTTATCCAGGCCTCATTCCATTCCAGAGCGGTCAGAACTATTGAGCTTCGAACTTCAGAGGAATCCAAAAGGGGATCTGCGAAAGGGATCGATAATCGGTCCATTTTCGAATCAAACCTCGAAGCGGTTGCTAGTTTAACTCCACTCAGCACGCCAATGTACCATTGTAGGTAAGCATTTAGGAACCTCTTCCCCTTCGCCCCTGAACTAATGTCCGGCCCATGGCTTGGCCTATCATCCCGAAAACTTCCAGGCCATCTCCGCCCGCAACGCCAGGTTAGTCTGGACTTTCTTCCTTCGTGCCAGATGTCGGTGAGGCCTATCCTATATCTATGATCTCCCATCTTCACCGCTCATGGAAATGGCGGCCTAGCATGTCGATTCCCAATGCCCCACTGTACTTTTTGTCTCTGACGTGTGATTTTGAAATGCCCACATAGAAAGACCCATTGTGCGCGCTATCTCAATACACTTTCGCTAAAGACTGGGGCGGCGAGACCCCCAACTTCCCAGTGCCCTGGGAAAGCAAGACCTCCGATGGAGCATGCTCCACTGGGAATGTGAGTTGCGCCCTGAGTGTAGGTGGGCTACTCGATAAGCAAATCCGCCTGCCTACTTGGTCCAACGCGTAGAGATAAATCGGTGTTTTCGTCAGTTTAGCGATTCATCCGTTCCGTCCAGGCCCTGAATTTCGGCCACCATCCTCAATCCAAGGAAAATGGAGCCCAGCCCCCCCCCTGCCTTCTGAATTGTACGGAGCGGGTATCCATAGCTAGGTGGCAAACACGGCTGAGATCAAAAGTCTTCGCAAATCATTGAAGACTGTTTGGTACGATCCTCTCTCCTCGGATCGTGGTAGACCGGGGAAAGTATACCCGGACCATGGGTCACTCCCGCAATCCCAGATCTTGGTTCGCACTTCACATTCAGGTTTCTGATGTAGGGGCCACGGAAGGATGCGTGCCCCAGTATGAGACACAATTGATACATACTCTGTTTCTGGCCTGCGCATGGTACATGTCTGTGGCATTCACTCTATACATCCACCCCTGGACAGGTTACAGAATGGCTAGGACAGCTGCAGGGGGTTTACTCGTCAAAGAATGCACCTTGGAAGTTCTTGCAATCAATAATCGGACTAGAAGGGAAGTTTCAGTGCCCCGCGCGGATGCGCTTCCGCCGAATTTTCTCGAAGAGGTGGAACATCTCCTAGGAGGAGTCGAACGGAGAGCCCGGCAAACTTTCCTCCACCGTAAAGTTCAACGTCTGACGCCAATGTCAAGAGCTACGAGCACTAAACCCAGCGCGGTCTAACGGAGTACTCATGGGTGGGGAGAGAAGCAGGCTAGAAAACGAAAAGGAGGTGGGCTGGATTCTCCTCGAGTCACTAAGATAACTCGCTGTGAAACCGAGGAAGGGAAAAAAGGGGCCGACGATGATCAGCATCATCATGGTCCCGGCGCTCTGGACACACAGGGGCCGGGGCTCTCGATTGGATGAATCCCGCACCGAGCGGCAGGATGAGGTCTCCGCTGATGGAATCCCGTCCGGTTGGGTGATGATGTCGCCTGCCGGGGGTTCCTGCTGTCCCCGTCATGTCCGACCTGCAAGGAACAAGGGGTTTGCGGTGGTAAATTTGACCCTCGGCCATTGTGTGACTTGCTTTGCTCGTGCGGCTTAACTAGTTGTGGTAAGTGCAGTTGGCGATGACGCTTTGATGATGCGATAGTTAGAACTACTCCTGGACTGTGTATACTCTGTAGACGGGTTTTTTGTTTGAATCAGCAATGATCTCTCTTTTCTTCTGTACAGGTTACTCCGTAGTCAATGACCTCGCTGAATGGTTTCTCTATAGTTTATTTCCAAGGTTCCTCCCGAGATTCTTTGTTGCGTGAACGTACCTGAACTTGAGATCAACATTGCTCCCGCTCGCCTCGAAATGACCTCCTATCACTCGTGAATGTGCGATGCGTGTTCGATTCATTTCTTTTGGGATTATGATTCCTATATTCGAGGTTGTGCTCTTCGCTATGAATACTGGTTTAATAATGCGTAGTCATGAAAGTATGGATATCTGGATTCTGCACCCCTCATGTTACACTTCAATATATACATATTCCAAAATGAACCCCTGGTCCACCCATTTTTTGGAGCACAATGTTTTTATCCAAAGAGCTGCACATGACGCAAAGTCTAAGCGATCTTAGAAAAATGGCCACTAAATTTCAAAGCAAGCTTGGCTTCCAACCCTGATACCATCAACCTTGGAAGGCTGCCCGACCTGACGATGTATAATGTGAACATCGTCTTCGGATAGAACCGCTTATACTGTACGTCCTCAATAATAACAACGTAAAAGCCGAGTCATTACGATAATATTATAATAAGCCTGTTAATAGATACCCTAGGAGATCCTGAATCTATAAGCTACTAAACCGAGAATAACTACAACTACATAAGTAGGTAAGCACTTGTAGCGAATAAACCCACCCACCCCACCAACTATCATGAGAGCAAACCGCTAGACTGATAACAACCCCCAGGTAACCAATAAGTTTCCCTTGAAGCTCAGCTTTACGCGTCAACGGTCTGAGTATTCGGGGAGCCCAGCCTTGAGATCGAAACACTGTCCCATGACAAAGAAAGCATCGCGTCCTAAAATGGATTCGATCACTGAACTATGGTCCCCGAACATCCCAAGACACTTCCGAACGACACAGGACAAAGGATGTTCACCTTGGAATCAGACCCATGCCACTCCTCTGGTAGGCTCTCACGTAGCCGGACTGATGTGCTCGACCCCGCGGACATGATCTTCTTTGATCTACAGGGACCATCGCCGTCCGTGCCAGAAACCTGGTGTGTTTTGATACTAGACTGTAAAACCTGGAGGATTGGCACGGCGGCATTAGATCCCCGGGGCTTGCGCCTTGTTTCCCGTGGCGCAGACTAGAAACGGCGATGGGGTGGTTCCTCGCTTTCGGGTGGATGGTACCTGGTCCGTGGATGTGGATGGCCAACGGTTTCGCATGTTGGAGGAGCGGCTAGGCCCTCCGTAAATATGTGGAAGATAGACTACTCGGTCGATAATATGACCGACAGTATGGAGTGAAGTCTAGAGAATGAGGACCCCTGGAAGTTGGAGGCGTTGGAGACTAGTCAAAGTAGAGTTCGCGAACGGTGAAAAACGTGGGAGTAGCCCCGAATTGAACTCAACTGCTGGGCTGCTCTTGCTTTACTGATGATTTGCTGCCCTGAAGTACTCCGTAAATTGCCGATGCGATAGCATCGAAGAGCCCTGGACGTTACTGCTGTTACCTTACCGTGACTAGTCTAGGTATCCGTCCATACAGCACCAGCGTGAGGAGATAGTTCCAGTCAATTGCGTGAAGCGCCCAAAGTCGCACGGCCAAGGCATTCCATCAACGCGGATGGGCATTACGATCGACCGGTAGCGTCGCGTGGACCTGGGTATGACTCGATTACTACGTAGCATCGCCCATTGATACCGGGGACAAGGACGTGAAGCACAGGCCCTGGTCTGCTGCGTCTTTGTCCGGAAACCAGACAGCGAGCTTTGCATACCGTCCATGTTCATGACCAGGGCCCGCGGAGGCCAATTGCACTCTGCTACTGAACTGCGCGGTTTAATTTCATGCAGCCAGCGCGGAGGAACAGCACGAACTAAGTTGACTACGATTAACCCTGTTTCAACGGGGCACTCTGCAAGTCATCTGAAAGCTAACAACGGAATTCGATCTTCTGGAATGGTTCTGGAGACGGCTCGCGTGTGGTGGCTCGTGCGAGAAGAGTACCCGACCCTGTCGAACCAAACAAGACTGTAGATTCATATTACCCGATCAACCTCGTCGGTCAGAGGGCAATTCGTGATGTTTCTCGTCCGGTTTGGTTGGATATTGTCCCGAGAGACAGGGACCGAGCTGCACTCTGCATTGCTGCGTCCCTTCAACACGGACTTGTGTTTTACCCCTGACCAGTTGGCTTCTGATAACTCCAATCCTTACCGGTTTGGAAGGAATGGTCTGGATCTAGAACCCAAGAGAATGAATTGGTACGAAGAGCGGAGTAGACACAGACAGCCAAGAGATCGTGCCAGATCATTGGGTCGTCCAGAGTGGAAAGCGATGTAGAAAAGGTGTAACTACGGAGTACGTGGTTCCCACTCAGATGTCAAATCAACGTGAGCCGCGGCCGATCCACATGGGCGCACTTTCACGAAATGAAATCCCGCGTCACACTTGTCGGGGCTCTGGAAAGTCCTACTCTGATTGAAGGTGGATGTTGGTCCTTTTTTTGATTCATTATTTTTCTTTTTTTTTGGCTTATGTAAGAGCCAGTACGGAGATGTGATGATAGTGGGACCGTCGCCTTACGGGAGATGTTAGACTTGTCCATGCTGGAATCCACCTACTGGGGCTCGAAGCCATAGCGAGAACGTGCCACGGGCGATCCTAAGCGTGTCGGGTGCTCAGCAGACGATTGTAACACGTCCTGTGTAGCGCGGTACCTATGATCCTCAATGAATTAAAAAGGCGGCAATCACTGGATCAAGCTCGATTACTCCAAGGATTTTGCATAGAAAGCGCCTTCTTTGGACTTTGACCCGAGAGAAGGTGTCATGCTCTGTAATTTTAGTCCTGTACGGCGTTGACAATGATTACGGTGATTACATACGGTGATTACCCGTCGATTACACCCCCCGTACTCCATACTGCGTACTCTCCGTACACCACTCACTCAAAGTGGAAGCTCAGAGTAGGCGCCTCATCCGTCCCGCTTCACCCTGACTCTCTTCCCTCCCCTTTTCTTCCCATGAGGCAAAACGTGTCACTCCCTTAAAGACTATGCTACTTTTCTATTGCCTAATCTGATCTATTCGCTCCCTGTGGTTGTTCTGCTTCTGGTTGCGACTCTTGAATACACCCCCCCCCCCCGGAAAGTGGGTTGCAAAATTACCCACTCGCCCCTCTCTCCAACCATCGAATCCCCCAAGCCATGAACCACGAGGGCACTGTGAAAGCTACCAACGCTCAAACAGGTGTCTCTCACTTGTAACACTTCATGTACGAAATCCGCGCGCCAGATCTGGCTGTCGATACAGGATCTGCGCTGGCCAGTAAAGCCGGGACCTTTGCGACCGCTTTCGAGTACACCGACCGGCCAGTCACCCCCACCGCACCTGGACATCGTGGCCGGGGACACAGCGTTTCGCAGGACCCCGACCGCTGGAATTCTTCCCCTCTAAAAAAGATGGCTACCGGCTATGCTGTCAGCCCGGAGCCCCCGGCGCTGTTCGTGCGGGCCATGTACGACTACGACGCGGACGACCACACCAGCCTGAGCTTCCGCCGCGGTGACATTATCCAGGTCCTCAACCAGTTGGAAACCGGATGGTGGGATGGTGTCATCGACAACACTCGCGGCTGGTTTCCGAGTAACTACTGCCAGATGATCACGGAGGCGGACGACTTTGGCGAGCACTTGATACACAGCCATGAAGATGCAGACATCAGCGCGGAATCCGGAGCCGAAGATGATTACGGCAACGGACACGAAGACGATGACGAGCTGGACTCTGAAGGCAACCCGCGCGACTCGGTACCCATTCTCCCCATCGAGGGCATTCCCGCGCCCAAGGAGCAGGAAGAGGCGGCCTTTTGGATACCGCAGGCAACCCCTGATGGTCGTCTGTTCTACTTCAATACGCTGACTGGATACTCGACGATGGAATTGCCTTTCGAGAACCCAGCTACGAGCGAGACTGGACCTCGGGATCGCAACAACTTCTTCGTTCCTGATCAGACTCGCCCACCTCCCGAGCTGATGGCGCGCGGCTTCGAGCGGGACGAGGACGACTACGATGGCTCTGCATCAGAGGCCGAAGGAGAGTCATTGATGCTGGGTTCGCACGATTCGATGTCTCGCCGTCGCCAGTCCTTTATGGATGGATTATCTCCTGCTACCTCGATGGATTCCTTGTACCCCCCTGGACCGAAGGACTTCAAGCCCTCGCCGATGAACAAGAGTCCTCAACCGTCATTCAGCACAAATAGTGGGAATACATCTGTTGCCGAAATCATTTCTCCCCGGCCGTCCGTTTCCTCCAATACTACCCCCTCATACTTCGTGGACGATGGCTTTACGCCGCCTCTCACTTGGCCCCAACTTGTCGACAATATGCGAAATGCAGTCGAAGCTTATCGTCAGGCTCTTCTTGCAGGAGAACGCTCCGAGTACGTCAGAAAGGCCGAGGATATCTCCGATCATCTGCGCATGCTCCTGGCTGCAGGGTCCGACACCACCGACAACCATTCGGGGAACCCGTCCATCATTTCCACCAATAAGGCTCTCTATCCTTACTTCCGGGATATGATGTCGAAATTCTCCAAACTGGTGCTTTCGTCGCATATCGCAGCCGCTGATTGGCCGAGTTCCGATTCGGTCAATAAATGTCTGCAAGAGGCCGATGGAGTCATGCAAGGAGTGTATGGCTATGTCGACGTCGCTCGACACCAGCGAGGCGAGAGCATCCACCGTATTGTTCCTGGTTTTGTTTTAGGTAGCTCTTGCGGTGGTAGCTGGCAGAACAACGGTGTCTCGCTGAACTCGTCGGGTCCGACATCGTTCCTCGTCCCCGAAGGTGGTGGCGCACGTGCCGAGCCTTCGGTATCTCTCGACTCGGCTCTACTGGACCACATTGATGTTCTTCGGAGATCCTTCGTGGGCAGCATCCGCCGGCTGGAAGAACAGTTGAAATTAAACCGGAATATCATTACTTCTGCAGAACATGAAGAGCTCTCAGATGCGATCTCCGCTGCTGCGATCAAGGTTGTGGAGCAGTTTCGTCCGTGGATTGCAACGATCGAGTCAATCAACCTTGTCCCGCTCGGAACAAGCTTCCAGAACCCGCAACTGGTTGATTACAGCTTGCAAAAGCAACGCGTCTATGATGGCATCGGTGACTTTATCCTGAGCTGTCAGGCAGTATCAGCCCCTCTAGCTGATGAGTGGGCAGAGCTGCGAGGCGATTCTCTTGACGACCGGATTACGGCCGTGCGGATGGTGGCCAAGCAGCTGGAGAACTACGTCTCGCAGCTTGGCTTCTCCCTGTCATTACTTCTCGAGCAGATCCCCGAAGCACCCACCTCCGGCCCTGGGAGCGATAGCCGCCTAGTGGAGGAGGATGAGCCGCAGCAGAATACTAACAGCCGTAGAGAATCTCAAGCCAACATCGCCAATGAGTCCATTGGTATCCCGTCTTCCTATGCGCTTGGACCTGACAAGGTACGACGCAACATGGACAAGGCTCAGAGATTCTTTGGCCAGGCCCCTCCCACGACTGTCACTCGTGAGCCGCCGATTCAGGAACCAGTCAGGGAGCCCGAAGAGACTCCATGGTTCCTGAAGATGGACCACGAGGGTGAGGTGTTCTACGATACCAAGACAGACACACCAGTTCTCAAATGCGGCACTCTAGCTGGCTTGGTTGAACACCTTACGCGTCACGACAAGCTTGATGCATCGTTCAACGGGACCTTCCTACTCACATATCGTTCCTTCACCACTGCCTCCGAACTGTTTGAGATGCTCGTGCACCGCTTTAATATCCAGCCTCCGTTCGGTTTAAATGCAGATGACATGCAAATGTGGATTGATCGCAAGCAGAAGCCAATTCGATTCCGTGTGGTCAACATTCTCAAGAGTTGGTTTGATCATTTCTGGATGGAGCCCTATGATGAAGTGAACATGGATCTCTTGCGACGTGTACATGCATTCACCAAGGACTCCATCGCCGCTACTAAGACCCCGGGTGTTCCAACACTGCTTGCCGTCATTGATCAGCGGCTCCGTGGCCAGGATATCACTGTCAAGCGTCTGGTTCCCACACAGAGCAACGCTGCGCCGCCACCAATCATCCCAAAGAACATGAAGAAGCTCAAGTTCCTCGATATTGATCCTACAGAGTTTGCTCGGCAGCTGACTATCATTGAGTCGCGCCTCTACTCCAAGATTCGGCCTACAGAGTGTCTAAACAAGACATGGCAGAAAAAGGTTGGCCCTGATGAGCCAGAGCCGGCTGCCAACGTCAAGGCTTTGATTCTACACTCGAACCAGCTGACCAACTGGGTGGCCGAAATGATCTTGACACAGAACGATGTCAAGAAGCGTGTCGTTGTTATCAAGCACTTTGTGAATGTCGCTGAGAGGTGCCGCATTCTCAATAATTACTCCACCCTGACTTCCATCATTTCGGCTCTTGGAACTGCACCGATTCATCGGCTGGGCCGAACATGGAGCCAGGTTAGTGGTCGCACCTCTGCTATTTTGGAGCAGATGCGCCGACTCATGGCGAGCACCAAGAACTTTGGCGAGTACCGTGAGACTCTGCACCTTGCCAACCCTCCTTGTATCCCGTTCTTTGGTATGATATGCGATTACCCCTAATGCACAGACCATTAGGACCCTGTCTCCCTTTTGCCTTTGTTCCTCTGCTTACATTACGTCCAGGTGTCTATCTCACAGATTTGACCTTCATTGAGGATGGTATTCCCTCGCTCACGCCGTCCGAGTTGATTAACTTCAACAAGCGGGCCAAGACCGCCGAAGTCATCCGCGATATTCAACAATATCAGAACGTGCCTTACCTCCTCCAGCCCGTCGGCGAACTTCAAGACTATATCCTCAGTAATCTCCAGGCCGCGGGCGATGTCCACGACATGTACGACCGGAGTCTCGAAATCGAGCCCAGGGAGCGCGAGGACGAAAAGATTGCAAGGTATGCTGAATCTTCAAACAGGGACAAGGGCTCCATGTTTTTTGCAAGCACCATCGCCATTCTCCGATGATTTTTTCTTTCTCCAGCTTGCTTTCCTCTTTTGTTTGATTGGGCACAGTCTTTGGCACATTCTCGGTGATACCCGAATTTGATCTCCTATTTCCAATCGTTTTGAGCGAAAACATGTCTTGAAACCAGTTTTGGGCGATGCGACTAACAGCTTTTGACTACACCCCGTAGATTGCTCTCAGAGTCCGGTTTCCTGTAAGTTGTGGTGGTGACATCCCTGTCTAAGCTGCACCTGCGGGCGATCGTGGCCAACCGATCTCGTGGACTACCATCCGCCACAGCAACTTACTCCAATCAGCACGGGCGGATACGCGATGTTCCCCAACATGCACGGTCGGTGTCTCACCATTCGTGGCTAGCACGCGATTTTGCCGAAAGACAGGATTTCCGGATTAAGCGACATGCCGAAGACATATTGGTCTCCACACAAGCTCAGCCACTGATTCGTCTTCGATCTGTGAGCATCGGTTCTCGCTCAAGATGCCGCGAGACATGCAGATCATCTACCTTCATCTGAACCATTATGTGCCACCATCGAGCGACTTTGACCAATGCCCTCCGACTGCGCATGATCTCCCAGCACTTCCACCACCGCCTTTGTGATACCTCATTCTCTTCGATATACCTATTCCGACATAGACTTTTGGAAACTCAACCATTCCCTTCATTTCTCAGTGCCTGTCAAGGATTCGACCTGGACTCTCGACAAACGTACCAACCTAACTCCACGTGTACTCCACTGTTGCACATACCGGTCATCTTCTCGGTGTATATTCCCCACTGTTGACACATCTTCCCTTTGTTTGATTGGTTCTACATCTTTTCTTACCGGAGTGAGGCGAGCCATCTTCAGGGTTAATGTCTGCACGCCATCTTTTTTAACGATATGTTATGACCTAGGAGCCCCTTTCATGTCTCATGGGCTTTTGACTGTTCTCTAGAGCACCTAGTTGCTCGGATCTTCTTTGTATCTATTTTGTTTCACTATCCATCTGGTCTATACCCTGCTTGTTTTGGCTGTGGGTCAATAGAAGGCGATTTTCTCTTCAATGAGTCTTTGCATCGAGGAAATGTCGCCATGAAGGTACGCCTATAGAAGTGAGTCGAGTTGTGGAGTAATAAACAAGTGAGGCTTAAGTGAGGTTAAGCTAAACGGAAGCTAGAGTCGCAGGTAGAGAGTTAAGTATGCGCATCAGTGCCGGCAATGCCTCTTCACATCCTAGGTGTACTATCCGATAGCACGGAGCAAGAAAATTGACCTAGACACTAATAGGAAGAAGGGAAGGTAGAGGAATCCGATTGCGATTTGATTTTATATCTTTAGTTATGGCGAGGACGCCATCTTACAGAAAAAAAAAAAAAAAATGGGGGCACTGTTGTACGTGACTATTACACGAATCAGGCTCGTTTTGCACACTCCAACAATCAACATCAGGGCGTAGGCTTCGGCTTTAAGCCAGGGTCTGATAGATCATCGCTCGCTCTTTACCTAATCTAGTAACTTTTTGGTGGCTCGTCATGAAATTGAGCCACGCTAACTAGGCGCAAAAAGTGGTCTATCATAGCGAGAGCGATGAGAAATAGACTTTCATAGAAAGACCAAGTCCAGACCCATGTGGTCGTCTTCAACCGCATATGCATTCTAGGAGCCAAGGATGTACTGCTTGATGACGGGGAAGAATGGGATAATATGTATGCCTATGATCGTAGGGTCTCGAGGTACTCGTACGTACTGGATTGCTCCGTGAATATCGAAATTGGCTTTGAAAAGCTTGGAACAAATAGCGCGAGGCAACAAGAGCCCGTAAGACGCCCCCAAAAGAGTGACAGAGTAGAAACGCATCATGTTTGAGACCCGAATAAAGAGTGGAAAACGGCTTTAAAGGATGGTGCATAGTGAACTAGAATCAGCGACTGGTATAATACGAAGGACTGCATCTTAACGACAGACTGCAAGAACGGAATGGCAGCGTCGCACCTAGAGCGATGAACGTGCTTCTGGGCTTTAGTATGAGAGATTGAGGCAGTCCCTTATAGGCCAGTGTATACTCTGTGTACGTATGAAGAGAGAAGAAGACTCTTTGGTGTAAATAAGCTTATTTTATGTGAAATCTCTTGTTCATCACATGCAGAGTTGCAGTTCTATGGCCATAATTCATCGGCCTGTCCCCCCAAGGGGCCCTCGAGGATAGCAAGAACAGGCAAGTAGCAATGTCAGAAGCACAAGAAGTGGACCTGCCAGGCGCCAAAGACACCTACTCAAATTGAGAATTGAAATGCGTAACAGTCGTAGCGATATTGATGTGATAAAGGCCTCCATGCCCTGACGTTAGGTTGAAGTAGACTGATCTCCAATACCCTGAAAGAGTCTCATCTTCACCTCTGACGCGAGGAGGCCCTTAACTTCCTCCGACACGATGCGCTGTCCTCCACGCACAACCTTATCCAGCTGCTGATCCTTGATCGCGGCCGAACCGCCGCCTGGACCGCTGTTCTCGATTGCCCGTGCTGCCTTGCGCACCTTCTGGCTGAGATCCATCATCTGCTTGCTGCCGTAGTCCCGGGAAGTGAATAGTGGACTCTGACTGAGCGTAGCAACCCAATACTTGTTCCAGAGAAGAGATAACAGCTCGGAGTCGAGGGTACTCTTGAAATGTGTCGTTTCGAGCGAGTAGTACTGATTTGCATGTGCACCAAAGTCCTCCGCCTTGCCCAGCGGGATAGTCTGATACTCATCATCTTCATGAGCCTCTTTCGGTGTATAACCTTGAGGGAAAGTACGGAAAGCACCGATCTCAACACGACCAGCGGAGATGGTACGCTCCGGATCAATGACGACAGCCACGAAGGGTCCCGTCATCTGCTGCGTTTGCTGCGTCGCAACATCAATACCAGACAGCCAGCATCCATACCCCGGATGACTGTGATACCATCCAACAGCGTTGTCCATCCGCCCCGCATCCCGGCACGACTGAAGATAGGATACCATGTACTCGTTCGCCTCGTCCTGCGCGTTTACACGGGTCTCTGTGCCTTCGACTGGTAGTCGGAATGCGTCCGTCACCACAAATGTGTTCGGCAGGATGTAGCCTTGCATTAGACCCATCACCTCCAAGGAGCCGCCCGAGCGGGCGTGCATCACCATTTTCAATAGTGCCGTGGCGGATATGCGTACGGATTTGAAATAGTATGGGTCAGAGGCCCACGGCCGTTCGGCGTTCAGGGCCTTTTGTGTGGCTTCGTCATATTGGTAGAGGGCGTCGCGTTGGGGATCGAAAACGCTGATTGCGTTCTCGAGCTCTGGAATTGTTCTGTTAGTCTGAGCTCCCGTCATCGGGTGGGGAATACCAACCCCAGGACTGCTGTGCAGCCTGCATCGTTGCGGGTGATTTGTGGTGCTGGATAGCTTATTTGTACGTAGACGTCATAAGCCAGGGAACAGAGAGGTAGAAGCGGTGATAATGCAACCTGAGAGGGAATCGAAGTAGCTCGTCGACGCAGCGATGGGCGTAGAGGAAAGCGGTGGGGTAAGCGCTGGCAGAACCTTGGGGCGGTGTGTAGATGACTCAGCTGTTGCCCATGACGACGATCGGCGCCAAACAACGAGGCTTGTGAGATGAGCCTGTTATCATTTGGCCCTGATTCTCGCCTACCCCCTCATAAACATACCTCTTCCCCCATCCTCCATGTTTCACAACTGACGAACTTTAAGCGTCCACCTTCGTTTTCTTTGTTTTGTCCTGTGTGTTGGGGTCCCCACGCGCTGGGCTCTTTGTTTTGATCCCTTCGGCGCTGCTGTCGCACTGTGGACAATCCTGTCGTTGGTGTATATCGCATTCCTTGCCAGTTGAACACCTCGCTGCCCGGCAGCGTCATATCCAGTCATGGCTGTTGATACGAGCTATCTGACCAGCCAGGTCAACAACATTGTCGAGCAACTCCATGGCATCTTCGATGAGATCGGGGTTCCCGCCCGTGAGCGCGACTCCCGCGAAGCAGAGGTATGCTGAATGCGACAAGCAATTGATCATTGACATCAATACTTACCAGTGCCATAGCTTTTTAGCGCTTTATCAGAGACTTTGAACAACCATCTCAAGCTTGTCGACGAGTAAGTTCGCAATGTAAACACAGGCCGGCCGGCGCATATCGGGTTGACAATTTACTTCTACAGAGAAAAAGAAGAGATGACACAAGAAGCCCAGCGCCTCATTACAACTATTCAACAAATGGAGGCGTCACTGGGTGATGAAAGGGCCAATGGCCAGTATGAGCTCAACCGCGGTGACCTGAAGGTGACCTACCCGCTCAACCGCTGCATCGCTTTCCTGCGTGAGAAGAATGATGCGATGAGCCGCCTGCACCGCGAGCGCTTTGAGCAGGTCAAGAGTGAGTGTGTGCCATATCATTGATTATTGAATACGCCTGCTGACTGCATACAGAACTTGTCGATGCCCTCGAGTCCTACTCGTCCCACCTCGAAGCCTCGTTCCTTACCATTGAACTGCCTCCTACCGCTCCTGGATCAACCATTCCTCCAAGCTTCGACCTTTCCCCAAATTACGTCACTGCACTGGACTCTGAATTCACCAGAGTTTACGAGGAGTATCACCGACGCGTTTCATTTGTCCAGACCACTTCCGAGGAGATAATCAAGCTCTGGGCTGAGCTTGGGACTCCCCAGGTGCAGACAGATCCCAACATCGTTCAGAACTATCGCGAATCCCCTGAGCAGCTTGGACTGCACGAAACCGATCTTGCGAACTTGATGGCCAAGCGTGACAAGTTGGCGGAAGAGAAGAAGGGCCGTGAGCGCAAGATCAAGGAGATCCGCGCCAATGTCGAGAACCTCTGGGAGCGCTTTGGCGTCGAAGAGGCAGATCGCAAGGTCTTCCTTGCTGCCAACCGTGGCTGTGGCCTTCGCACCATCAACGAATTTGAGGAGGAACTCGCTCGCCTTAACGAATTGAAGAGACAGAACCTGCACCTGTTCGTCGAAGACGCTCGCTGCCGTCTGCAAGAGCTTTGGGATAGCCTCTACTTCTCCGAGGAAGAGATGCTCGACTTCACCCCTGCTTTCTCTGATGTGTGCAGTGACGCGCTACTGGAAGCCCATGAGGCCGAGATATCGCGATTGGAAACCCTCAAGGAGCAGCGTGCCCCTACTCTGGAGATGATTGAGAAGCACCGCAGCCTACTGGCAGACCGTGAAGCCTTGTCCTCCTCCAGTCAGGATGCCTCCCGCCTTATGGGCCGCGGAAACAAGGGCGAGAGGCGCGACCCCGGTAAGCTTCTCAGAGAGGAGAAGATGCGGAAGCGTATCGCCAGAGAGTTGCCCAAGG
This sequence comes from Penicillium decumbens, assembly GCA_027569385.1. Taxonomy (NCBI): domain Eukaryota; kingdom Fungi; phylum Ascomycota; class Eurotiomycetes; order Eurotiales; family Aspergillaceae; genus Penicillium; species Penicillium decumbens. The sequence goes on from JAPDEZ010000022.1 coordinate 339,788, forward strand.
TTGAAGTGGAGCTCCGCAAGGAGCTGGAGCACTGGGAGGAAGAATTTGGTCGACCATTCCTCGTCCATGGAGATCGTTATCTTGACAGCTTGAGTCCTGTAGCTAACAGGCCACCGCCGCGCTCCAAGACTCCATCTGCGCCTTCCTCCACCACCAAGGCAAGCACGACACGTCAGCAGCCTCTCGCCCGTCCTGGCAGCTCTATGCAAGGACCTCGCCCTGGTAGCTCCATGCGGGGCCCTCCCCCGCCTCGCTCTGCGACCAAGACTCCCACTGGAGGTGGCCCTGTGAAGCACAACACTATCGGTTACGCAGGCAGCAGGTCCGGGGCGAAGTCACCCTCCAAAATTCCAGCTCGTGCCCCATTGAGCAACATGCCGCATGGAGAGAACTCTCCTGAGCGTCGTAGTGGTCCTGGATCATACTCATCCAGCACCATCAATGGAAAGATGCCCCCGCCTCGTGGACCACCGCCACGCATGCGCGCATTGACTGTTGAGACCAAAGATCGCAACAACTACATGATGGAGCCCCCGCGCTGCAACAGTGCTATGTCCACCGCCTTTGTGCGCCCAGTGAGCCCAGAGGACGTCTATGATGACCGCCCGCGATCCTTCATGAGCGCTTCTGTCATGGGCCACTCACGGCCAACCAAGCTGTCCTCTCACTCCTCACATTCCTCAATGTCCTCCCTAAACTCGTCACTTAATTCCTCGATGCAGGGATACCCACGAATGAATCCGTATCTGAACCAAGCACCGCCTCCCCCAGCTCTTCGTCAAACTTCCAACTCTACTACGACCACCACCGTTTCTGGTTCTGAGAACTGGGAGACATTTGACGATGCGTCCGGGGATGAGGCTGATACTAGCGACATCTACTATGCCAAGCTGCGGGCTGCTCATGGCAAGCGCTTTGCCCCCGACGACGGCCAGGATACGATGGGCAAGAAGTCCAAGGGCATCCGAAGCGTCAGTCCCGATGGCCCTCACCCTGGCCAGGTCTTGCGTGTCGCAGGCAGCGACACTGAGTGGACTGACGACTTCGAGTGCTACTAACCGCCTTTCAACGAACATTCAATCACTCATCTGCCTTTAGCACCCGACGCTTGTTACATATTCACTTCATGGTTTCCTTTTTCTGGCACATCGGACGTTGAGCTGTGGTTCCGCAATCGCTTGGCTTTCTGACGATCCCATGCTCCGAATTCTCGGTCTCATGGTTCACGATGGACGTTGACGATCCTTTACGACTGAGCTTGCTCAGATTTCTTACGGGCTGGTGTTTTTTCCGCACTGATGACCGACTCCGCCGACATGTTGCTTTTCTATTGTGCAAAATTACTAGTTCCCATCATGTCACCCCTGTTTATGCTTTCTTTCTTGTCAATGTTTAATCGTGTCCACTGCTGCGACCCAGTGCCTTGAGAGTTGTCTTTGTTTCTCGTCGCTTCTCTCTCGAGTCCTGACGGGGTTCAATTCCGAGCTTTTTCCTTTTCTTGTTTGATTTGGCATGGTGTTATCTGCTCTGTCTTACGGTCTCTTCTTTTGCAGGTTCGGTGCCACGGCTCTGTTTTATTTCCTCGAGTCTTCCGCTCATCTGAGGCTGGGGGCTTTTTCTTTGCTTTGGGTCTCTAAGGGGCTCTTTTGTGTTTGATTATAGCGCAGCACAGTGTTTTGCTAATAATCTTCTGTTCATGTCACCCTTGACCTTCCAAATGTTGTAGTTCTATACCTAGACACTGTTTGGTGTCTATCCTAGAGACATAGACGTATGGCGACACCTATATGTGCTTCGAGGCATACATCAGAGGAGAGTAAATTGTCCTCTGGGAAGTATGACTGCGAGGCGCGGCACATGTGCAAGGACCCATGATAAAACCATCGCGCCTTCTTTCGCCAGCCATCAAGGAGCGACTACATGGCTTGAAGGCCGTGCATTCTGGATTCGAGCAGGCTGGGTTTAATATAAAGCGCGGAGGAGTCGATAGACGCGAGCCGGTGAAAATGAGCATCCTATTGTTCGGACTCATCCGGTGACTGGCGAAAACGCTCTTTCTTCAATAATGTAAGTTGCCCCTTTTCTGCCTTTAGAGGTACCGGTTAACATAGTCAGTCACCCGCAAAATTGGGCTTAAGGAGGAGAGTGATGCCCTTCTAGGCTTCTTGCCCATGCTAGTCGTGGCGTCGACTATCAGGCTCGTATGCAATGGGCTCCCAGGACCGTTGTTGTTTGGGATGTAAGTGGATTTCCTTGTGACTTGATATGGTTTGACGGACTCATGAACGCACAGAATCATTTCACTGCTCATTGTGCGATTATTGACTGAATGGCTGGCGAGCTTCGCCATTTGGCGCGTATCACTCCGCAGGCCGAGCGTCCATTTGAGACGTCTTATGTTCCAGAGGAGGAATCTAGGGATCAGATAGAAGGGAGGTGGATGAACTATGAGATCTGTGAAACTTCAGTGATACCTGGCAGAATTCCACATGCATTGCAAACCGAGATATTCTATTGTATCTAATCTGGAAATCAGGAGATGCATAGACGCACGTACCTTGAATAGAGTGCATTCTAGCAAATGATAGGGTCTAATGTACTATCATGATCATAGAATGGAGATGGCCGTGTCTCAAAGAAAAGTTATAGGGAAAATGCAAAACCCAGACGCCTTTTATGCTATAAGCATGAAACCCAATTGTGTAAGTGTGTGTCGATTACTGAGCCGTGCACTGCGCTGGCTCCTCGTCTTCCTCATCCTCCCAAGCAGAACCGCCCTGAGTATCTTTGGAACCGAATTCTTGCATGTTGCCCTTCGGGTCGTACTCAACTTCGTCCACGGTGGCTGCTTCGATTGGTGTGTCGGGCTTGGGGAGAATTTCCTTGAGCTTCTCGAGGACGGCTGGGCTGGGCTTCCACTTCTCATCGGGGAATTTCACGTTGACAATCAGGTAGAGATCACCGCGGGCGTCGCTGCGCTTGATGGGCATACCTTCACCGGCGACCTTCAAGACCTGCCCAGACTCGAGAACCTTGCCGGCTGGGTGTGTGATCTCGATACCGCGTTCATCCAGGTGCTTGAGCACAACGCGCGAAAAGCCGGTTAACGCCTCAGCCAGTGTGACATCAATCTCGGCCCGCAAGTCTGCACCAGCACGCTCAAAGACAGGGTGCTCCTCTTGAACCAAGCGGAACACAATGTCACCAGGTTCTTGGTCAGGTACCTGGTCAGCCTCGCCTTCCAAAACGATCTTGTCGCCCTCCCTATAAGAGAAGTTAGCCCACATTCAAAGTTCTATAAGATGAGAATTCCTTACTTCGAGCCAGGGGGGATGTAAAGCTCGAGCATCTTCTTCGATTCCACCGTCCGCTTGCCCTTGCACTTCTTGCACTTGTCCTTGTCGCTGAAGAAAGATCCTCTTCCATTGCAGGTGGTGCAGGGCTGTGTTGCCTTGGTGAGGAACTGGCCCATGTTCCTGATGACCTCCTGGTATCCAACACCGTCGCAAGTCGAGCACTTCTTCGCCTTGGCCTTCTCCTTTCCACCCTTGCCATTGCACAAACTGCAGATGACATTCTTGACGCTGGCAAACTTGACAGTCTTGCCCTTGTATAGATCCACCAGACTAAGCTCATATTCCTGCTCTTCATTGCGGCTCTTTCGCGGGCCCGCACCAGGACCTCCAGGCATGCCTCCCATGCCTCCGAAAGGATCCATCCCGGGCATACCGCCCATACCACCCATACCACCGAACATCTGTGCGAGGATATCATCTAGATCGGGACCAGCTCCGCCCATGCCGGGATCTCCAGAGCCGTTGAATGCGCTCATGCCATGGCGGTCGTATATTTCACGCTTCTGATCGTCGTAGAGGATCTCGTATGCCTCCTGGACGGACTTGAATCTGATTTCGGCAGTCGGGCGCTCCTCTTCGGGGACCTTATCTGGGTGACTGGAGAGGGCAGCCTATAGTAGACCGATGGTCAGTATTCCAACTCGAATATTGGAGAGATCTGTCTTGCCTTCCGATATGCCTGCCGAATTTCGTCTTTGCTCGCATTGCGTTCGATCTCGAGGACCTCTGTGGTGATAAGTCATCCAGGTCAGTTTCTCCACTTTGTCCTTGCCTGATGAACTAGTCATGGTCGCGCATACCGTAGAGGTCGACTTCAACAGAAGACACTGAAGATCTTGTCAGCAAGCAGCCAAATGGGCGGGTAAAGACGGATTCAAGGCGGAGTCCATACTCAGTGCGAGGCTCTCCTATAGGGATGTAACTATTGAAGGAATTCAGAGAGGAATCAGATGATATGTCCTTAGTTCAAAAGGGCCAGAGTTGTGTGAGAACAAAGCAAGAGGTGAGGTGTTGATCAAGCGGAGTCGCAAACTGAAATTTTGTCGGTAGCTTTGAGCGGAGCCGGGTCCTTCCTCCGCAAAAAATCCAGCGCGGCAGGTGCAGCCATTGCTTCAACAATGAGAAGCCCTCCAAGTCGGCTCTTTGCCCGGCGTCCTTGGACCTGTCTCCAGTGCAGGGCCTCATCCACCTCTGCGGGCGCACAACTCCGCAAATCGAAGAACAATTTGCCCGACGCGCCTGCGCGCACGCGATTTGCGCCTTCGCCGACCGGATATCTTCATTTGGGCTCTCTGCGAACAGCCCTTTTCAACTATCTCCTTGCGAAACGGACCGGTGGCCAATTCCTGCTGCGCATCGAGGACACCGACCAGGTTGGTAGCGCCATTGCGCTAGGTGTGGACAGCTGCTAATTGATACAGAAACGGACGATTGCCGATGCTGAACAACGGCTGTACGATGATTTAAATTGGGCGGGATTACACTGGGATGAAGGTGAGGTCGCTTGAGTGCTATAGCACGCAGACCTGGAGTAAGGAAAAGAAATGGGCTGACACTGTGTTGGTAGGTCCTGTTGTCGGTGGCCCATACGGCCCATATAGACAGGTAAAGTGCAGTGTCCTCGGCGTATATCTACCGCTGCTTACATGCGAGACTCATAGTCCGAGCGAACAGCTCTGTACCGATCCCATGCCGACGAATTGATCTCCAACGGCCATGCCTATCGCTGCTTCTGCTCCTCCGAGCGCCTCGATTCGTTTGCACGCCACCGAAGCCAAGCGGGTCTGGCACCAGGATATGATAGAAAATGCGCGCACATATCCTCTGAAGAGTCTGCGGATCGAGCATCCAACGGCGAAGCCCACGTGGTCCGGTTGAAAGTGGAAGGATATCCCATGTTCAACGACTTGGTCTATGGTAAGACGGGGCAGAATAAACCCAACAGCAGTAAACTGGACTTGATTGACCGAGTTTACGACGATCCCATTTTGATGAAGTCAGATGGATACCCTACATATCATCTGGCGAATGTGGTGGATGACCATTGCATGAAGATCACACACGTTATTCGAGGAACGGTAAGATGCCTTCATACTCTTGTAGAGCTCAACAGCTCATAGTGGACAGGAATGGATGCCATCAACGCCAATGCATGTCGCCCTTTACAACGCTTTCAACTGGACACCACCACGATTCGGCCATGTCCCTCTGCTGGTTGACAAGTCGGGCCAGAAACTGAGCAAGCGGAATGCAGATATTGATTTGTCCTCATTCAAAGATGAACAGGGGATCTTCCCGGCCACACTGGTTAATTTTGCTTCGCTTTTGGGCTGGTCACATTCCCAGAAGTCCGATGTATTCGACCTTAGGGAGTTAGAGCAACTCGTATGTTCCACCAGCCAAGCTAGGGTTCCCCTGCTAATGTCCATCCCAGTTCAACCTTAAGGTCACTCGTGGAAACACAGTCGTCGCATTCGAGAAGCTCTGGTTTCTTCAAAAAGCACATGCGCAGCGCTTCGCGGCAAATGGTGGCCCGGAATTTGGCGAGATGGTCAGCAGAGTATGCAAGGCTGTGGAGCAAAATCGTCTCAACGGGAACTCGTAAGTTTTGCCTACTGACAACCTTAATCTAAGAGAAATTTAACACATTGCTACAGTGAACGGATCCTCCAGGGCCGCACGCTCTCCGAATATATCTCTCCCCTCATCCGCGCGGACGCCAAGTCCTACACAACAGCGGAGGAGTTCGCTGAGCGTAACTCAACTTTCTTTGCCACTAAGCTCAACCGACCTACATATATCCCATCCTCATCCTCTTCGGCATCAAACCCTACCGTGCCCATGCTAGCACTTCACACGGCAGCAGCAGCTCTAACCCTCGTCCCATCAGCTCATTGGAACGTCGAGACGCACCGCTTCAACATCGCATCCTACGATGGCTCTGACAGTGTTGAAATTCCGCCCGAAGTTGACCCATCATCAGTGGTAACGGACAAGGTCTTTAAAAAGGAACTGTACCATTACCTTCGCTGGGCCTTGTCAGCTTCGGCACCGGGACCTGGCATACCCGAGACGATGACGATTCTTGGAAGAGATGAAACGGTTCGCAGGCTGCAGGATGCGAAGACGCTAACGCAGTCTTTGGTGCCGCAGGTCGGTCGACGGGTCCCAAAGTCATCTGGGAATAAGAAAATGGAGGAAGATCGGAGTTGGATGGGCTCTCTTGCCCCCGGTCAGTAAATAGCAGCTTTGATGTAGCATGATGGATTGTATGATATTTAAGTTTCGACAGATGTGACTGTATGGCGTAGGGCCTTTTATTACATGGATATAACAAAGTCGAGTCCCGTTTGGATGGTAGCTTGTTCCTTTGGTTTGGGCATCGAGGAATTCCCATCACCAACATGTCGAAGTTCTTTCCCATTTATTCCAAATTCAAACCTGGCCTTGTGCTTCCGATCCATACATAGAAAAGGCTTTATCTTGCCTGGCTTGAAACATGCTAAGCTGTATCTTTTGCTTACGGGTCATTGATTGCTGATGTAGTTCACTATGTACAAAACCAGACTCAAGACCGAGGCAAGGCGATGGAACCAAAAGTCACAAAAGATTGATTCGTCTACGTGTACACCGAAGTAAAGCGTAGCTTTATCGTAATAAAACATAGTATATGACACATCACCATCCAAATATGTATAAACGGTATTTTAACCAGCAGGGTTCGCGCAAGTGAAGGGCGTAAGCGCAGACTCCGAGAAAGAAGCGTGCATGGCAGTGACAGAAGCCCAGATACCCAGGCCAGCGGCTCCCAGAGCAGCAAGGGAGTAGAGCACGTCAAAGGTGTTCCATGCGAACTTCTTCTTATATCCGCGGATCCAGCGCGTGATACCGCTGTCTACACGGTTGACCTTGCCTGTGAGCGGGTTGAAGTGTTCTTCGGGAAGCATTGCGTCTTTTTGCACGTTGTATCCAACAAGCAGCATAGGCGGGAAGGTGTATGAGAATTGCAGGATACAGGCGGCGCCGACGAAGGATGTCAGGTTACTGATCTGGGGAATGGCGGCGGCGATGATCCAGGCGAGGACCCAGTATATCGGCACTTGGTGGTTTGTTAGTATGTAGGTATAGTTAGGGAAAAGGTTGGGGCTTACCGAGACCGATCCAGAGGTATTTGCCGAGTCGGCTGTCCAGAGGGGGGAAGTGGAAGACGTCCCGTAGGACGGAAGAGTAGAAGACCTTGATACCGATGTTCCCGTAAAGCAGGGCTGCGATGACACCGGTGATAAATGAGATCGCATTTCCGAGAGTCTGGAAGCGGTAGGCCGTATCAGGGATACCCTGGTAGGCAGGGTTGAAAGTGAATTGGCCCTGGGCACTGTAGACGACCATACCCATGATCAGGTAGCAGCAGTAGATGAAGATTTCAGCACAGATGAATCCCTTCCAGAAATCATAGGGTCGTCTCATTTCAGCCATGAGCTCGTTGAACAGGGTCGCACCGCCATACGCAAAGACCGCGTTCATCATAGCAGTAACCTTGTCATTCAGGGTCGAGCTAGCGGGCCAGTTGGCACTAGTAATGACGGGGCCCTTCTTGATTGTAGGGTAACTGGCTTGCACGGCCTCATAGTTGGGAGGGTATTCGTGGACAACGGCCATGGTCATGATGATGACGATAACGTTCAACCAGATAGCGATGTTGGCCAGAAACGAGAGACGCTGCAAAGTACGGATCTGACCGAGAACAAAGCCGATGACCATGAAGATGACTTCGGCAACAATAAAGCAGAGGAAGCCTTTGCCATTCTCGCCCTGCGCCATCTGCGCCAAACCCTGTCCGTTACTCGTGATCAACAGAGACACGTTCAGGAAGAACTGGAAGCTCTGGAGGACATTGACTCCGATACGGGCATAGCTGCCGAAAACGCGGAATGCGACATCGCCATAATTGCGCATGGGGAACCGGGCCGAGTCCAGGCCGACGAAGATTTTCCACAGCTGCAAACCGGAGTAAGCAGCCATGATACCGAAGACAGTGTACAGGGCAAAGCCGGGTCCATAGCCCATTCGACTAATGGCCCAGGGGACATTGGTCGGGCCTAGAATATCGGTGGTGATCAGATAGAAGATCGAACCCCAAGTCGCAGTCCGGGCTGCTCTCTGCGCCTGCTCCCACTCTGTCTCGGTAATCCCATAGTTGTCGGTTCCATCGCTATTCACGGTCACTTTTGCTGAAGGGTCTGTCTTCTTCTCATCCATTTTCTTCTCGTCCGTGTTCTCTGTGGAAGCCGGCAGTGATACTGCTGGTGTGTCTTTGGGCTTCTTCTTGCCCCTGAGCACGTTCAACCATTGCGAAAACCCCTGGTCATCGGTACGGATATGCTTCTCGTACTCGCGCGAGCGGTTGGCCCAATAGACGTAGTTTTCGAAGGTAATGCTGGAATCCAGGTAGATCGAGTCTTTCCCTTGCAGCACGGGAGCGGGAACACTGTGCTCAATGGAACCGTCTCCCGCCTTGGAGATGTGGTGCTCTTCTTCGGTACCAATGATATCAGCTTCGTCACCGAGGCGGGGATCGGCAATGCCGCCAATGTTGGCGGCCGAGATATTGCCTGCCATGCTTGGCCCGAATCTAGAATGGCTCAGAACGAGACTAGCTGAGAGAAAAAGTGACGAAAGGAACAGGGGGAGAATGGACCGCGCGATCGGTCTTTATTAGGGAGTCCGTTACTGCGGAGAAGTACCTCCCGCAGAAATGCCTCTAATCTTTAGCTTAGTACGATTGGACGCAGTGGAGTATTTATCACGGGCATCTGAGCGATTGGGGGCCAATGACTCGGTATTTGACAGGACGTTATCAGAAGGTCAACTGAAAATGCAACGCTATCCATGTCTTACCACAGGATCCTAGCTGCGACAGACTGGTTCGCGTGCTTAACCGATCTCCACTGGGCGTCTTGGACTCCATAAGACTGCTTGGTATTCGCTGGGCAAAAGCTTGTATCTCCGCATTCAAGATGAGACATGAACGGTGTAGACCAATCAGCGGACTTCTTTGACGGATTCGGATGGTACCTATTCCCACTTTTTCCTACGTAGAACCAATGATATCCCGTGGCTTGATTTCCCGTGTTCCTTTCGCGTGGTTGAAACTGATACTGCTTGGTGATTGGTCGGAAATTGCCGGAAATTCACGGTATTCTTTGAGGGGATTCCACTCTTATCTCGGTCCCTCCGAATAGGAGCCGTTGTTCACTTGTTCGCAGTGGGACTGCTTGGTCGCGTGCTCGTTTTAGGCAGCCAGATATAGCGTCCCTATTGGCCCAGTTGCCATTGTTTGAGCAGTGTTCTAAGCGGCCGCACAGACCCCGTTGCGCTATATCGATGTGTCGCATTAGGAAGGTGCTTGAACTCCGTTTCGCCTTCGCAGCCTTCGCAGTCCCCCTGAAGCCATGGATTCTCAGGTGAGGTTGAAACAAGAAGTTGCACGAGCCCAGTAGTCTGAACTTAACAGCACTTGGCATTGCTTGTAACTAAGCCACATTCATTTCTGCATGAAGGCGCTATCTACCGTGTCGACGAGGTCTTCCTAAGCGATATATGCTTTTTTCACCTCCCAAAGGACCAATCGATATGGAAAATGGCATCTAGGCCCGAATCGTCCGCGTTGATTCTCTCGGCTTCCCGTGGTCCGGGCTCGGCCGGTTCCGTGGAATCTTGAACCGCGTTCGCGACAGAGCCTCTCATATTGAATTGGGAAGGGATATTGAATTGAGAAGGGTCCTCATTATTCGAATCGGGGGCTTCTTGCGGCTAGCAATGTTTCTAGATTAGAGAAGCTAGGCCGCTGTGGGTTTGCCCGTCGGCATCCCGGGCATAGTTAAACGGGGTATGCTTGCCAAGCGGCGGGGATCATTTCGGCTTCCTCCGATGGTCTCCAAAATTGGAAAGATGCATATTGGTCGAGTTTTACTAGAGCGTCCCGATATCGCAAGGCTTCGCTGATCACGTAAACGGCCGACCAGTTTAGTTAATTAGCAGCTCGCTAGTAAGTCTATAGACAGAATAGTAGACAGAATGAAATACTCACGAGGCCTTTGCACTCTGGCGGAAAATCAGTTGCTGAATATTTCAAAGGCAGTTGACGTCCCAGTCTGCCACCAAGGCCACAGAAAAAGAGTCTGATCTAATAGCGAGGACTATGTCCAAATGCTGTAGCCGCCACCAGATTCGCCGCCGCTCTCTATCTCTGTGGTCGTAATATTCAAAGTTGTGCCGTCTCGATGAAGACCCAATCTTTCTGACTATTCCCATCAGATTGTCGCAGGAGACGGATTCGGACTTAACCCCAGCAGCCACTGATCGGGCTCAAGCTGTTCTTTCTAAAAGTGATACTCTCGTTGGGCTTTCGATATGGACCTTTCTGCATTCTTTGGTGGAACGATATCTGTCGCAGTCTGCCAAACTCTACTTGAGTCCAATTGGTCGAAGGCCTTGAAGGTAAAGTCAAGCTGGATTCCATTGCAAATGGAGGAGCAACGTCGTGCAGAACCAAGTGCTGAAGGACAACCTTGGGTTTGTGCTTAACCTCAATCCGGTACTTAACTTGCACTTTCATACAGACCAGAAATCAAACGGAAAGATAGGTTATGGCTTTTAGTGGCGATTCTTTGGATGGAAATTGGATAGTATCCATAGTAATTCTTGGTCTCTTCCTCTAAATTATATTTCCGCCCAGTTCCAAGCAAGAACGCTGCTATCCGTCTGTACATCTCAACCGGGTTAGAATACATAGGAAAATGTCCACTCTGTGGAATATCCGCCAGCTCCACGCCCTCCTTCTCGAGACGCGGTAGGTACGATAATCCACGGCACTCATCGCCAAACATAAACATCTTCGGGAACGGAAGGCTCACGAACGTGCCGATTAGATCTTCCTGATCCGAAAGCTGCACCATAGACTCAAAGATGGGACGCACCGCACCTGCGCGCACCCGCAATGGCAGCGCGGATGCATACAGCGGGCTGGAGTAAGATTCTGACCGGCGAGTTCGATCGATAAACTCATCGAGGAATGAGTCGGGGTCATCCGAAGGGAAAGTAAAAATCTGTCAGCTGAGGAAGCAATCTTCTGGCGCGAGATTGCCCTTGATGTCTACAAAGCTGAGGACTCGATCTGGGTGGTGCTGTGCGAAAACGAGCGCTGTGAGGCCGCCCACTGAGTGGCCTATAATGTGGAATTTGGTGATATTGAAGTGTCTAAGGAATGCTTCGGCGGTGGCGACAAGAAATGGAATGTCTGTGACGGAAAGCTTGTCGCTCGTGGAATGTCCACAGCCTGGGGCATCGTAGGCAATGAAGCCATATTTTTGCAGGTCTGGATGACGGATTAGATCTGCTAGCTCTTCTTTACAGGAGCCGAAACCGTGCAAGAATAGAATTGGTGGGCTTGAGTTTAGCTTATGGAGTGTTAAAAGATTGAGGTTGACGCCCTTGACTTGGAGCGGGATCGTCTCGTAGGTGAGTGACATGCTGAAAGAGTGTGGTAAATACCGAAAATCACAAATTCCGTACAAAAAGAAGGAGGTGGAGTGAACTTTTTAATTGATATCTGACATCAACGATCGGGCAAGGGTCTTTTTGCCGCTCGCCTCTTGCCAAACCGTGGTGGCGCCCGTGGAGAATCGATGATTTATGAGTGGTTTGCCATTAAATTGATAGCGATACAGAACTACACATATGTGATCTGTCCTAAGGCTAACGCAGGAAACGTATTGAACAGGATAGGCCTCACCTAGAGACCTTCCAGCCGATACAAGGGCTCCAATCTAGCCGAATGTTGGAACCATCACGGTTACACCTGGATCAAGTGGGCAGGCAGTGTTAAGGAGACTACAGGTTTTCGGCTCGGGAGACTACAGTTTAGACCGCCTCCCTAATTAGGCCTAGTAATATTTATCTGACCTCCATAGACATCTTCTACTACATCTATTTTATCTTCCTTCTTACACCTCTCTGGTTGTTACTCTCTGGACGTACTAAGCCGCATTATCATTATTTCTGGTTAGTATATCATTAATATCATCATTATCATCTCTAATACCCATTTCTGCAGCACCAAAAATGTCTTCTACCGATGCACCTATGGCTATGCCTACCGATACCATCCCTATTGGGGATATCGATATATGGATCCCGCACGATCCCCCGCAGGATGATCCGGCCGCACTGGGACTCCCGCAGGCCGCATTGGGCCCCCCGTAGGGCGCATTGGGTGCATCAATGGATGCTCCGGCCGCACCGGGCCCCCCGCAGGATACACCGAAGCTCCTACCTCCGCCCGAGCAGCTTTTTGCGTCTTTTGACGAGATGATGGCCTTTCTAGGCCAGTATACTAGGTCCCAGGGGTATAGTGTAACCAAAAAGACGTCTACTAGAGGGGGTAGATGCTGCTATCTTCGGTGTGACCGCGGCGGTATATACCATGACCGAATTAATGCCCCCGAAGGGGCTAAACGCCGCAAGACAAGCACTAGGCGTATCGACTGCCCTTTCAAGATATACGCTAGCCATAATAGGCAGACAGATCAATGGAAGCTATCTATCAGAAACCTAGAGCATAATCATCCCTAGACATTGAGTCTTAGCTATAATTCTCTTTAAGAATTAGTCTCTATTCTTATTATAATATATTACTCCCGCCTCCTCTTAAGAGTTACCCCCGTCCTTAAGATAGTCGTGCCTTACCTAATCGATAGGCTTACTATCCTACCAACTAGTTCGTAATAGGTAGACTTCGCTAGATACTCGTCTACATCGGATGCTTAGGTTAGCTCGATGAATCAAATTATCTCTTTGGGCTCTCCTTCGTCCCTACACTAGACAGACTTTATATGTGACTTTTCAATCGACTAGCAGCCCTATTCCCAAACGGGTAAGCCGCTGTAAGTAATGCTACTTCAATTTGATTTGATTGGAATATGCTAACGTAGGCTCTAGTTCTCCGATTACTAACACACTCGTGGCTCTTCAAAAGGGACGGCTTACGTCTCGGTCTAATCCAATCCCTGCCATCCTACTAGACCCTTCAGTTGGCCAAAACATCCAACATAATGGATGCATGGGGCCCTTAAGGCTTGTTGTCCGCCATTAGTGAGTACTCCCTTTACGTTGTGTATTTCCTGACTAAACATGACTCATTGAGTAGGTCTACCCTTCCGACACGCCAGCTATGTCTTTCATATATGAGTGTAGCTATCTCATTTGAAGCAATTATTTTAGTTGACCCGCCCAAAAGAGCATTCTCCCTTAGGAACGCCATTACGCTACCAGACGGTCTGCCGAGAACTACAGCTACGCATGGATGGCACGATATCCGGCGATTGAAGACCATATTAGGTTGATGGGGCTGTAACAAATTGGATTTTGGCAATCCATGGGAATTTTGGAATTTGGAATAAATTAAAGGATCTCATTGCCTGCGTTGCCAGGTTTCAACTAATATTAAAGGTGATAAACAAGGCTCATTCCGGTCCCTTTACATATTCTTAGCCTGCGGAAAAGGTTGAGGCGGGTTCACTCCTGCGATCCTGAGTCGAGCTTGGTAAACTAGAGCGACTGTCAACGATATGTTCTCGCATCGGCTGGCGAAGATCTAGCTCACCATGATCGGCAACATGAGAAATAACCGAATTAATGTGCAGGTCGCTGTCCTCGATCCCGCAAGTCGCGAACAGCTCACGAATCTTCTGGGCTGTCAAGCTCAAGATGGCCTCATCCGTAGTGGTCACGAGGTTGGTGAAGCTCGGAGGATTCATTTCAGGGTTCACGAGCACATCATTCTCTTCAGGGATGTTCGAGCGAGAGGGGTGGCAATGCTACTTTAAAGTGTCTTTAAAGTGGCGTGGCGGCACGTCTAGTGATGTTCCATCTAGATTCCACAAGTCAGCTTGATATCTCAACTGTTAAGAGCTTCTTGACAATACATACCTAGACTTCAAAATAAATCGCCTCTGACGCCTGCAGAGTGGCAAGAAGACGCAACCGATGCACCTCGGCTACTAGTGCATGCAACAACATTCGCACCCTCTCTTCAGCCAGAGTATCCGAGCAATACATCATCGAGATATCGACTTCACTGCTGCCGTCTTGGCTCTCGCTCACAACAGTGGAGACAACCCAGAGATCCCATCCGCCAAATAGCCTCGGTTTCACGACGGCTTGCGCCGAAACTCCATCTTGCAATTGAATTGTGGGCGGCGCTTCCTCGAGGCCGTGGTGCGCCACCACGGTGCTGATGCAGTTGACACTAGCTTTGGCATCGGAATTTTCACCAGAGAGCCAATTTGTGCAATCGCGTACAATGTCTGAAAGCCCGTAGGCGTGATGTGGAATGCCGGACAGGTGCTGGCTGTGGATAGAGTGAAGGAGGGCTCCAGCTGAGGATGCATCTGGTGTTGCTGAAGGCGCGATTACTCGCACTGGAACGATGTCCAGGCAGGGACCGACAACGTAATCAGTGGATTCTGATGGTGCAATGCTGCGAGTTGTGACGCCGTGCCCGAAGATGACATCGAATTTACCACGGGCGGCACTGGCGCTGCTGCTGTTGGCGAGGACTAGAGCCCACGCAGCCTTCAGGTAGGTAGCAAATGTGTATTGGTGTGATCTTGACTTTGCGCTACCGGAAGACGAAGGTGGAGGACAGCGCATTCGAACTTTGATCTCACTATCTTCGACGCCTTTCTTTGTGGTCGATCCTGTGATTTCCGTCATTGTGGAACCGTGAAGCAGGCGCTTCCAGAATTCTCTCGAGTCGTTTCTAGGTGGCATTGAAGCCACGAACGAGTGGAATTGGGGTGCTGGGTCGCATTCAAACGGAGCGCCCTGGTACGCAACAGAGAGATCGTGACAGAGTGTATCTATGCCGACAGCGTCGTACAGGCCGTGCGATATGCATAGTATAAGCTTTGTCGGGGGCCCCTGTTGAAGTGCGAATCGGACTAGAGGCTTGCCGTATCCGGTAGCCGGCATGATCGAAGTAAAATCGGCGTCTGATTCAACCATGGCAAGTCGCGGTTCATCTGACAGACGATGGCGTAGGACAACCTGCAAGAGTCCGACTTTCGGATCTTGAGACTCGACAAAGACAGTGCGCAGAATGCCATGTCGTGCAATGAGACGTTCAAGAGCATGCTCCAAACGGTGAAGATGGACAGGGCCGTTGAAAGTGAAAGAGAAGGTGTTCATGTAGCCTCGAAGGGGAAGGAGAGAGACTTCAAATGCTAGGCGCTGGAAGCTTGTTGCGGGCTGGCTTGCCTCAATTTCCGACGACGGAATGTCTAACCCAGCAATTGAATGTAGAACAGTCCCGCTTTCCCCTGGAGCTGGTGTTGGGCTTAAGAACAACTCAGGGGAGTCTGAATCATAAAGTGATGCCAGATCCTGCAGCGCATTCGCCTGCAAAGCCTCCACCACAGTCATAGCAGAAAACCCATTCCTCCGCGCCGCAGCTACGAAACGCAAAGCGTGGATGGAGTCGCCGCCTAAACGGATAAAGCTGTGATCCATATTCACATACTCTCGGTCGAGGCCCACAACGGTCGCGAAGAGTTCTTGGAGCAAGAGAATGGGATCGGCTGTAGTGCTTGGAGGGGTAGGTAGAGCAGTAGTGGAAGTCAGAGGCGGCGAAGACGGAGGAGGGGAAGACTCCATGTAATCTTCTTCGTTTTCCTCATCAACGGATGCTTCCACAAACGAGCGAAGCTCCTGAGCGGAGAGATGTGACGCGAGCTGCTGCAGAGCACCTCGGTCAGTCTTGCGCGCAATGGACTGCGGCATACAGGTGATTGGGACGAAGGCTGTGGGGACCATATAGGAGGGGAGAACTGCGCGCAGGCTATCTGGCAGTCGAGCCTCGCGGAGAACTCGAGCAAGGTTGCCCTTGGCTCGGGGAGTGTCTTCAATGTTGCTACTCGTTTCCTGCAGACCGGAATATGAGATGGCCATCGACAGGAAAGCAACAAGCAGAGGCGTAGCTGTGGGATTGTTTTTCTTGGGAATCACTACCTCCACTGCGAGATCATGGACCCTCTCATCGAGCAAATTGCGTAGGTTGACTTCGACCTCACCGGTCTCGATACGATAACCGTTCAAATTGACTTGGGAATCCTTACGGCCCAAACAGACAATCGACCCATCATCGGCATAACAGGCAAGATCGCCGGTCTTGTAGAAGCGGCGAGTGATGCACGAGTTTGGTGATTCTGCCCACGCAGGATTGGTGATGAAAACTTCGGCCGTCTTCTCTGGGTTGTTCAAATAGCCCTTGGCCAGCAGATGGCCTTCAATCAGCAACTCTCCGACACATCCAATTGGCATCAGACGATCATGGTTCTTCGCGTCGGTGATCCAAAGATTACACCCGATCGGAAATCCAATGTTAATTGGATTGGAGTCTGGGCCTAGCCTGTCTGTGCAAGAAGTCGAGATCGAAGATTCCGTAGGTCCATAGACATTCCGTATGTCAACGGGCCCATCGAGGCTTGCCCATCGTTGCAACGCCCTAGGTGTCATTTTCTCGCCTCCAAAATGGATGTGACGTAGGGTAAGGACATTGGCTGGGTTCAAAGCGTCCGCGAGACTCGGTGTAATGTGCGCACCCGTCACACGCATGCGATTCATTGCTCCTTCAAGGTCGTTCAATCGCTCCCATTCAGATGGTACACACACGCAGCCTCCGTAAGTCCACGTTGTGAGCGTGTCCTCGATAGATGTGTCAAAGCTGAATGTTGAGAACTGGATGATGCGGATATTTTCGTGTCGAGCAAGTCTTGTTCTTCGTGGTTTCGCGCCCGTGCGGTATGACTCATGTGTAATCATGACACCCTTGGGTTTGCCCGTCGATCCAGATGTGAAAATAATATAGGCCAAGTCAGAGGGGTCGCGTTGAGGCAGAGCTCGGTTGGTAGTCTGGTACTGGGTGGGACGGTTGAGAGCATGCTCATTCAGCACTATGAGTGTCGCGCTGGTCGCAAAATCGTAATGGGATGTCTTGTCAGATACAAGCATAACACGTGGCTGGATCTGGGAGACGATCTCTTGAAGTCGCCCGGCAGGCTGTGCTGGATCTGTAGGGACAAATGCAGCGCCGGTCTTGAGCACACCGAACATGGCGACCATGGCCCAGAGGGATTTCTCAAAGCATAGAGGAACAAAATCGCCAGGACCAGTACCATGCTCATTTTGCAAAATATCAGCGAGTCTTTGTGCCAGCTCGTCAAAACGTGCGTAGGTCAAGTCTCCATCATGGGCGCAAACAGCTTGTGCGTCAGGCCTGCGCGCGACCTCCTGAGCCATGATATGATCAATGAGCTCGCGGACAGGCTCCGGACGTATCTGATTCCAGGTCTCGAGCTCCTGTTTATCGGAGGTAGACAGGTACTCAATGTTGTCCACAGTTGCCTCCGGACCCAGCCGTTGGAGTTGCTGCGCAACATGATCGATCTGCTTCAAAATGCGCATCATCTGGACAGTTGAAATAGCGTTTGAGTCAAAGATAGTCTGTAGCATGCTATTCCCTCCGCCCAGGCTGTACTCAATGCACAGCGGAATGGTATGGTATGTAGAGGTCGTGGAATCATCGTCAATGGGTTGGAAAAGAGGATCCAAATCTTCACTCGAAGGCGATTGCACAACGGACAATACATTTTGGAAATCGCAGAATCTACGAACATCTTCCGCGTCGGGAACGTGATGTTCATGGGGCATCATCTGTACGGCTTCGTCTTGTAGCGTCTGCAGGAATGCCAGGATCGGTACATTCTGACCTTTGGGGATCCTCACTCTCACGGGGACAGTGGCGAGAGTAGGCCCACAAACACTTTCAATGCCATTCAGACCCGCATTTCTTCCGCTAAGTGTTGCGCCGAACAGCACCGTGTCGAAATTAGTGTATTGAGACAGAACAAGCGCCCATGCCGCTCGAGCGATGGTGCCAGCCGTCATGGAATGCGCGGGGTGCAGCGAAGTTGATAACTTAAGTCTGTGATGTGGCTTTCCGGGGGAATCCAAAGATTTGGCGTCTGGGTTGGGAAACGGCGTCACAGCGACGTCTTGGAGATAATCGGTCCAGTATGTGCTATGAGCACCCCTGGAGGTGTCACGGTCGGCATTTTCGAGGTACTCTATGAAGTGCTTGAATTGCACAGGGGAAGGAACTTCGCTGGCGTTGTAGAAGCCTGAAACCGTTTGCTGAACCATAAGTAGCGTCCATTCGTCAAAGAGCGCGTGGTGGACGCGCCAGACTAGCTTCAGTCTTCCTCCCACTCGGTCATCGAGTGGAACAAGTTTTAGCGAAGACAACATCTGCTCACTGTGAGATTCTGCATCTTCAAAAATACTAGAACCAGCTGATATAGCACCGGGTTTGCTACAACTTGCAGTGTACCGTTAGCTGGAGTCGAGACGAACTCAGTTCGCAAGATATCGAAAGCGTTGATCGTTTTGCTCCAAGCATCCTTGAATCTCTTGACATTGATGTCCAGAGGTACAGCCCATTCGAGCTCGGCCATATACGCATCTGGTGACATGGCAGATGCGACGAGCATACGCTCTTGTAGTGGTGTGCAGGAGTATATATCCTGAACGGACGCTGGTGGGATGGCCAGGGACTTGGCACAGTAGTCGAGGATCTCTGGATTGATGGTAGCAACAGCAACAGTTGGGCTTTTGGTACTATCCTGGAGTCCATCTGACTTTAAAAGCACCGCCATGTCCTTCAGACGTGGATTTTGGAAGATGGAAGAAGTGGGAATCCGGATGGACTGGCTACCTTCAGCGGAGATGAGAGTGGCAAGTCGTATAGCATGTATCGAGTTCCCGCCCAACTCGAAGAAACTTTCATCGACTCCGATATCTGACGCCGGCAACGCGAGCACTTTCTTCCAGAGCGTTTGTAGTAAGCGTTCGGCAGGGGTCCTCGGTGGGGTTTTCACCTCCGTAGTGATAGATGCACGAGGCGCAGTTGCAGAAGCAGCCGTCAACGCGTTGAGCTCCTGGAAAGTCTGGCTAGAGGCCATTGCCTTGAGTGCCTTGCGGTCTAGCTTTTTGCTGAAGGTTTGTGGCAACTCATGTACGCGGACAAACAGTGAGGGGACCATGAACGAGGGCAGAGAGGCGTGCAATTTGGACGTGAGATCCTCTTTGGACAAAATCACACTTGCGTCAGGATCCTCGATAAAAGCAGCCAACGTTGGAGTTCCACCTTGCGGTTCGATGATCTCAGCAGCAACGCGCACCCCGTGGAGAAGTGAAGAGACGTAATGATCGACCTCAGCGAGCTCGAGGCGCTGCCCGTTGAGTTTGGCTTGAGAGTCGATACGCCCAATGAAGTGCAGCATCCCGTCTGCCTCGTAACGAACCAGATCTCCAGTCTTGTAGGATCGAGAGTCATTGCCACCGTCCACGTCAAAGTCGGTTATCCATCGCGGTGCTTTCACAAACCTCCTTGCTGTCTCATCTGGCTGCGAAAGATATTCGCGCGCAATCTGCGGACCTTTCAACAAAAGCTCGCCCGTACAACCCACAGGTAATAGGACATCGATATCATGCGGACTGACAACCCAGGCTGTGCAGCCAACAGGCAATCCGATCGTTGTCGGGTCTTCATGCTTCGCACGGAAAGAATACATCGTCGAGAACAGAGTGTTCTCTGCAGGTCCATACGCATTGATCAGATGTACTTTAGTGGGATCTGCCCACTTCTCGACGATACTCCGTGTGGGTGCCTCTCCTATCATCATAAGTGTCTTGACTGACGGGATCTCATCCGGATGAGGAAGAAGGTGCATTGTCGACGGGGTCATGAAAAGCCAATTGATTTCGTGCTTTCGGATTGTAGAGCTCAAGTGCGTGAGACCGTTGGCTGCGTCGGCGATGACCAGGCAGCCTCCGTGAGCAAGAGTAAGGAAGATCTCACAGGCGTGAATATCAAATGCAAAGGCAGCGTTCTGTAGAGTGCGATTGGTCGGTCCAAAGCCCATTCGGGAACCGTAGGATCCGATCGCACTGCATAAAGCGCTCTGCTGGAGGAGAATTGCTTTCGGAAGACCGGTGCTGCCGGAGGTATAGACCACGACAGCGGGATCCGATGGCTCAATAGTGACAATTTCGACTGCTTGTGCATCCTCATGGACTGCCAGAAGACGACCTTGAAGTTTTTGGTCGAAAGTGAGAACCTGGCTGAGGCCAGCGAACCGATCAGTCTGCTTGGCGTCGGCCAAGATGAGCTTTGCTCCGGATTGTTGCACCAGCTGTAAGAGGCGCTGCGTTGGATGACTTGGTTCTAGCGCTAAGTATGCTCGCTTCAACCGCTGCACCGCCAGCATAACGACAGGCACCCATCGGGATCGTGAGAAACAGATCGCGATCGTCTCTTCCGCAGGCGACAAGGCGAAGTTGGACTGGATGTAGAGTGCCAGAGTGGAAGCATATTCCTCAATCTCGCTGAAAGTCAGGATACCATCCCAAGCCTCAATGGCGACCTTATTTGGAGATGACTGTGCCCAGTGTGAGATGAGCTGCGGCGCTGTTGAGTGCGCCTGTTGTGGAGCGAAAGAGTTCCAGGTCGCGATTTGGTCTCGGTGGGCGGGACTGTAGATCTTCATGTCGGCAAGCGTCGTGCAAGTGCCTGCAGAGCGGAGCTGCTTGATTATGTTGAAAAGCGTATGGATCATATTGCTGACCAGATCTGGAGGCGCAACAGTGGCATTGAAAATCGCTTCAATGGAAAGCCTGCCTTTGCCGGGCTTCATCTCCAGCACCAACGGGGTGGTGAAGTAGCCACCTGAATTCTCGTACGCAGGGCCGCTGGCAACCAATTTGATCAAATCGTCGTCGTGCTGTTCGGAGGAAGGGCTGATGATCTGAATGATAGTATGGAACTGAAGGGCCCTTGAGTCAAGACATTCAATCTGTGCTGGCCCAATTTGTGCATGAGATAGGACCTGCATCACGTTCCGCTGCTCGCCAGACAGCCAAGTATGTAGATCACGTCCGCGAGCTTGGTCGAGACGGGAGCGAACAGGCACTGTTGCAACACAGGGACCCATTATTCTGTTGCCGTCCTGTATCCCTAGGGATCTCTCGGACATAACCGACCCAAAGATGACGTCCTCAGATGCCGAGAACACCGAGAGCGTCAGAGCCCACGCAGCGTGGAGCTGTGTGGCATCCGTAATACCTTTGGTCGCGTCCCCAACATCAACGTCTATGTCAACCTCGAATAACTGCGTAGTCTCCACACGCTCCTGGCGGGAATCAGGGAATACTGTGGTGTGCTCAGCATCCCCCAGTGTCTGGAGCCAAAAGTCATGGAATTCAGCATCATCTTCCTGGCCTGTCCGCGCTCGTGCCTGAACGAAGGCAGCGTACGGGGCGATAGTGTTTGGTTGTAGCTCGGAAACATAAGCTGCATTTAGCTGCGCCAAGAACAGGTCCCAAGTGATAGCATCGAAGACTGCGTGGCTGGCGTATGACCACAGCCCCGGCTGTGATCCGGTGGCAGCTAAAGAGAATTTCACCAGCGGCGATCCCTGCTCCCAGGGGCGAACAATCACATCGTGAGCCTCCGTTAAAGGATCCATCAGATCACTCGCGGCTAATACAGCTTGGAAGTAGCCGAACCCATCGACGTAGATGATGCGCGTTCGCAGGATTGGATTCGCAGCCACAACTTGCCTCAGTGCGTTCCGCAGGCGTGCTGCTTCTGGATCAGGTGAAGAAAGTGAAAACTGATACTTCGCGACATATGATCCCTGCTGCTGCGCAGAGATAGCCATGACACCCTCCTGGAATGCTGTGCATGGGTAAACATCCTCGATCTCGACATCTACAAGTTGTTTATGAATAGCATTGAGAACGGCACTGTGCTGCCGCCATGGGCCGAGCATGGAGAAAGGAGCAGTGGCAGGACTGGATGATATTTTCGAGAAACTTTCAGTCGGTTCTCTCAGCGCAAATGCCAGGTCCATCAATGTCGGTCGGTCGTAAATGTCGGCTACGCCAATTTGTCGCTGACAGCGGCTCCTACAGAGGGCAACGAGGCGCATGGCGACAACGGAATCTCCACCATAGTCGAAGAAGTTAGACAAAGGACTTATTTGCATTTTTCCGTCGGTGCCAAGGTCCAGGGCTTCAATCCAAAGATCCTTTGCAAGGGTGAGTTCAGGGGTTGCCAATGCCCAGTCTGGGTCGCTCTTTTGATCTTGCGAACTCGCGTGGCGGGTCAGATGTGAAGCGGTGTAGGTTTGGAGCTCATCGGCTGAGATATTGGACACAATACTGCGTAGCTTCTTTCGATCGAGTTTTCCAGTGACCGTTGTTGGGAGTGAAGGCAAAGGGATGAAGAGTGTCGGCATCATGTATCGGGGTAGGCGGGCACGGAGTGCCTGAACGACAGGCGCGATAAGGACTTGCCATTGGGTTTGCCATTGAGCTGAATCGCCGTGCACAGTGCATAGTGCCGCCAAGGCCTCTTTCCCTTGTGATTTGACAATGTCGACACATGCTTCATGGACAACACCGACCCCAGCCGAGAGCAGTTTTGCTTCGATCTCGCCCACCTCGATTCTCACGCCTCTTAGCTTTACCTGCTGGTCCCGGCGGCGCAGATACGTAAAGGAGCCATCTAAGTTTGCGCGGATCAGATCACCTGTTCTATAAAATCGTCGCTCTGGACTTGACCACCGCAAGTTCACGACAAAGCTTTGTAATGTCGCTGCCTCGTTGCGGTAGTAGCCTCGTGCGAGCGATGGGCCCTCGATCAGCAACTCTCCCACTGCGCCCAGTGGCATACGAACGTGCGGGTTTCCAGGATGCGTTACCCACGCGCGGCCGCAAAGGACATGGCCGATGTTACGTGGTTCGCCAGGAACAGCCCGGGTGGCTGTCGCCAAAATGCTGCATTCGGTCGGACCATAGGCGTTGTACAGACGAACAGAGGTGGCAAGCCATGTGTCGTAGAGCGCTTCACTGGGGGCTTCGCCAGCAAGCACCAACGCTTCCAGACTCGGCACTTGGTCAGGACGTAGCAGGGTGGCCACAGTTGGAGTTAGACTGACGTCCGTGGCGGCATACCGGGCTATCGAACCTGCGAGATCATCCAGGCGCTCTGCCTCAGATGGCATAATGATTGCCCCGCCTGCTAGTAGCGTTGTCCACATATCGTCAATGGAGACGTCAAAGGAGAACGGGGTCACTTGAAGAACGCGGGATCGAGGCTTCCGCTCGAATGTGTCCAATCGAGCCAGTGCAGCTGTGAGATACGCTCTATGCTCAACTTCGATGCCCTTCGGAGTTCCACTCGTCCCACTGGTAAAAAAGAGGTAGGCGACTGTTTTTGGGGGTACCTGTGGTAGTGAGGCGGCGAGTGAGTAATTGGTTTCCGACTTGAGGTCTGCTCCGAGCTCAACAGTGCACTTCACGTCGGCAGACCAAAACTGCTCCGTTCCTGGAGAGCAGAGCATCAGTGTAGGATAGGGATGAAGCTGGCTCAGAAGCTCTTTGTTCCGCGAGGTCGGATTGTTAATGTCGAGGAACATAATGGTTCCGCCTGCGCGCAGGACCGCGAGTAAGCCGACCACCGTCCAGGTCGACTTATGTGTGTGGAAGGGTACCACGTCTCCGATAGCAAGCCCAAGATTTCGTAGTCTGAGAGCCAAGCGCTTTGAAAGCTGATCAAGCTCTCGGTACGTGATCTCGCCGTCCCAACCAACAACAGCTTGCCTGTCCAGATGTTTCTGATTTACATTCAAGTTGAAGATATATTCATGGACAGTCTGCTGGCAAACTTCAGTCACAGCGGCCTCATGGCGCGGGTGAGCCACTGCCAGACCCTGCGAGGGGAAGAGCGGAAGTTTTGATACGGTGTCATCAGGGACAGCCTGTATAAGAACACAGAAAAGGTGTTCCAGGCACTGAAGGATACTGGACTCGTCCACGCCGACAGTCTCAGGCATGTATTCCATCTTCAGCGTCAAGTGATCTCCACTTGGTATGCATTCCACCCAGCATGCGTATGATCCCAGAGCTTCTTCTTGTGTCAACTCAGTATCAAGATGCAAGTCGATATCCTCGAGCATCGCTGTGCTAGTAAGATCAGGCTGCACCACAAGCATCGTCCTTAACGTACAAGCGCGCCTCTCATCTTCACCAAGACGAGCAATTCGCTGTATACCCAAGTGCGCGTGGCGGGTGGTCTCAAGAACAGTCTTCCGTACATATGCGAGCAGACCACCCACTGTGCCCGCCTCATTTGTATGCAATCGTAAGGGGCAGGTGGCAAGCATGGGTCCTGCAATTTGAAGCGGATCGCAGCGGTTTGACTCTCGGCCAGAGACAGCCATTGCGTACACGACGTCATCGCTCCCTTGGTATGCACCGAGGAGCAGAGCCCATGCTGCTTGAAGATATGTCGCGACAGTGGTATTTGTTTTTCCTTCCGTGTTTTTCGAGGGAATTTTGAGCTTTCGAGAGCAACGTGCCCACTCACTTTTGGCTGGTGACGAGTTTGTGGGTGCTGGAACTGGCCAGTTCGACACCGAACTGTGCTGCAAGGTGGACTTCCAAAAGGCCTCGCTAGCTGCCGCAGAGGTGGCGCCTAGCCGCTCGTCCAGGGCTATTGTGAATGGAAGTACTGGGGGGAGTGCCTGTTGGGTATACGCCGCTTTCAATGTGTGCAAGATGAGACGCAAAGTGAAAAGATCGAAGATTGCGTGGTGTATCGACAGAATAAAGAGCCTTGGATTTCTGACAAGGCTAGCTCGGACCATGGGGCTTCCTAGACCGAAGGGGCTGCTGTTGTGGGACTTTAGCAAGTCTGGCAGTTTCTCAAAGGAAGATAAGCTCCAATCCCCGTCGTCAACCACAACTTGCACAAGACCCTCGGTGGGACTCGGGAAAAACCTTGTTCGTAGAGTTTCGATAGTTGAGACAGTTGCGAGCCACGCCGCAGACAATGCGTGTGCATCAGCTCCCTCTCCCATTTTGAAGATATATCTCGCCACATTCGCACTGTTGTCTCGAGAGGAGACCGCAAGAAACCCCTCCTGCAGAGATGTGCACGGAAATACATCGTGCACTGCTTCTTCAGGTACTCCACAGGCCTTCGCAGCTTCTTGGCGAACGATTTCGGTGTTTCCAGCGCTTAGAAGGGAGAAAGGAGTGGGGACTTTGAGTGACGAGGAAGCCACGGCTGGTGTGATTGCCTCTGCCATTTCTTTGATTGTGGATGATAATAACGCCGTCTGGACTGGGAGGTACTTGCCCTTGTGACCTAATTCCTTCGCCACGCTCATGGCCTTGATCGAGTCACCACCAAGTTGGACGAACCCCATGTTCCTGTTGATATCAGATACTGGCAGTGCCAATTGAACGGCCAAGATTTCACCCAGTATCAATTCGTCTTCGGTGACAAGAGGCTCAAACTCACGCTCGTGAAGAGCGAACCTCCTTTCCTGAGCTGGGCTCAGAGAGGCCAGGAGCGCGCGTAAGGTAGGAAGGTCAAGCTTTGAATGCGCGGTCAATGGGATAGCCGTCAATGGTATGAAGAGAGTAGGAAGCATGTATCGAGCAACAACCTCCTGCAAGGCTTCAGAGGTATGGGTTAGAGACGCGAGAAGCTCTTCAGTCATTGGCGTTATCTTCGCTGCGACTTGGCGTTCACTGGAACGAGGAACAACAAACGCGACCAGCTCATGCCGCCGGTGTTGTTGTGTTGTGGAGAACCCCTCGAAAATGGCGACAAAGTCGTGTAATTCTGGAATTGAGGACAGGAAATGATGGCGAAGCTCGTCCAGGTCGACCTTTTGCCCGCGAATCTTGACCTGGCGGTCCTTGCGGCCCAGAATACGGATTGAGCCGTCTTTACAGCGCTCGGCGATATCCCCAGTGAGGTAAAATCGCGCTTCCGGTCCCAAAGCGCCGTCATACCAGGTAGGTGGGTCAACGAATGCCCCCGACCTGTTGTCATTCAGATACCCACGAACAACGCTAGGCCCCTGAATGAGAAGCTCGCCTGCAGCGAGAGCTCCCGTCCCAACTTCGTCTTCTATCAGAATGTTTACATCGTCTGGACTGACTATGTAACCATTGAAAGGGGGGATGCCGACGTTGCGAACATCTGCGCTCTCATCATGCAGCTCTGCAAACGAGAAATATACTGTACCTTCACATGGCCCGTAACAGTTGACAAGACGACGATTGGGCGCCCAGCGAACGGCGATCTCTTTGCTCGTCGCTTCGCCGCCGAGCAAGACTGTTTTGAGTCCGGGCATGCGTGTAGGATCTAGGGTACGCGCCACAGAGGGAGTGAAGAAGGCCCAGTCGGCATTGACTCGGTTGACGAAAGCCTCTGTGTCCTGCGTGCGTTGTTCATCAGTTGGCATGCAGATGCAGGCGCCAAGCATGAGAGCAACAACAGTCTCGACAATGCTCACGTCTAAGACATAGACATGTTAGTAATGTCTGCTCAACGAAGATATGGAGATATATGACTATACCGAAAGTGAATGAGCACCATTGTAGGATGCGCGAAGTAGGTCCGATGCCGACATGCACTCCCCAGGTTTCTGATGCAAAGAGGATGTTGCCGTGCTCGTAAACAACGCCTTTTGGTTCTGGGGAGGGTCTTAGTCAGTATTAGTGTTGATGGATTTGGGGACAAAAGCGACGTACTGCCTGTTGATCCGGATGTAAACAAAACACACGCAGCGTTGTTGTTGCTGATAATTGGGAACTCTACGGCCGGCACGTGTTGGCGATACGTCTGGTTTCCAACGGGGAGAATTGGAACATTTAAACCTTCCAATATCCCTTTCTGCTCTTCTCCACAAAGAACAGCCTTGGGTTTACAGACACTCAAAATGTCATTTTTCCGAACCTTCGGTGCATCGGGAGGAAGCGCCGTGAACACAGCGCCACAGCGAAGGATCGCGAGGATGGCAATGACAGCGTGGACAGATTTAGGAAAACAAAATGCGACGATATCCTCCAGGCTGACCCCATGCTGTGTTAAACTCGATGCGAGCTGGCGCGAGCGGTGATCCAATTCTGAGTAGGTAAGTTGTTCATCTTCATAGACAATTGCGCATTTGGTGGGATCTTCCGTCACCCATTGATCGAATTTGCTGAGGACGCCTCCGCCAACTGGCTCGGATACAAGATTTCTGGTTGAAGGCATCTTGTTGCTACCCCTCTACTGTTGACAGCTTGTGGGTGATTTGAGAGACAGACTCAGACAGTACTTACTTCGTCTTACTACTATTTACTACTATTACCGGAGCTTAGTGGGGCACCCGGAGCTCGACGGGGCTCAAGCGGGTGTCCACCGGTGGTTCATGCAGGTGTCGGATTATTCTCCCAGCACGTTACTCGGATTAAGAGATATCAGTATCTGGACTGCTGCACTCATGAAGATACTTCAAGGTCGGCAACAAGTGCCGAAGCTCACTTTTTGTCTTCAACGTCCACAATGGTCACTACTATACCCCCATGGCTTGCGGCCATCTTCGTTGGCGTAACCTTCATAGTTACAGTCTTGTTCAAAAACCTTCGGGCGCCAAACAATGGGCGTGAGTCACTGAAGCCAGTTGAGGCCAACGAGAAAGCCGGAGCTGGCAGCTTGAACTTAAAGCCTGAGCCCACTGTCGCGACAAGTGTAGTCGCTCCGCCTTTCGACTTTCGCAAAGAGCCACCCCGAGCGTACCGACCTTTTAAGACTCGCACGCATGTTGCTATGGGTAAGATATCAAATTATCTTTCAACCAGTGCTTGCGCTGACTCCTGGTGATATAGGCATCGAAAAGCTCCCTCAGTCGGACTGGATCCAGATGGATTGGGGATATCTTGATCGACTTAACGAGCGCGTCCCTGTAATGGAAAAAAACCCGCAGTGGACAATCGGTGTGAACGAAATCAGCGCTCCGGCGATCCTCGAGCTCTTCAAGGAGGTCATGATCGACCATGTCCCCAAGCACTTCCCCTCCATGTTCCGGCTGGACGGCGACATCCTCACGAACCTTATCACGCAACAGACTTTCGACGTGGAGCGCGCCAGTAAAGATCCTCACCTGGCGCTGCGCACGCTCTGCCGTAACGTCGAGGAGGACTTTTATCTCATGTGTCCCGATGGACAAGGCGACTGGCGATTGCAAGGATACATCTCGTGCTTCCCCGGCGGGTTTGACGGGCCATCTCGAGTGGGCATGTCGTTCCGGGACATTCACCTGCCCGTGCCGCATTATGAAGAGCGCATTGCCAATGGAGTCGATAAATTTGTGCGGCGAATGAAGGTGGACGGGCAATTGGTGCAGCGTTTTAACGTGAGTACTACCTATCACTTTCATCCCGTTTACCAGTATCTCTAACAAGGGTTGTGTGTATAGTGGAGTCTTCAGTGCGACGGCAAGGACCTCTGGCGTCTGGACGGCAATAACTTCTACCCTGAGAAAGGCCAAACCCTTCCCGACGAAGCTAAAAGGATTGACATCGACCAGTCCTGGCTGCGCTACGAGCGACAAACGCTCAAAGTGCTCCCGGAGACCGGGGCTATTGTTTTTTGTGTCCGACTGTATATGACCAGTCTGCGTGACATCGTGCGCGAGGGCAACGGCATCGAGCTGGCGGACGCGATTGATTCGATGCCAGAGAAGTTGGGGCTTTACAAGATGCGCCCATTTTGGGAGGAAGACGTGATGGCTTTTCTGCGAGGCACGGTTTGAGCTGGTAGGATTCAGGAAGGTTGATGTGCAGCACTTGAGTAGTTCCAAGGTTGGAGGTCGGTGATTGGTGGCGGAAAATCATACAGAATCGCTGTCAAATGTATAGTCCATGTGTTGTCCGACGTTCATTCTTTACGATTGAGATTAGACTTGATGTTACTGGATTCAAAAATTCAGACGTGTTCAATGTTAGGTTATGATGACACGTGCAATCGTGGTCAGCCTTGCAGCTCGACAGCTCAGCTCAACTGCTCAGGTCAATGTTCAATTGTTTGCATTGCAATATGGACTGCAGTTCAAACGAAGTTCCCGAGCCCTCCAGGTCTGACTACGTCTCCCGCTAAATCCATCCAGACGTCGTTTATTTTTATTTGGATCACCCTGATTCATTCAGTTAGAAGAATCTATATCATCTTCTTTCATTTCTTCATGACTTTTCTCTCCCACCTTGCAGCTGATTTTTGGATAGCCTCGAGGAACACATGCAGTTGACTACTTTAGTCTTAGCTATTATTATAAATTCTAACTTGGGCGTGACGGCCAAGTATGCGGACCCTTACATTAGGATTAGAGTGATGCACACATGTGCATTGTTGAGAAAACAGGCCTAAAGATGGAATGATTGGGGAGAAGCAGGATCAGAAAATCTGAGTGAAAAACTATACGTAGCTTGACTTGAGTAAATTCGGATGATTCCTTCTAGTGACATGATGAGGATATTTATCCCCGACTTTCTGGAGTCGTTTTCTGAGTAACGCAGCACTGAAACAAACTTGACCGCTACTCGGTCTCAGGTCCTCCCGACGGTACCTCACAGGAATGTGCTCAACCGCTTTGAGTCAGATACGTAGCCGCATTGATCCAGACTGGTCATGAATAGGACCAGAAACACGGCAAAGTCGGAGCGCGAGATATGCCGACCCGAAGGATGCCTCAACCCTGAGGCATCAGTATGTCCCAACATGCCATACGTCAACATGCATGTGGTTTAGGGTGACATGATAACCTCACGCGTCCCGAAAGCATTCTCAACATTCCTGAAAATCCTACATGTGCGCCTCCGAGACCGGCTCACTCTCACTCCCACTTTCCTTCTTCTCCTCATCGCCCTCCTTTTCCTTCTCCTTGACCGAATTCCAGTTCATCCCCAATGCTGCAACAAACCCTACGCAGCAGGCCGCGACGGGTAGCCAAAAGCAGCTTGTCACGGCGTGGTTATATATCTTCAACACCGATTCCCTCTCATTCACCGCGATATGCTGCAAGAAGCCCGTCGCGCCCTCTTGGATCACATCCTTAGCATTAACACCGGGAAGAGCAGCCGCCTGTAAGCCGCTGCGGAGCAAATTCGTAAACACATTCTCGCATATCGAGATCGACACTGCCGCGGCAAAGCTGATTCCAAATCCTACGCCTGCTAGTCCGAGGGGTATATCTTTTTCTGGGAGCGCTGTCTGGATCGCTGACCACGGCTGTGGGAATGCTAATCCAGTGCCTATACCTAGCATCACTTGCCACCCGATCCAGGCGGCATGGGTAGTCGAGGGCTTGAATGTTGTTAGGAAGCCGAAGCCTATTGCCATCATGGTAGAGCCCAATAACATTAGCGGTGTGTAGTACCCGATAAAGGAGAGGACGAAGCCCGAGCTTATGGCTACCACTGAGAGCCCAATAATTGATGGGAGTAGCATTTCCCCTGATTGGACGGCCGTTGCGCCCTTGATTGCTTGGAACCAGATCGGTAGCTACGAGTATGGTATGGCGGTTAGTGGGCCTGTTAGATGTATATGCGAGGAATTTTGTGTTAGGGGACTTACGTAATAGTCAATAATGTTAAATGCAGCAGAAGAACAAAACGCATAAAGCATACACAAGCCTGCCGTCCGATTAAAAATTATCGAGCGCGGAATCATAGCCTCGCCTTCGCGAAGGCTCTCATACGCCAGGAACGCGGCAAATAAAACGCCTGCGACAACCAGAGGCGCGACAACTTTCCCACTATTCCAGGGGTACGTTATGCCGCCCCACTGGAGGGCAAGTAGCAGACAGACGATGCTGCCGGTAAAGATGAGTAGGCTTGGGATGTTGAGCTTCTTAATTTTTGACATCGACGACTCATCCTTATCCTTTTGATCCGGCGGCTGCTTGAAGACGAAAATCAGTATAGCTAGAGTAAACCCGCCGATCGGGACGTTTAGCCAAAAACTAGCAAGCAAGGAGCATCAGTAAGGGTATACTTAGTCTAGAGGACATAAAGATATCGATAAGAATAGAGTAGTACTTACCACCACCTCCAAGTAACATCTGTTGTCAAAGCGCCGCCAATCATAGGGGCTACAACCATAGCAATACACTCTAGCCCGCCGATAGTGCTATTGAAGATTGGTCTCCAGCGCAACGGCAATGTAGTCGAACCAGCACTAGATCATTATATTAGTCCGCTGACTATATTGTATAAATAGTTCTTCTACTTACATCAGAACACCATTGAGAACCCCCGAAGCGCCACAACCAGCAATCGCACGCCCAACGATAAAGGCAGCCGAATTAGGCGCAGCAGCAGAGACGATGGATCCGAGTTCGAGAATTACAACCGAGATGACTAGGAGCCATTTTAGACGGAACATTGTGTATAGTTTGCCGAACATAAATTGCGTTGAGCAGGTTGTTAATTGGTAGGCCGAGCCATACCAGCCGATGTCAGTAATAGAGTTGAATTCATCGCTTATCGTTGGTGTGGCAGTGCCAACGATCGTGTTGTCCTGAATGCGCACCCAAAATTGTTAGCAAAATCTCGTGACCTCCGTAAAGAAGATGGAACATACGAGTCCTAGAATGAAGATGCCCAAGCTCATTGCGATGAAAACGGGGACTTGCTGCCATAGGCTAAAGTCGGGCTCGGGCTCGGGATCTTGCTGCTTAGGTACTGTCTCTGCTTTTTCTAAAGGCAAGGATTTCTCATTGTTTTCTGTATTGGCGAGCATGGTTGAAGCCAGGTCAACAGATGGATCGACTGTCTCCATGGCTGTGGGCACCTGGGAGGTGGAAGATTTGTGGAAGAACCGAAAGACGGCCTTTGTTGTGACAAGACGGCAAAACACCCACGCCCGGGCGTACCTCAAATTGCGACCCTTTCCCCCCCCCTGGCCACTGTACATTTGCGCGATCCACTCTATACCCTTGACTACCATCGGTCTAGCTGTAAGGTAACATTGTTACCCCAAAGCCATTTATAAAATTTATGCTAGTGATTGGTCGGTTTCACCTGGTTATTATCCCTAGGTAGTACTACTAGTACACTAGTGGAGTAAGTGGGACACGAAAATCTGTGGGCACCTGGGTAGGGCTACTTGAAGCCTAGCCTGGTTATTGGCTAGGATTCATCAAGGCGGAGGCTTAGCCCAGATAAGCTCCGACGGCCCCCGGGCCCGGCGTTGAACGCCTATCTGAGCACCGACGCCTGCATTAGTGGATGCAACGAGAGTTCCTTGGCTCCACTTGCTGGAAACATGTATGGACCTCCCAAACCGTCGTGTGGAGTGTCTACTGCCGTGACATGCTGCTTGTTTACCTTAGTACAACGGAAGTTACTTCCGTCTGGACCGTCAATTAACCCGATCTAGTGCTCTCACCAAGCCACCCGGGCATGATACATTTGCAGGCTAGATAGATGTAAATAATGGCTTACACGTTTGGCGCCTATCACCAACTCGTGTAAGCGTTCAGATGGTATCGCAAGTATGACCTTACTTGTGCTTGTTCTTCTTGCGCTTCTCTGTTATAGCTACTTCAGCCTTCGTCTGCTCTACTCCTTACGCAAGGTACCCGCGGCGCACTGGTCTTCTCGCTTCAGTTCTGCCCGAATTCTATGGGCAAGATGGACAGGTACTGAGCTCAAGTTCCTCATCGAAGCCCACAGCAGACTCGGTCCAATTGTCCTCGTGGGTCCTCAAGATCTTAGCGTGAGCAGCTACCAAGATGGGATTCGCAAAGTCTACGACGCCGGGTTTCCCAAGCCGGCCCCATTCTATTCGATGTTCAATTATTATAGGTAGATACGTCTCTAAAAGACTGACAGAACTCACGCTGATAGGATCTTATCTACCTAGAACACGCAACGCGTTTACAAGTCTCGATAGATCCGAATACGGTATCCGCCGTAGAAGAACAGCAGCGCTATACTCCAAGTCCGCGCTGATGCAGTCCAAGCATCTACGCGAGGTAACGGACTGCATCATCTACGAGAGACTCTTTCCAAGACTGGAAAGCCTCCTGGTTAGTTGTGGCACTGGTCGTATCGACGGGCTGGACTTGAGCTACCGTATTTGCGCGGATTATCTTAGCTCATTCTTGTTTGGCTCTTGCAACAGCACGAATTTCCTGTCATTTCTCTCCAATGGCAAGGCGGAGCTCAACAATGACCCTCTTGAGCTATGGCGCTTCCACTACGAGAACATGTCATGCCGCGAAGCATTCTTTGTGCAGGAGATGCCACGGCTGTACAAGCTGTTCAAGGCGCTTGGGACTAATCTGCTGCCGAGAAAATACTCAGAGGGGACTGAGTATATGGAGAATTGGATGTCTGCAATGACCGACAAGGCTGACCACACGATCACCTTGAAACAGAGTAAGGGTCTGAATCGGGAAGCCAAAGACGAGCCCGTGGTTTATGAGACTGCAAAAGAAGCAGTGAAGAAGGATTCGCCGCATCTCAGCTTGGAAGCACAGAAAATGCAGGTGCAGAGTGAGATGTTCGACCATGTTTGTACGGCCCCTGGCTTCTACTACTATTAGCAATGCTGACTGAAATCCATAGCCGCATCACGAGAGGTTCTGGGTAAAATCAGTACCTGTGCCAGTATTGGGATGCATATGCTAACCATTTGATAGGCCTCGTCTTTGGTTATGCACTTTGGTATCTAGCGAGCCACCCTGATGCACAGCAAAAGATCCACGCAGAGCTCGAGGAACACAAAATCGACATGACAAGCCCTATCCATCAAGATCCAAGTGGACTAGATAGGTCCTTCCGACTAGACTCCCTTCCCTACCTTTGCGCCGTTATCGACGAATGTCTCCGCATGCGTCCAACAAGCACGCTCTTACCCAGAATCACACCCTCAGATCGAAGCGTCTCTGTCGCGGGAATAGACAACATTCCACCAAACACGCGGATCAACAGCTTCCAGTGGTTCGTGCACCGCGATCCAACAAAATGGGAAAAGGTAAATGATTGGGATCCCGAGAGATGGTTGTCAATGGACAGAAGTGGCAAGAAACATAATAGAGAAGATGTCTTGTGGCCGTTTGCGAGTGGGCCAAGGATGTGTCTGGGGAACCATTTGACGTACTACTTTATGCAGCATGTTCTTGCGGCGATATGTTCAAGATTCGTCCTTTCGGCGTTGCCTCGCGATGAAAGGCAATGTACACCAGGCTCGCCGGAAGATGAGCTGCCAATTACAGTGGTTTTGAGGGCCTGATTGTGAAGTGGATGGCAGTCAACTGGGTATCACATGTATAGCGGTAATCCGGTATCAATCTAAAAAGGGGCTAAAGTAGAAAGGGACAAAAGCAAAACACTTCCATACATAGGTTGGCAACTTCGATTTTGTTCAAGTGCAATGTCTTAAGTTCAAATTGATGCTCCTAATATATGTGTATAGATCTACTCCGATACATTCCACAGACAATCATCAAAAATATCGTCTAGTGTCCAGCTTGAAGGGCCCGGACTCGATGATTCCAGGTCACCGATTGGACCATCGGCAAAAGTTTCATCTTCTGCCATCTCAGCGATCAGTTTGTCGATATCGTTCAATGGTGCAGTCAGAGTCCCCCCGGATTGCGGCGACTTGGAAGGCGACACCTCGAGCCTTGCGTGCAGGGCGCGGTCAAGCTGTCTTGAGAGTGCCTCCTTCTGCTTACTGTACAGCGCATAGTTGCTGTCTGTGAAATCTACAAGGGCTTCTAGCTCGGCGGACAGCACGCTGAGCTGATGGTGGAGTTCAGGCCACGAAAGTGGCAGATTATCGGATCTGTTGGCGGTAGGCATGTTCTGTCCGTCTTCTGTAGTGTTGGCTAAAGCATCGGCAAGAACGAGAGCACTGGGAAGACCGTAGAAGCAGAGCTGCGCGGCATTAATAATTTGCAATTGAGAAGAGAGATGAATGCTGGTACAGGGTTAGGGGACAAGTGATCTTACCATCAATGCTGTGTCCGTCGATGCACCAAACCGCCTACAGAAGACGCGGGCTGCATTGGCTGTTGTGGCTACCAAGGTTAGGCCCAATTTTAGTAGTTTTGTGTCGCCTCCGACGTCTTTTCCAGAGGTGTGGCAAAGTGCCTGCTGTGTACTGAATTGCAGGTCAAGATATTCAAGATAGAGCAGCAGGCGGGCAAGGTACTGGTAGGGCGTGGATGATGTTTGATTTGGGGTGCAGATAGGGTTGTAGCAGAGATATGTAGGGAGTGCTTTCCATGCTGCCTGGATGCGTGATGATGTGCGGCTGGGTATCTAAACGTCAGCCCTGAAGGTCCATAGAAATACCACAACAAGCAGTTCTGGATCTCACCGGATGAACGATTCGCTATTTTGCTCCACTGCTCCCAGCTTCACACTGAGGACTACCTCTTTAAGCGTCGCAAACAAATAGCGTATGCGAAGCCAATCGGAGGGGAACGATTCCTGGCGAATGCAGTTGCCCAGGTGTGGCATATTGACGATTGCATCGTCCAACGTGAAGCCAGCTGTTAAGACGTTCTCGTCGCTGATCTTGAGTGGCAGTCTGCGGTTGCAGTACTGTCGGGGTAGCCGGGGCAGTTTTCTGAGGATTCTGGACAATGACTTATCGGCTTCATACATGCATGCGAACAGCCTAGTCTGGATTTCGCGCAAGAACCACGGCGTGTCCGAGGATTGAGGTCTTTCCGGGTCTCGGTGAATGTCCATGGCAAACAAGTCGTTAATCAATCTGCCGGAGCGTGCCCAGGTACAGTAGCCTAAAGTGGTGTAAGCCGTATTGATCTTATCTCGCATTATCCCGCTGATGGATGCATGGATGCGTCCTTACTTTCGTACCCGCAACAACTCCTCGTTAGGACAAAGTTCTCATACCGCAGCCAAAGGAGCACATCATACAGATCATGACATTGCTCCTTGGCAAACGCAATCGCCCCGTCACTGGCACTCAACATCTCGCCAGCAAAGGCCTTGCGAGCGAGGACGTCTTGATACATGCTCGTAGAGGAAAAGACGACATCCGACTCGAGCAGGCCGAGAGCCGCGTTTCCAGCGACACTCAGAACAAGACCAATCAACTCAACTCTCAAATTTCGCCCGGTAAGCACCTGACTGAACTCGGTAGGCTGCAATCCGCGAGGTATAAACAGCGGCTGTGAGCTCGCGTTCTGGATTCCTTCTGCCAGCTGGCTAAAGTCTGGGTCGGCAACTGGGACATTGCCATCACTTGGACTGCACCGCCGGGCTGCTGATTCAACGGCAGCTAACAGGTCCAGAAGGAGGGGCCTAGGCACAGGACAGTTCAGGCAGACTTGCAGCCATCGACGGACCAGCCGGCCGATAGTCTTGATATGCTTCAGGCGCGAGAGAACTTCGTGAAGCCGAATATCGATAGAGGCTGGGATAGGAGTCGGGAGAGAAACGGATGCTCGATGTATGGGAGGTATCGGGGGAGGCGAACTAAATGTATAGTGCTGGATGTTGTCGTCCAAGGTGGGGGTCAGCAGGCCGAGACCACCCACGTCCATCAACGGAGTCACTGCTGGAAATACAATTGATGGCTTTGTCGAGCGATACGAGCACTTGTGAGAGATGCATCTTGATCTGCAACGGCCGCAGACAGGAATCCGGTGATCGCATCGCGCTTTCAAACGGCGACATGGTTCGCACGACCGAAGTTTGCCATTACGGCTGAGCTCAGTTCTAAGTAGAATAGATGCTGATGTTAATAATCCAGTCATTCATGTGCGGATCTCAAAATAGTGACTGAAGGCTTACATGGTCGTTCCTTCAGACATTTTTGTTGTTGTTCGAGCGACGGAGCGACGGACCAACAGAGGACTCGGAGAAGATCTCACTCAATTTGCAAGCCTTGTCAGAGGAGGCTGAATCGTGCAAGGAGGAACCGGCAAAATTTGAAACATTTTGGTGATAAGTATAGTAGGATAATAGGGGGTTTCTTTGAATACCCCTGCAATATACTATTGACCGATTTGGTAAGTGTAAGTGAACAAGCATCGATTAGCTAGTATAGTTCTGTTATTGAAGACAGTCATCGCATGCCTACCCCCACCAGAAGTACAAAGGGATATTCGCAAAAGACGCCTTGAGAGTTAGCGTGAGATCGTATTCATCCCACGTAACAACTTCATTACATAGTGGCGTTCAGAAAGTTCGAGGCCCCCCTTTGCTAATCATACATACCAGGGCACTCAGCAGGGTAGTCAACCTAAGGGTTATGTCAAACTTTCCAATCATCTATAATCAATTGGCTCGAATAAGTCACATGGTTCAATTAAATGGGGATGAATACAATTACAGGCTAACCAATTTTCGCAAAATTCCGTCGATTCGGTCGTACGTCTGGTGGCACCCCTAAACCTGTGACTGTGGGATCCAATTGGGCGGACCCCTACATTTCTTGGTGGGCCTGGGAGGGGACCCCTGTGATGTCTTTTCATGCATGAATGTCTGGATCTGTACATGGGGGCATTTCTATAACGTAGGAGAAAATAGTATATCTGGCCTTAAGGGAGAAAAGCTGATGTAAAGGCTCTGATTTGGAATCAATCGATCTTGTGACCGAGATTTCTCAGCTACTAGGGCAATAATTCCTCTAACGCTATACAGTTATATAGCGTTGGTTTACTCCACAACCTCAAGTCCTTGGAGTTTCTGCTCAAGCCAACGTTACCACTATGTCCAGACCTACGTATCAATATCCGTACTAGCCGTAAATTATTATTGTAATTTGCGCTGTTTCCGTCCATTCTTCATACTTCTCATTCGGACCCCAATTCTGAACCATGGATCTCGCGAGCCTCGCTAGCCCCGACTTATGTCGTGATCTGACTAAAGTTAGTTCAATGGCAGTCTATGTAATACTGATTAATGTTTATGACTTTGAGGCTGATTGGCGTTATGCATATTGTAGGCTATTGCGATCTTCCCATGGAATATTCAAATGTTAAGTTAAGCATCGAGATTTGGGTATTCATCAGGTGGGAGGTTTGCGTGCTAGAAAGCTGCGGCCCGGACTCCGGGGGAAGAAGATCCACTTCCGGTACGCTAAGCTTTAATTAATGTAAGACAAATAATTACCGGGGGCCCGGAGTTATTGGCTAACCCATAAGATCTTCTCCGCCCAAAACGAGGGTCCGTGCGTCTAGTAATAGTTTCGTACCCCCTAGGTTTCTTCCAGAAAAATTTATTTCAGACTAGTCCGGACATACCCGAGTCCGGACTAAACCGGAACTCGAGCGTCCAAAAAGGTATTTTCTAACCGTGCCTCCGGGCCCCACTCGCTTGGTCGCGAGTTGGTGCACCAATGCCTAACGTAAATCCAATGCCTAACGTAACATTCTCGCTTCACCTACCTACCATCCGCCCCAACCATGGATGATTCATCTGAAAATATCGAGGGGCGTATCCTATAGGCCTACGAAGCTGCCAAACGCGAAAAAACCCCCAATATCGCTGCGCTAGCGCGTAAATTTCGAGTCCTAGCCTCCCGCCTACGTAGCCGATTCAACGGTCGCTAGCCTCGTACGTAGACATTGACAGGCCCATGGGCCTCTTGGCGGCCTATAATACTAAGTTGTATAATTAATGAATATTATGTAGTAATTTTTGGTTTTCAAGTAGTAAAATTATAGACTAAAGGTAATTAAAATAAGATAGAAAAGTGATTCAGATAAGAGAGAAAAGTGATTTAGATTAGACAGAAAGATTCAGATAAGACAGAAAAGTGATATTTACATAAAAGAGAAAATATTTACATCGCTTTATAGTCATCTAACACCCTCGGACGCTTTCTCACCCAACTAGAGGTCCGAATCTAGCTTTCTGGCATTAAAGAGACTAAATCATTATTACTCTTATCTATATTAGACAAAACACGCGTTGGTCTCTTACTAGCCTAAATAGAAGATAGCCTAGAAACCTCCTTATCTACCTTATCCTCCTTAGTATCACTAATTAGCTTAAAACCTTCTATTTCCTTAGAAGGTTTATCCAATTTACCTTCCTCGTAGATAGGTAGAGTTCGGATGAAAGCTAGCTACTTATCTTCTATCTTAAACCTAGTTGTATATTTATATATCATTAGGTCTTAGATAGTTAAAGAATTTAGACGACCTCTCCGATAATAATATATATCTTAGGCTAAATTAAATAGTCTTTCTATACCGGTACTAGTAGTAGGAATAGAGAAGATATCCTATACTATATATACTAAAGTAGGAAACTTAGCCTTATACTCTTTCTAGAACTAACGAGGGCTAGTTAGGACTAAACCTAAGTAAAACCAAAAAGATTAGACTAAAAAGGGTAGACATAAATAAGAGAAAAGGGTAGATATAAATAAGAGAAAAGGGTAGATAGAAATAAGAGAAAAGGGTAGATAGAAATAAGAGAAAAGGGTAGATAGAAATAAGAGAAAAGGGTAGATAGAAATAAGAGAAAAGGGTAGATAGAAATAAGAGAAAAGGGTAGATAGAAATAAGAGAAA